>BSBM01000622.1:6327500-6927500 GCA_027924585.1 Larix kaempferi | reverse complement strand
TCAGCAAGAGGGAGCCACTTTTCCCACTGATGTTGTTGTTCGGAGGTGAAACAACGAAGATAAGTTTCCAAACATTTGTTGATAATTTCAGTCTAACCATCTGTTTGTGGGTGATACCCTGAACACATCTTAATTTTGGTGCTAGTGTGGTGAAATAGTTCTGTCCAAAAATGTCTAGTGAAAGTTGCATCGCGATCTGAGACAATGGAAGAAGGGATTCCATGAAGACGGAAGATCTGGTCCAGGAAAATTTGTGTGACTAAGGAGGTGGTATAGGGATGGTTGAGGGCATAAAAATGACTATATTTGGAGAGGCGATCAACCACAACCAAAATCACTGCCTTCCCTCCATATTTAGGGATCCCTCCTTCAATGAAATCCATAGAAAAATGTGTCCAAATCCATGTAGGGATGGTTAAGGGTTCGAGTAATCCCAGAAGGAGTGTTGTTTCACCCTTGTTGCACTAGAAAGTATCACATTCAACCACCATTTGTTGAATTGTTCTTTTCATTCCATGCCAAAATAAGTTACGTCGTGCCCGCTCATACGTTTTGAGGAACCCAGAGTACCCTGCCGATGGAGAAGCATGGAGTTCATAGAAGACATCCTGTTGAAGATCTATGCTCTGGGGAAGCACTAGAAAACCCTTGTATCTTAGGTAAGCACCATCCCAAGAGTAATGTGGTACAACAGAAGGGTTTTTGGCCAACCGTTAGATGATTTGAGATAATGAGGATTCATTAGCATAACCCTGCTGAACAGATTGCAACCAATTTGGAATAGGCATAGAAATAGCTAAAAGAGAAACTTGGTCATCAAATGTGTGGAAAGAGCATCCGCCACAAGATTTTCCTTACCCTTCTTGTAAGTGATCTCATAGTCATAATGCATGAGTTTGCTAACCCATTTCTGTTGTGCTGGGGAGGAGAGTCGTTGTTCCAGGAAACATTTCAAACTCTGATGATCAGTCTTGATGCAGAAATGATTCCCTAATAGGTATGGCCACCACTTCTATACTTCGTGCAAAATAGCCATCATTTCCTTCTCATATGTAGAGGCAACTAAATTATTACCGGAAAGGGATTTGCTAGTGAATGCAAAGGGATGTTCATCTTGAAGGAGAACAACACCAAGTCCATTGTTGCAAGCATCACTCTCAATAGTGAATGACTTTGCCAAATAGGACATAGCTAGAATAGGTGTAGTACACATAGCTTGTTTCAGTTTGTCAAATACACACTCAGTAGCATGTGTCCATGTAAAAGAATCCTTTTTCAATAGAGCGGTTAATGGAGCTGCAATATTCCCATAATCCTTGAAAAAATTGTGGTAGTAGCTAGTCAATCCCAAAAAGCCACGAAGGCTCTTGAGTGTCTGAGGATGCGGCCAATTTTTCATGGCATCTATTTTGGTAGGATCTAGGCGAACCCCTTATGCTGAAATAATATTCCTGAGATACTCTACTTCATCCTATCCAAAAAAAACTTTAGACTATTTGGCATGGAGATGATGATTAGTGAAAAGTTGCAGTACAATATCCAAATGTTGGGGATGCTCATCCCATGTTTTACTATAGATGAGGATATCATCAAAGAAGACCAGAATGAATTTCCGCAAGTAGGGCCGAAATATTTTAATCATCACTGCCTGAAATGTGGAAGGAGCATTAGTGAGGCCAAAGGGAATTACCAAAGCCTCATAGTGGCCATCATGTGTGCGGAAAGATCTTTTAGGGATATCATCCTCGTGAACCCAAGTTTGATGATACGCAGAACGAAGATCCAACTTGGAGAAAAAATGAGAACCATGAAGCTCATCAAGAAGCTCATAAACAACATGAATTGGAAACTTATCATTGATTGTGAGGTGATTAAGTGATCAGAAGTCAATGCAGAGGCGCCATGACCGATATTTTTTCGGACAAGAAGAACTGGTGAAGAAGAGGAACTAGTACTAGGGTGAATAATACCTTGCTTCAATAAGTCCCGAATAAGCATCTCAATCTCTGTTTTTTGGTGAAATGGGTAGAGATAAGGGTAGAGATATGCAAATTGTGACACTTCCTCTTGTAAGGTAAGATGCCCCCATTGGCAATCATGACTTCAAAGTTGGAGCAAGGATGGACAAAACAATCATCATGTTTGGTGATCCGAGAGTCAATGAAGTTATGAGTGCTACCAGAATTAATGAGTATTGTAAGAGGGAGATTCTTGAAGTAACCCTTGAACCGCATTGTTTGTGGGGTGGTGACTCTGGCTAAATCATGGAGATATATCTCTGGGTGGTCGTCTTGAGAAGGAGGGTCAATATGCAGTTGCTGAATGTTGACTTGATCATCTATTGTATCATGATATTCTTCATTGATTTCAGTTGCAGGTGGAGAATCCACATCCAAGAGATAGAGATTTTTCTCAACACATGTATGTCCCCGAGTGAATTTCTCATCACAATTAGAACAAAGCCCTTTTTATCTACATGCCTGCATCTCGGCTTCAAACAAATGCTTGATAGGAGTTGGTTGAGGAGCTGGCGTGATGGGAGGTCGTTGGGTAACCATATTTCTGAATGGAACAAAAGTGGATTTGGAGCGTTTTTGGGCTATGATCTTGTCCTATGACAACTTAGCCAACCCTAGGGATTCCATAGTTGTGTTGGGACATAACATTTTAACCTCAGATCGGATTGCATCCTTCATACCAATGATAAACCAACTCTTGTAGAATTCTTCAGGAAATCCTTCTGTGTGATTGGCTAGTTTCTCAAATTATGTCTGATACTCTCTCACAGTGCCAATTTGGTGAATTTTAGTGAGTGCTCCCATGAATTCATCAAAATAAATAGGACCAAATCATTGCAAAAGGAGTTGGAAAAAATATGTTGATTTTGGCTCTTCACGAGCCTTGATGTACCAATGGTACCATTGAAGGGCTTCATGTTCTAAATGAAAGGATGCAAGTGGAACTTTGTTGACATCAAAAGTATTATGCAAAATGAAATATTTTTCTTCTCGGTATATCCATCCAGTCGGATCATCATCATTGAAGCGAGGAAAATCAAGCTTCGGCCCACAAAAAATGCTGGAAGAAGATAACCTAGTGTCTACAGAATATCTTGGCTGTCGTTTATTGTTCATGGCTGAAAGCTGAAGATGGATGTCAAGAATTTTTTCATCCAAATCTTGGAGTTTGGTTTTGAGGGATACAAGTTCTTTCTCCATGTTTTTTTCTCCTGTGCGGGTGACAACCATAAACATGAGATTTTTTTTTTTTGAATGGGTAGAAAAACAAAAACAAAAACTTCTTTAGTAAAGGAAAATTTGGATTTGGGAAAAACTCTGATGGGTAATTGGGGTTTGACTAGATTTTGGACACTATCTAATGGATAGGGAAGCAGAAAATGGGGATTTCATAAGTAGGGTGAAAGAATGAGAAAAATTTTCAAAGAGGAACAAATAAGTAGAAATAAGAAATGAACACTATGGCAAAATTTGAAGGAAATTGGGTGAAAATCGAAGAAGTTATGGCAAACCCTAAAAATAGACAGATGTCGAATTTCTGGCTTCGAGAAGTGGAATTTGGGATAGGGTCCTCAAGAATGAAATATTCAAAATGGGATTGCAGGGGTGTCAGTTAATTTTCAAAGGAAATGGAGTTAAATCAAAGAAGATATGGAGAAAAAACACACACACACACAAATATATATATATATATATATATATATATATATTTATGGGAATTGATCTACAATGGCTCTAGACATATGTAATTTGCTATTTATCAGTTGGAAATAGATATGGAACCTAGGTATGCTTGGCTTCTTAAACATTCAGGGGATTCAAATGGCCAACAATGCTGTCTAATGGCTTGCGTATTGGGTCAGTACCCCTCACTCCACCTATCAGGTAAAACTGATAACCGCTTTGCCACAAACGACGGCTCTTGATTTACCTCATGGGTGTGAACTAGTAAATCAGGTAGGGGTCGTTTTCCTTTTCACTGGAAGGTCCTCTCAATGGGCCAGCTACTTCGGGGTTCCTGTGGTACCCCTCACAATGAGTTTTAGGGCTACGCCCAAGTACTTCCCACATTTAAGCAGATAGGTATTTTTCCTGGATTCGAACCTGCAATTGATAGGAACAAATACAGATTCAAAGAAAAAAACTACTGCAATAATCACAGCGCTTGGAAGCCACTACAAAAAAACAATTTGGCAGAAATTCCACCCAGCAAGCCCAAGAAAGTTCTTTGATACCAGATGTGAGGAACCTACAACAATTAAATGATGAAATTACGTGATATATCATAAATAGAAGAACACAAAAGATATTTATTGATAGCAGGCCACTTCAAGGGAGCAAGCTCAATACAAATAACTCGTGGATGCCTTCATTGGCCTCAACATATACTTATATACTAATTATATGTGTTTAATACTATGGATCAATACCATGGAACATATAATACTATGGGATAATACAATATACTCACGGGATGATTTACAAAGCATATGCGTCCAACAACAATATACTAACAAAGTAAAGAGAAGGGTTGACACGGGTTCCTAACATAGTGAAAGTCAATTAATTAATTAATTAATAAGGGGGTCACATTACTTAGGAAATTAAACTATTAACTAGGAATAATTTAGCCTATAGTTGTTTTAATTAATTAAATTGAAGGAGATGTAATTATTATTTTTGTATTTAATTATTAATTACATGTGATGATGAATTGGATGATGACAACGACACATAAGGAGATAAGGTTAGCCTTACGAGTTGTCACACCAAAGAGGAAACTGGAAGAAAGCATGCACAAAGCAAGGTGTTGGAAAAAAGAAGGAAACTGACAAAATTAGTGCATAAAGTAGGCAAGTGTACAAAGTAGGAAAGTGAGGAAAAGTAGAAACATACAGAAAATATAAGGAGAGCATAGTTTCCAAAAAAAGAACAAAATCTATCTAGCTATAAAAATAAGGAAACATCCACAAAAGATAGGAGGGCACAGTTTCCAAAAGAGAACAAAAGCTAGTCAATGGAAAAGTAGGAAAGTTCCAAATCAGTCAAGGAAGGCACATTTGATGAGGCTCAGTATGTTAGCTTGTTCAACGAGTCACTCAGTCTATAAAAGGAGGAGGGCACACCACATTCACATATTTTGACAGTTGATGATTTGTATGTGAGAAAGCTCAAGCTTCTCTAGGATTTGGTGTTGCAAACTTAGCCACCTATGGGAGATGTGCCCCATAAATCCTATTACAGTATTCTGAACATGATCCAATGCATCTAGGGATGACCAATTTGCATATATGATCTAGCTCTGTGATTACATCCTCTCTTCTTTATATCTCTTGAAGCATTCTTCTCATTCGGTGGAAATAATGTTGAAGGGCCGAAATGGAGTTTCTTGTTTAGAAATTTATGAGAATTTATGTACATTGAAACCTATTCCATTTTATCCATAGCATAATTTCCAATACGAAATTTTTTTTGTCTCATCAAAAAAGGTCTCATGGATGAGCATTTTATGGCCATTTTACTAGATCTGGGGGTTCTAGCTGTGAACAATGCGCCCTTGCTTTTCTATATGGTTTGGTGAATGCGCCCATGATAATATCCTAAGAATTTGTGTGCCTTCATGAGAATCCATATTTTTTGTGTTCACCTCTATTTCATATCCAGAGAAGATCCTGCTTGTTCTTCTCTTCTCAAACTCCTTCTACACTCAGTATTGTAAGAATTCCATGGTTAGAGATTCTTTGTAAAGTCTGAGATCAAACTATATTGATTTTCTACTCAGTATTCTATAATATAGTATGATTATGTTATTTTATATGTATATGAGCCATATTTTTCATTATAAGGAGAATTCAAGAGCCTTAGAGGTTGATTGTGCTCACTTTTCACAAGACTAGCTCTATGTGCAATTTTATTGACTAGTTTCCACAAATTTGCAATATAATGAGTTCTATAAATCCATTTTCCTTTATGTAAGTTTATGTAGGTGTTAATTTGTCTGAATAATCCATACCAACTCATAAATCAGATATTTGTGATCCTTTAGGACTAATTGTATTCGTGTTTTTGAAGACTGACTCATTGAGCACTTCTATTTGAGTAGTTTTGCAGTTTGCTTAATTAAAAAGTCTTTGTATGCTCAATTTCAGTTCTAAAAATCATATTGGGTCCATGAAACATTTATGAAAACCATACCACCATTATACTGATAATTCATCTCCTTCCATGCATGTTTGTAAGAGCCTAGAAAAAATCTAGTGGAGCAGTCCACCATAGTGCACTTTCTCATGTTGCCCTCACACTCAGTCAAACCTTCCATAAACCTCATAAACTATTTTTCATCATAAATTTAGGGATTTATTAACCTATTGTATTCCTATAGTTGATTTTAAGTGTAATTTAATGAGTTTATTATGCTTATGCTGGTGTGCCCAGGAAGCCTTGGAGTAGACTTCAACCTGGATTATGTTCAAAACATAAATGGCCCCATTACCTTGTGCATAGAACTCAAAGTATGGGATTGATGATATTTTTATTTCTGCTACACGCTCCCCATTACATTTTGTAGACCCAAAATTGTTCTCCTATCAAGCTCTGGGTGGGTTATTCACTGACCAAGACTGGTTTCATCTTGTCTAGTTTTGTGAACTAGTTTTGCTTGTGAATTTGCTGATATCAAAGTTTGTATTTGAGATAATATCACCTGATATCATATCAAGGATATTACAGTGGTATTAGAGCAATCCTTGGCTCATCTTGTGGAAAGTAACTCTCAATGGAATATATCTTAGAATTGTTTTCGAGTTGCAATTGTGGAACTAGTTGCAAACATGGAAGATGAAGGTTTTGAGTTGTATGAGGAAGAAGAAATTATTTACATTGATGGAAGTTTACCAAAATATGAGGATGGTTACATTTGTGACCATATGTACAGTGAGGACCAATGGGATGAACCACCGATGGCTAATCCTAAGAAGGATTTAGCAAAGATGATATCTACAAGTAAAAACCTGCCCTACCACTACCAAGATTATCTAGCTTTGGGAGAAGAGATTGGTAAGGCCATTTATTTCAAAGATTAATTTTATTGCATATTTGGATTTGAGCTCAAGGATGGATATTGGGATTCAATAGAGAGAAGAAAACCATCCATAGAGGAACCAAGTTGTTCTGCCCCTGTGAATAAAGAAGAGGGAAGAAAACATAAGCCAACTGCATCTTTGAGCATCGTGAGATTGTTTGGGTTTTCTTCAAGCGGATATTCCAAAGGTAATAAGCATGAATAAGCCACCTCCATTTCTACTAAGGATTGGTAAATTATGGATCATAGAGTAGATACTAATGGGTCCCAAGAAGAGGCATCTACTAATGGTTTCTTAAGTTAAAAAGAAGCATCTATGGATGGATGTTGTGATGAGGTACCTACTAATGGGTGCCTAAGCTTTCAGGAGACATATTCTGATGGATGTCCATCTCCCTATGTGGGTGACCTAGATATACTACTTGATGAGGTTTCTTCAAGTACAAGTTCCCATAATATTTAAGAATATTAAGTCCTTGCGGGAAAGGAATAAGTCCCAGGATCGATCTCACTTCCAACACATGAGCTTCAAGAGGTTGATCCATTAGTAGATGATGAGGAGGTTTATTCTCAACCTTCTCCTTATGAAAGGCCACTCAAGATGATTGGTAGAAAGATCAAGGAGGCCTTACACATTCTCCCTGACACACATGTTTTCGTGTCACAGTCTTTCTGGAGAGCTAATTCATTGGAAGATTCATCTTTCCTTGAAGCCATGGAGAAGATTTAGAGATCAATGTCCACAATCCAAGGTAATTTTTCAGATATGCTTTCTGATAGAGATTATTTGCATGAGTTTGTTCATATGTTGCATGGAGCATCCTTGAAGTATGATGAAGATATTTGCAAGCTCAATGATGAATTAATGGCCACCCAATATTATTTTAGAAGCACTCAAAGTGACCTCCAAGAATCTCAGATGGAGATAGAGCAACTTCACCCAAAGTTGCAAAGATCACTTATTCCAATAAGCCAGTCTCTTATGGTTGGTTGTACTCAGAGTTCTATGGAGGAACCTCATGATATGGTGGTTCATGAGGTGCATGATGGCATACATGTGTTTTAGGATATTTGGAATGCAAATGATGGGTTCCAAGCACATACAGTTCCCCAGAGTGAAACTGAGCTTCTTCCTAGAGTAAGTCATTCCTCCATTGAGGAATCGGAAGAGCTCATGTTTGATGGAGTTGATGAATCCATTAGATTGATGGATGAGGTTTGTAGAAATGATATTTTGGACCATGATCCTACATTAGACCCTTCTACTTATTCCATGACATTTGAGGACGAAGTTTGGGTCAAGAATTTCTTTTTGATGGTGCCTAAAGAGGAGCAGAAGGCCCCCACGTTTGCTCCAGCTGATTTAATGATGGCACCAGTTCCTACCCAGTAGTTGTAGAGGAATATCATGCCTATCTTTGATGCCACACCACATAAAGGTGCATATGGTTCCATTTGAATTCATTGAGTGGGACATACTGTGATTACATGCATACTTTGACCAGTGGCAGAGAGTTGAGCCGTTGGGAGTCTTCACATGGGGAAGCACCTTGATTTCCATTTGAACCATTGGGTTGGAGTGTCTCTTCTTTTCCTGTTTGGACAATAATACACATGAGTGATGAATCCATTATATTAATGGATGAGGTTTGTAGAAATGATATTTTGGACCATGATCCTACATCAGACGCTTCTACTTATTCCATGACATTTGAGGATGAAGTTTGGGTCAATAATTTATTTTTGATGGTGCTTGAAGAGGAGCAGAAGGCTCCCACATTCACTCCAGCTGATTTAATGATGGCACCAGTTCCTACCCAGCAGTTGTAGAGGAATATAATGCCTATATTTGATGCCACACCACATAAAGGTGCATATGGTTCCATTTGAATTCATTAAGTGGGACATACTGTGATTACATGCATACTTTGACCAGTGGCAGAGAGTTGAGCCATTGGGAGTCTTCACATGGGGAAGCACCTTGATTTCCATTTGAACCGTTGGGTTGGAGTGTCTCTTCTTTTCCTGTTTGGACAATAAGACACATGAGTGATATTCCTTCTTGCATCTATGGAGGATTGTTTGACACAATCTGCACTTCTTGTGAGAAGAATGGGAACCCATGGAATTTTGATGATGCCTACCCTTTTGGTTATTGGACATGGGACTTTCACCCTTTTCATTTGAAAAAAAGTGTTTTGATATTTGGTACTTGTGTGCATTGGGCACATGAAGTAAAATATGATTTACATGTTCTTGGAGAGTTTGGAGTTAAGCAAGATGGAGGCCAAGCACATGTTCATTTCTAGAGAGACTATGAGTTTCCTCATGGTGAAAGTTGCACCGTTTTGGATGAGGCACATGATTTCATTGTGGGTGAACCAACCACGATATTGATGGATAATTGTTTCCAAGAGTTGGTTCACTTTCCTTCACCCTGTTATAAAACCAGGATCCTAAAGAAATAACAATAAACAAGATGCAAATATAAACCACATAAACACAATACAAGAGAGACACCAATATAACATGATTCACCCAATATGGGATACGTCTACATATAAATTTCCAGTCCTTTTATTATTATACCATCCAAAAAATGAAGGGATACCACGTGCAACACATCCACTACAAATTCCTCTTCACTCTCTCACAGTCTCTCTCACACAATCATAAATATTTACAATTCTCCAATACATTACAAATTCGTATTACAATGTATTCCTTTTAAAGGGAATTACCATGGGAAAATACTACTGGCTACCCAATACCATGGTCCCGTAAAATGTTGGCCAAAAAAACAACCCATAAAATTTCTTTCGGGGGTGTTGGCCCCCGAAACCCCATGGGGGGGGCGATGCCCCCCACACCCCCTCATTGGGATGAGTGTATAGTCCACCTGCATATCATATAAAACTAGGGTGCAAACACAATTGAAACAACATCTCTAAATTAAGAAGATCAGGCTCCACAACCAACACCTCCCATCACGCCAGCTCCTCAACCAACTCCTATCAAGCATTTGTTTAAAGCAGATATGCGGGCATGTAGAGAAAAAGGGCATTGTTATAATTGTGATGAGAAATTCACTCAGGGACATAGATGTGTTGAGAAAAATCTCTATCTCTTGGATGTGGATTCTCCACCTGCAACTAAAATCGGTGAAGAATATCATGATACAATAGATGATCAAGTCGACATCTAGCAACTTCCTGTTGACCCTCCTTCTCAGGAAGATCACCCAGAGATATCTCTCCATGCTTTAGCTAGAGTCACCACCCCACAAACAATGCAGTTCAAGGATTATTTCAAGAAGCTCCCTCTTACAATACTTATTGATTCTAGTAGCACTCATAACTTCATTGACCCTCGGATCACGAAACAGGAGGATTCTTTTTTCCATCCTTACTCCAACTTTAAAGTCAAGATTTCAAATGGGGGTATCTTACCTTACAAGAGGAATTGTTGCAATGTGCATATCTCTATTGGAAATTATAACCTACGCTCCGACATGTTTTCCTTGGCCTTAGGAGGATGTTATGTGGTTTTAGGTGCTCAATGGTTACACACACTTGTCCACATATTATGGGATTTTATTGAACTTTGGATGCAGTTTTCAGTCAATGGGAAAAAACACACATTGAATGGATTACAACCAGGGTCTCTTAGCATCATCAGTTCACATCTCATGCAAAATATCCTTAAGAATAATTCACATGGTGTCACCGCTCAACTCCATTCCATTCAGATGCACCCCTCAATGTTCTCCACTACTCCTTTGGATCTACAACAAATTTTGGATATATATGCATGTGTCTTTGTTGAACCAATGGGATCTCCACCTTCAAGACTAGAGGACCATCGTATTCATCTCCTTCTTGGAATCGTTCCTCCCAACACCAATCCTTATCGCTACCTATTTCACCAAAAAACAGAGATTGCGATGCTCGCTCGGGACTTATTGAAGCAAGGTATTATTCACCCTAGTACTAGTTCCTTTTCTTCACTAGTTCTTCTTGTCCGAAAAAATATGGGTCATGGCACCTCTGCATTGACTTCTGATCACTTAATCACCTCACAATCAATGATAAGTTTCCAATTCATGTGTTTATGAGCTTCTTGATGAGCTTCACGGTGCTCATTTTTTCTCCAAGTTGGATCTTCATTCTAGGTATCATCAAACTTGGGTTCATGAGGATGATATCCCTAAAACATATTTCCGCACACATGATGGCCATTATGAGTTTTTGGTCATGCCCTTTGGCCTCATTAATGCTCCTTCCACATTTCAATCATTGATGAATAAAATATTTCGGCCCTACTTGCGGAAATTCATTATGGTCTTCTTTGATGATATCCTCATCTATAGTAAAACATGGGATGAGCATCTCCAACATTTGAATATTGTACTGCAACTTTTATCTAATCATCATCTCCATGCCAAATAGTCTAAATTTTCTTTTGGATAGGATGAAGTAGAGTATCTCGGGCATATTATTTCAGCACAAGGGGTTCATGTGGATCCTGCCAAAATAGATGCCATGAAAAAATGGATGCATCCTCAAACACTCAAGAGCCTTCGTGGCTTTTTGGGATTGAATGGCTACTACCACAAGTTTGTCAAGGATTATGGGAATATTGAAGCTCCATTAACCGCTCTATTGAAAAAGGATGCTTTTACATGGACACATGCTACTGAGTGTGCATTTGACAAACTGAAACAAGCTATGTGTACTACACCTATTCTAACTATCTCCTATTTTTCCAAGCCCTTCACTATTGAGAGTGATGCTTGCAAAAATGGACTTGGTGTTGTTCTCCTTCAAGATGAACATCTCTTTGCATTCACCAGCAAATCCCTTTCTAGTAATAATTTAGTCGCCTCTACATATGAGAAGGAAATGATGGTTATTTTGCATGCAGTATAGAAGTGACGGCCATACCTATTAGGGAATCATTTCTGCATCAAGACTGATCAACAGAATCTGAAATGTTTTCTAGAAAAACGGCTCTCCTCCCCAGCACAATAGAAATGGGTTAGAAAACTCATGGGTTATGACTATGAGATCACTTACAAGAAGGGTAAGGAAAATCTTGTGGCGGATGCTCTTTCCGCACATTTGATGACCAAGTTTCTCTTTCAGCTATTTCTATTCCTGTTCCAAATTGGTTGCAATCTGTTTAGCAGGGCTATGCCAATGAATCCTCATTATCTCAAATCATCCAATAGTTGGCCAAAAACCCTTCTGTTGTACCACATTACTCTTGGGATGGTGCTTCCCTAAGATACAAGGGTCGTCTAGTGCTTCCCCAGAGCACAGATATTCAACAGGATGTCGTTTATGAACTCCATGCTTCTCCATCGATAGGGCACTCTGGGTTCCTCAAAACGTATGAGCGGGAATGAAGTAACTTATTTTGGTAGGGAATGAAAAGGACAATTCAACAGATGGTGGTTGAATGTGATACTTTCTAGTGCAACAAGGGTGAAATGACACTCCTTCCGGGATTGCTCGAACCCTTAACCATCCCTACACGGATTTGGACAGATATTTCTATGGATTTCATTGAAGGAGGGATCCCTACATATGGAGGGAAGGCAATGATTTTGGTTGTGGTTGATCGCCTCTTCGAATATAGTCATTTTTATACCCTCAACCATCCCTATACTACCTCCTTAGTCACACAAATTTTCCTGGACCAGATCTTCTGTCTTCATGGAATACCTTCTTCCACTGTCTCAGATCGCGATGCAACTTTCACCAGTCATTTTTGGATAGAAATATTTCACCACACTGGAACCAAAATGGAGATGAGTTCAGGATATCACCCACAAACAGATGGTTAGACTGAAATTATCAACAAATGTTTGGAAACTTATCTTTTTTGTTTCACCTCCGAACAACAACATTAGTTGGAAAATTGCCTCCCTCTCGCTGAATGGTGGTACAATACCTCCTACCACACTACATCTAAAATGAATCCATATGAAGCATTCTATGGTCAGGCACCGCCAGTGCTTCTTCCATACACCCCCAACAGTTCACCAGTTTAGGCAGTTGACATGGTTCTTAGAACCGCGATCAGATTCTTCACATTTTGCAAGACAATCTTCACATGGGAATAAATTGAATGAAACAACAAACCGATCATCATTGTTCTGAGTGCACTTTTCAAGTAGGTGATCTGGTTTTTCTTCATCTATAGACTTACAAGAAATCCTCCCTGAAACTCAAAGGGCATCATAAGCTCGCTCCAAAGTTCTATGGGCCATATAAGGTTCTTCAGAAGATTGGGTCGATTTCTTATAAATTGGAACTTCCTCCTTATTCCCGCATTCATCCAGTATTTCATGTGTCTTGTCTAAATAAATTTCTTGGCACCAACATAAGAGAACAAACTGTTTTACCAAAAATGGATAATGAAGGATCCATCATTTTGGAGCTGGAGGCCATCCTCAATAGGCACACTTGTCATCTTCTCTCTCAATCCATCACAGAGGTGTTAATTTTTTAGCATTAATTCAATATACTCTAGGATCTTTACTAAGAGAATAACATGTACAGTATATCAATGCATATCAATCATAGCAAGCATATCAATCATCACAAGATGCAAACATAAGAGACAATAGACACACATAGTTTTCGTGGGGAAAACCCTAAGGTGAAAAACCCCAAAACTTGCTCAGAGATAGATAGAGAAATAGTGCAACCAAAATACATAGAGATAGACTCCTCCTAGAAGATGATCCTCCTCCTCACATGTGCGCCACTTTTCAAGTGATGGATAAGTGAGTAATGTAGTGATCAAAATAGAGATCAGGAGATCTCTATTTATACTTGTCCTGACTGCCCAATAAACTTATGGGGCCGACTTGTCTAGCTTAGTACAATAATCCATGGTTAACTTAATCAAGGCCGACCCCACACATGGTGGTCTAATAACCCATCGGCAAGTTACGACACTTGCGACACTTGTCAATACACATGATGACACTTCCTTATAGAGGAATAACACATCTCTATAGGAGTACAATATACATAGATGAAATACATTTTGAAGTTACATATACATCAACACTCCCTCTTAACTAGGAAGGTATTTCTTGACACAGATCTTCTAGCTCAAATCTTCTTCTTTGGATCATCATCAAAAAATCATCGTCCTCGAATCATCATCATCGTCACTGCTGCTGCTATCTCAGTCAATCTCTGAATATACTCGTCATAGGAAGTTCTACAGAGCCAGTCCTTTTTCATTCTAGGTGTAGGCCCACCACCTGTAGGTCTTCATCATCACTGGCCATACTATGGAATCCTTAGGACTTATTACGTGCGTCAGAAAACCTCAAAAGAGCATCCCAAGATGTTACGGGTACACAACTCTGACCTATAGGATCTCCTAGGATCTTTTACATGTGACAGTCACAAAACCTTAAAAGGGTGTCTTGCCAAGCAAGAACGCTAAAGAGAATCTAAGGCCTTTTTCATCCTATCTAGATCTCTAGGTCTAATTACATGTGACTCCTACCACAAAACCTTAAAAGGGTGTCTTGCCAAGCAAGAACCCTAAAGAGCATCTGAGACCTTTTTCATCCTGTCCAGATCTCTAGGTCTTATTACATGTGGTCATGGCAATGCCTCGAAAGAGCATCTGAGGTCTTTTTCATCCTGTCTAGATCTCCCAGGTCTACTTACAGGCCATAAGACAATGCCTCGAAAGAGCATCTGAGACCATTTTCATCCTGTCCAGATCTCTCAGGTCTACTTACATGTCCTCCTAGAGCAATGCCTTGAAAGAGCATCTGAGGCCTTTTTCATCCTGTCCAGATCTCCCAGGTCTACTTAAATTCCATAAGACAATGCCTCGAAACAGCATCTGAGACCATTTTCATCCTGTCCAGATCTCTCAGGTCTACTTACATGTCCTTCTAGAGCAATGCCTCAAAAAAGCATCTGAGGCCTTTTTCATCCTGTCCAGATCTCCCAGGTCTACTTACATGCCATAAGCCAATGCCTCGAAAGAGCATCTGAGACCATTTTCATCCTGTCCATATCTCTTAGGTCTACTTACATGTCCTCCCAGAGCAATGCCTCGAAAGAGCATCTGAGGCCTTTTTCATCCTGTCCAGATATCCCAGGTCTACTTACATGCTCATTTGCACAACCTGTCCACGACCAAAGAGTATCAACCTAATACTAACCATACATCATCCTGATCATCAACACTGCATCATCCTGCTGCATGTCATCTGGAGCAACATCCTGAATCTCGTCATCCATGATCATCCTGATCATACAATGCATCTACCTGATGCATACATAGTATCTGCCTGATACATATCATCATACATGATCTACCTGATCATACAATGTATCCACCTGATACATATACAAATACATGATCCACCTGATCATACTTGATACATATCAACATACATGATCTCCTTGATCATACAATGTATCCACCTAATACATCTACAGATACAAACACATGATCCAACTGATCATATCTAGCATCCAACATGATGCGTACATACATATACATATAAATGATCCAACTGATCATATCCAGCATCCAACATGATGCGTACATACATATACATATAAATGATCCAACTAATCATATCCAGCATCCAACATGATGCGTACATACATATACATATAAATGATCCAACTAATCATATCCATCATCCAACATGATGAGTACATACATATACATATAAATGATCCAAATGATCATATCCAAGCATCCAACATGATGCATATACATAGCAGTAACTGGAGCATCGTCCTAATACTCATCATCCAGTGCTTATATCCACAGCCATGCGAAGGATCCTCCTCTCACCATGCTTGGAATGGCTCCAGGAAATGTCTCCATCACTTCTTCCTTGAAGTGTCATCAATCTGAAGAACACCAAGCCTCTCTATGAAGTACTCAAACTTCACTCTGGCTAGTGGTTTCGTCAGCACATCTGCAACCTGCTCATCCATCGCAACATACAGGAGCTTCACTGCTCCTCTCTGCACCATATCCCTGATATAGTGATATTTGATCTCAATGTGTTTCGACCTGTCATGGAACACCAAGTTCTCAGACAGCTTCACACAACTATGGTTGTCACAAAAGATACCAGTAGCATCCAATGGGAGATCAAATAACTCAGAGAGTAGCTTCTAGAGCCATACTGCCTCACAACTAGCCGAACATGCTGCAACATACTTTGCCTCGGCTGTATTCAGTGCTATGCAGGACTGCTTCCTGCTAAACCAAGAGATCACACCTGATCTCATACTGAAGCAGCACCTAGAAGTGCTTTTCCTATCTGCAGCACTGCTTGCCCAGTCCGAATCAACATAACCTTGTAGGTTAAACTTTTGATTCACATCATACTTGATCCCATAGTCAACCGTACCCTTCAGGTACCTTAGAATATGCTTTACAGCAACCAGGTGAACACCTCTGGGATCCATCAGGAACTGGCTCAATATGTTCACCGCAAAGCAAATATTTGGCCTCACGTTTGTTAGGTACATCAAGGACCCAATCATCTGACGATACACAGTGACATTAACTGGATTAGATGAAGCATCACACATAAGCTTCAGGTTTGATGCCATAGGTGTGGCCATGGCCTTGTAACCCATCATTCCGAACCTCTTCAGGATCTCCATTGCATATTTCCCTCGTCCAAGGAAGATACCATCTGCACTCTGCCACACCTCCATGCCTAGAAAATAGTGCATCATCCCCAAGTCCTTCATCTTGAACTTGGTAGCAAGCTTCCTCTTGGTATCAGCAATCAAACTATCATTACCTGTAACAAACAAGTCATCTATGTACAGAAGTAGTATCATGGGATTTCCTTCCTCAACCTTGTAGTAAATGTTGGAATCCTCTTTACTCTTGGTAAAGCCCAAGCTAGATAGAAAACTGTCCATCCTACCATACCAAGTCCTAGGAGCTTGCTTCAAGCCATACAAGGCTTTCTTCAATCTGCACACATATGACTTCCTGTCATGTGTCTCAAAACCAAGTGGCTGCTCCACATACACTTCCTCCTCGACTACACCATTCAAGAAAGAAGTCTTGACATCCATCTGGTGTATCTTCCATTTCATCACTGCAGCCAGAGCAAGTACTGATATGAGGGAAGTGTACCTAGCTATAAGAGAAAAAGTTTCTTCATAGTCGATTCCTTATTTCTGGGAGAATCCACGAGCTACAAATCTCACTTTGTATTTCTCTATGCTGCCATCTGCAGCATGCTTGATCTTGTAGATCCATTTGGAAGTCACAACAGACTTCCCTTCAGGTCTTGGGACTACATCCCAAACATCATTTTTCATTATTGATTGGTATTCCTCAACCATGGCATCCTTCCATTCTTTCTTTTCCATTGCCTCTTCATAACTGGAAGGTTCTTTGTTCATGATATCACAGAGTAAATCAACCTAGTTGGTATGTGATCTAGTTCTCTTCTTTGCTATGTGTTCTTCTTCTGAAATTCCATACCTTTCTACATCTTGAATAAGCTCTCTATCCCATGCAGGTTTCCTCTTGTGAGAGTCCTTCTCACGAGGTGGATCTATAGGTTCTTGCGGATCTCAATTTCACGATCAACATTTGGAATTGCTTCAGCCATAGTAGTGTTTTGAAATCTGGTTTCCTTTGGTTCTTCATCATCTTCAACAAGTGTCTTCCTTGATTTGATGAAAAATGAGTTTTCATCAAATTTTACATCTCTGCTGACATCAATCTTCTTGAACCATGGAAATTAGATTCTGTAAGCCTTCGAGCTTTCACTGTAACCCACACAGATACCCTTCTTTCCTGAAGGATCTAGCTTTGTCCTCTTTTCCTTTGGAACATATGTATATACTGGACAACCAAATATCCTGAGACGGCTGACTTCAGGTCTCTTACCAGAGAAGACCTCTTCTAGTGTCTTGTTGTCCAATATCTTGTGGGGTGTTCTATTCTGCACATACATAGTTGTCCTAGCTGCTTCTGCCCATAGATGCATGGGTAGATCCTGGTCATGCAGCATTGCATGCTGCTTCCATGATTGTTCTATTCTTCCTTTTTGCAACTCCATTCTGTTGTGGATTGTAGGGAGTAGTCAACTCCCTCTTAATCCCTGAATCATTGCATAACTTCTTGAAATCTTTTGAAGTGAATTCTCTGCCATTGTCAGATCTGAATGTCTTGATCTTCTTATCAGTTTGATTCTCCATCAAGGTTTTGAATTCCTTGAATTTATCAAACACTTCATCCTTGCCTTTTAAGAAGTAAACCCAAGTCTTCCTGGAGAAATCATCAATGAAAGAGACATAGTAAACATACCCACTCAGAGAACTGGATGACATCGGACCGCATACATCAGAGTGGATGATTTCCAAGATTCATTTTTCCTTGCTTTCACTAATTGGAAATGCCTTCTTTATGTTCTTTCCTTTTGCACATCCTTTGGAAATACCTTCATGTTTGGTCTTGATTTCAGGAAGACCCTCTACCACTTTGCTTGCAATTGGTAGTGCTCTATAGTGCACATGAGAAAGCCTTATATGCCAAAGTTACTTGGCTCCATGGATTCATGTACCATGGCATGTTCAGGTTGTCCATTCAATTTATATAATCCTCCCTCTTGCTCTCCAATCACCACTGTATCATCAATAGTTTTACCTTTTGGCCACATTAGGACTTGGTCATCTACAAATGCAACTCTCATGCCCTTTGCATCTAATGCAAAGATGGATAGTAGGTTCTTCTTGAGCCCAAGTACAAATAACACATCTTTCATCTTCAAAGACTTTCCAGAGTCTAGGTTGTAGGAGGCTTCCCCACTTCCTTTGATAGGGTATTGATAATCATCCCCAAGTTTCACCTTATGGGGTGATTCATGTTAAGATAAATTTACAAAAGATTCTTTAAACCCAATCATGTGCTTAGAAGCCCCACTGTCAATTAACCAATCATTACAACCATGAGAAATAGTACCTGTGAGAGAAGAGATTAGAACATACTCTTCTTCTCTTGATGAGTCATCATCATCACTTTCTTCTCTAGCCTTCTTCTTGAGAGGTTCATCATCCTCAGCAACATGAGTATGATATCTCTTCTTGTTGTTGTTGGAACCCTTTTTGTTCTTGGGACAATCTATAGCAAAGTGTCCCTTCTCATTATAGGTGACGCATCTCAGATCCTTCTTACCCTTTTGGTGATGGTGGTGAGAAGGTCTTCTGTTATGAGATGGCTCCTTCTTGAACTTAACTTTCTTGGTATGTGCTGTGAGAGCTTGATCTTCATTTCCCATTTTTTCTTCTCGGGCCACAAGCCTAGCTTGTTCTTGAGAACATTCTTCTCGCAGTTTGTTGAAGGAGATCAACTTCCTTCTTGCACAAATTCCTTGAATAAAGGAATCCCATGACTTGGGTAGGCCATTCAAAGTGGTCATGACAACTTCACCATTCTCCACCATTTCATCCACCGCTTCTAGTTGTTCCTTGATCTGAGAGACCCTAGAAACATAAGATTGAATGGTTTCTCCATTCTCAAACTTTACCCATTTCATTTGGTTCCGCAGGGTCATCTTCCGATTTATGTTCTTCCCTTCAAATAGCTTGGTCAGGGAATTGTCACGTACCCACCCATCCATCCAAGGAAAGGGAAGGAACATGATGCCACTCTATGGGGTTTTTCATAAAAACTTAGCCCATTCATTAGATTCATACAAGTAAAAACCCATGTGTGCAGATGTAAATTCAACAAACATGCACAACAAAGATAACTCATCCACACACATAATCTCATATGCATTCAATATATCAATAACAATAATTTAATTTAAACACTGTAGAGGCAAAACACAAAGATAGAAAACACTTATCTTTGTTGTGCAATTGTCCCACACAACTAGCTATGTCGTTGCAACATTCCTCCCAACCGTAGGTCTCTGCCTAGTTTGTATTATTTTAGCACTCAGAGACCACCCCCGAGTGGGGCATGATATCTACAAGGAAAAGGGGACTCTCAAGCTCATCACAGCCAAATGATCATTTGCATTTAAGCCAAGCCAGTTCATAGCTGGGTTTATCAGGCTAAATCTGAACCCTCTTCATTTGTGGATGCTTCCACTCAAGCTCAAGCCAAAACAATGGGAACCCATTTCAACCCCAACAATCACCTACACACAAAAAACGCATAAAATGGGCATGGATACACATAATAGCAAAATCCCCAGTGTTGGGTATGAATGGAAAATGTGGGCAACCAAAAATGAAGGGAGAAATGGGAAAACAACCCTAGGAAGGAAATTTCGTTTTTAGAAAACGTCCATGGGCATTCAAAGAGCTGCAATGGTCTCTACAAACCCCCAAATCGTGCTCTTTCCTTCCCAATAGGTATGTAATACAAAAACGAGTTCCCAGCAATGCCAAAAGGCAGGAAAACACTGGAAATCAATGGAGAAAAATGCCTAGACAACTCCCAACAGGTCTACAACACAAAAACACCCTCTTCCTAGCTAGAAGACCCAGAAAAACCAAAAAAAATGTGGCTGGAAAATGCCCAGGCAGTTCCAAAACGTGAGAGAGGAAAAAATCTTCCATGGATAATGGCTTAGGGAGCAAATCAGGGTTGTTTTCTTGCCCAAGAAGCAAAAAACACGATTTTCCATGAGGGTGGTTTGCCCATACTCGAATTTGGACAACCATACCTCCCCAATCCCCAAGGCATTAACTACTTCACCCAACTCTTAGGAGAAATGAATGATTGGGCACCAAAGTCAACATGGGAAGTTGATGGTTGATGGGTTTTCTCATTGACACTTGTCTTAACTTCATTGGCTCAAGGGTTTGAATATTTCCCTCCCAATTCCTTGTAATATCATGCCCCCATCTCTTGTTGCATTGCATAGCTAGTTGTGGGTATTTTATTAAAATGCATATTTACAATATATTTGAAATTCCAATGTGCCTGGCTAGCACGTAAACCATATGCATCAATAAATTGATGGCAGGGCCTTGGCCTTGAGCTCCTCACCATGATTTTATAACAATATTATATCATTTACATTTTAATGCAATGGGGTCAAGATGGGGATGTGACAGGAATCAAACATCACTTTGGGAGTCTTTAGAGATGACACATGTAGGATGAGATGGTTTTTGATAGAATCAGCAATGATCATTTTTGCCTTGATCAATTTCTTCTTGTGGAGGGCTTTAGCCTCTTCTTCCTCTGGGACAGGGACCTCATCCCTTATGTAACTTCCCAACTCATTTTCTTCCAGGATTAACCCAATCCTATACTTCCATGCTCGGAAGTTATCAGCCCCTTCAAGCTTATCCTCAAGCTTGGTATGGTGAGACATCTTAAAGAGTGCTTCAAATGGAAATAGAAAAGATTTAGGTCTTACCCCTTGATTTGCTGAAAACTGAATCTGGTCCAGGATTAGGGTTTGTTAGAGAAACCCTAAAAATTCAAAATGTGAATTTCAACTTTCTGAAAGGATAGAAAGATGTGCCTTGATGAGTTGATCAGCCTGATGTATTCAAAATTTGAGATCTGCAAAGCTTCACCCTTCATAAATGCCTTTTAGTCTTCCCGGGTTCACTAGGGAGGACCCTGAATTAGGGTTTGAGTTTCTCGAAGATTTACCCAGCCAAAAATCTCGATCCGAAGCTCTAAACTTTGATTTGTCCAAGGAGCTTTCAGCTATGTCTTCAGATTTCAGAAATTCCTATTTTTGTGGAAACCCTAATTGTTAGGGCCAAAACTGAAAGTGCTAAGAATTGAATTCTGATTGGACAGAAAGATTCACCTTGCTGAGGAGAGTCAATCTATCATATTGCTTTTCCAAAATTTGTGGAGAGAAACCCAATAAACAAGAAACCCTAGTTTCTGCCACTCCACAATGTCTTCTTCTTAGGTTAGCTCTGATACCATGTTATTTTTTTGGCATTAATTCAATATAATCTAGGATCTTTACTGAGAGAATAACATGTACAGTATATCAATGCATATCAATCATCACAAGATGCAAACATAAGAGACAATAGACACACAGAGTTTCCGTGGGGAAAACCCTAAGGTGAAAAACCCCACAACTTCCTGAGAGATATATAGAGCAATAGTACAACCAAAGTACACAGAGATAGACTCCTCATTAGCAGCTGATACTCCTCCTCACATGTGCACCACTTTCCGAGTGATGGATAAGTGAGTAATAAAGTGATGAAAATAGAGATTCGGAGATCTCTATTTATACTTGTCATAACTGCCCAATAAACTTATGGGGTCGACTTGTCTAGCTTAGTACAATAACCCATGGTTAACTTAATCAGGGCCGACCCCACACATGGTGGTCTAATAACCCATTGGCAAGTTACGACACTTGCGACACTTGTCAATACAAATGACGACACTTCCTTATAGAGGAATAACACATCTCTATAGGAGTACAATATACATAGATGAAATACATTCCAAATTTACATATACATCAAAAAGAGGTATTAATTTAGTGGCACATAATGCAACCCAAGGATGCTACATGGGAACCACTCCTTCAGATTCAACAACAATTTCCACATCTAAAGCTTTGAGGGCAAATCTTTTATAAGAGGGAGAGGATGTTAGGAATCAATGTGAACCCTTCTCTTTACTTTGTTAGTATATTGTTGTTGGACGCATATTCTTTGTAAGTAATCCCATGAGTATATTGTATTATCCCACATTGTTAGTATATTGTTGTTGGACACATATACTTTGTAAGTCATCCCGTGGGTATATTGTATTATCCCATAGTATTATAGACTTAGCATATAAGTATGTGTTGATGCCAATGAAGACATCCACGAGTTATTTGTATTGAGCTTGCTCAAAGGAGGTTTCCCCCTCAAAGTATCAGAGAAGGAATTATTTTAAATGATAAATAGATTGAAAATCTTCTAAATTCATTAGTTTAATAATGGTTTGACTGATTTATTGGTGAATTCCAGGAAATAGTGATTGCAAGAATCCATTTTAATTTGATCAATTCATATATTGCAAATCCGTTATTTACCAACCCTAAAAGATAAAAAGAAAATAAAAAATAACATTTTGTAAGTTGAAATGTCTTCAAGTAAATGTAAATTTTATTTTCTATTTTGAATGAAATGTGTAAAACATATATTCCATTCTTCATAAATGATCACATGGTGCCAAGTTGAAATCTTATTTAAGTTGAAAATTTTGTTGAAAAAGAGTTATTCATTGGGAGAATGACTATAATCATAGTGGTGCAATAGAAACATGGTGGACTTTTGGTTGGATTTGTGTTTACGGACAATCTACTCAAGCGGACTAAAGCATGATCTCCCTAGTCCAAGTGGATCTAGAACAAATGAATACAAAATATAAACTACTTCCCTAGATCAGTAGAGATGCAAGGGAATGACTAAAACACTCACCTCATATTCACAAATATTCTCCTCTTTGTTGCTCCAAGCTCCAGGCATTCAGATCTTGAGCTGCAAAACCTTGTGAACAAATGGAAACAAGCAAATAGTAAAAGTGAATCTAAACATGAACTGATCTAAGATAACAATTAAGGAGGAAAGATCTAAATATTAACAACACAAAATTTTTTATGGGAATATTTTATATTACTGTAAATAAATGGGAAATACATAGAAGAAAGATAGTCACAATCTAACCCTTAATTGTATGACTTCCATCCAAAAATACAAGCCAAGCCTCCAAGGATAAAGTAAGCCTCCCAAGGGATGAGTAGGGATCACCTAGGATAATTCCACCAGCATGAAAGTGCTATAGTCCTTCCTCCCTTCTCAATGGAGAGAGAGGTCTTATTTATAAGGATAGAAGGATAGAGTAGGTTGAGGATTAGGGGGAGATACCTAAGCGATCTTACCATTAGGTTAGGATCTGAATACCATCCTTTCCTACCAACTAGGGATAGGCCTCTATGTCACCCAGCTTCGATAATTCGCTCGAATCTCCTTGTTATCCACATTAACCAGCCCTGACACACTCTGCATGAAGACAACATGTGCCAGGAAGGGTCAGGAACAGCTTGCATGAGGGCAACAAGATCCACCGGTGCAGGCTGCCAGTGTACATCAGGCACCAACCAAGGTTTGGCACCCCTTTCTAGGAAGCAGGATGTGCTAGCATTACTAGGAATGGTGGGATGCAAGGGAAACAACTTACTCAATATGTTTTAGCCATAGAATCTTCAAGGATTAAGGCACGGAGTTGACACATGACTCATGATGACGATATTTTGGTGTAATAGAATGCTCCCCAAAGCATGAAGATGGTAAAATAAGACAGGTGAAGTTCTTTGTAATGTGAAGGATTGACAGCAAGGATTTGTCGGATGGAAGAAGCTACTACAGTACAACCGAATCTGAGATACAAGTCTCACATGACTAATAACATGGATGTCAACCAATACAATGTAGATCCATAGAAGTAGAGACTGACTGAACACAATCATGGATACTGGACACAATCATAGATCCATGATGAGATTATAACACAACCATGACCAATACAAAGTGGATCGGTGTAATATGACTCAAAAGAATCTCCATCGTGAGATGGATGACTTAACCCAGGGTCTTCAAGTTGAACCCACAATGATACGAATCTAACCATGTGATTACAATGTCTTGGAGTCGAACATGGTAGAAACTACTTTATTACAGGTCATTGATGTATACCGTTAACAAGCTTGAGGGAAATCACCAGTGATGTCAATGACTCCCAAGTTATCATAGTACATACCATCGAATGTGAATCAGATGAGTTGAATTTGAACACTCGATGGAATCTTTCAATCAAGAGCCAATGATGTAAACTCGTGTTGAAAGCAAGGTAACCTGCCATTGAGGCATTGGTGGCACCCAAACAACTTCCCCTTTATTTTGCAAAATAAAGGCCCCCCCATGTAAATTTCGTAAATATTTTGCTTTTGGTTTTATTTTTATCTAGTTTGATTTTGGTTTCATGATTTCCTTTCTTTGATCACTCACTCCCTGTGCTTCTTGTTCTTGGGATTGCTTCTTCTTTTTATGAGGATTGGGTGATTTGGATGACCTTAGTTGCTTTGAACCCTTTTGGAATTTTGGATGCTTAAAGTTGATTTCATGTCTTTATTGAGTCTTTTTGAAGTAACAACATGCTTTGGTTTGCAAAAATCTTAATAACATTTGCATGATCTCATTTGACCTTGGTCGAGTTGATTATATGCCTCCAATTGAATAAATTGATCTATTTTGACCTTGCGACAACGTCGCCAGATTTTAGGTTCTTATCACATCAATGAATACGTAATAGCAACTTTTCTTATCAATAATTGGATTGGTGATTCTCTTTTAATCATCTCTAGATTATAAGTGTATTTTGCTCGATGTGGAAGATATTTTCATTTAATCTTCAAAATTATCTATATCTTAGCTCTAACTAAGTTAAGAACATTATAAAAATTTGATTATTTTATGATTACTAATCTACTCTTCTGATTTTAGTTATTTGCAATATCTTTAATTATACATATTATAGATTTGCAAAATTTAAAATCATTTTACTTTACCACAAAAGGCTTACTATCACTAGTACACTATTTTGCTTGATAATCCTTTATTCTATTTTGCTTGAAAATCCTTTATTCTAATTCAATAATATTCATTGAAAAGCATATTATTAACATTCATTAAAAAACTCCTTGGCGAATTTCTCCTTAATAATATTATGAGGAATAATTACAATCAATAATGTCAATTAGGATTAATATTTTGGAAATACTATTTTGTCTTTCTTTTTTTAATAATTAATTGTTAAAATATAATGAAAGAAAATATATTATTTTGGGATTTCTTATTTATTACCCATGAGAATTGATTGTTATTATTTTGCAAATAAAAGAATAACCTGAACTTTTTTAGGTTTGAAATCATTTTCTTTATGATTATTATTAATTGGTTAAAACTTTAAAATAATTATATTGAAATTAAAAATGGTAAAATGATTGGGTAAAAGAGAGGTCATAATTTGTTGTGCAAATTAAATAAGATTGCAACTTGACACCATGTAATCATTTCTGGATAATGGAATATATGTTTTACACATTTCATTCAAAATAGAAAATAAATTTACATTTACTTGAAGACATTTCAACTTACAAAATGTTATATTTTCTTTTCTTTTCATCTTTTAGTGTTGGTAAATAACGGAGGTGCAATATATAAATTGATCAAATTAAAAGGGATTCTTGGGATCACTATTTCCTCGAATTCACCAATAAATCTCTCAAACCATTATTAAACTAATGAATTTAGAAGATTTTCAATCTATTCACCATTTAAAATAATTCCTTCTCTGATTTTCCTCCTGGAATTATCATTTTCTCTTCTTTGGTAATATTCGTCTGCACAAATTTTATTCTTATTAATATATATTTTTCATGTGCATGTTCATTGAAAGGGAGTAATAAGAAGGAATAACTTTGTTTTTTTCGTATCATTTTGTGGTTGTTCCATTTGGGTATTCGAGTCTTTGATACAGGAGAGAAGTTTGAAGAGTAAATATCATTATTCTGGTTAAATTGTTCTGGTTGGTCGGATCCAAATATTTTTATCAAATATCATGATATTGGTATACTGAAAGTTTTATTTCAGACATCTTTATAATATTTATAAAATAGAAGATCTGCAGTAGAAGAATTGAAGATACTCAACGTTTCAAATCTACAAACTGATCCATCATCAAGAGCAATAGACTTATGATACTGGTATTATACTGAAAGTTTTCTTTCAGACATCTTTATAATATATTATTGTTCTCATCTTCCATAGTTTATTTCCTGCATGTCTATACTTTGTTGTTGCGTGCAGATTTATTGTTTTCGGAGATTTAGTGTGAATGGATTTTCAAATGATATTATAATAATTTTTGTTATTCATTTGTTTTATTTACTTTTTAATGTCATTCTAATTTGAATGCTTATTTGGATAAGCATCATATTGAGTGATATTTATCTTTAAAACTGAGCTCGAGATAACATTATTTCCAATTTATGTTATTCCTGTGTCTTTCTAGCTTAGTTCATGTGTTTTGAGTAAACTTAATTTTGATTATTTTTCTTAAAATTCAAGAATAGATTATGATTTAGTTTTGATAAGTTAAATTCATGTCTATTTAACATTATCAAGGCTCAAAATAACATTTTAATAATCTTAGTTCTTTTTAAACTTGCTCTCGTGATAGAATAGAAAATAGTTTAGATTACATTTCTTTTCAATAACTGTAACTACAGGTTATGAGCAGCTCTTAAATTTAATTGTAGTTTAACAGCTGTTAAACTGTTGGTTGAAGCTACTTAAAAATTACATCATTGATTAAGTTTGATTGCATTTTAGGATTTAAATGGTATTCTAGTAATTCATGTCATTAGATTGTGAGACTCTCTTGTTGAGAGAAAAACCATATAGGCAATGAGGCCTTTGTTCCCGTGAGAGTTAGATATTTCAAACAAACTGGGGACTGTGTTAAGTGCCTTGTGTGGGATTTCTTTCTATGTTGGCCATAGTCATAAAATTATTATAAAAGCCATGCATGCCCAAGGTACTCGATTGGTTTCTAGATTCAATCCCTGGATGATGTGTTGAAATCGACAAGGATGAATCCATCGAAGGAGGGCCATGATGTATCCCCCATCATTGACACGAAATGCGATCACAGATGTTTGGAGTGAATCAGACAGTAATGTATGACACTGACTCAGAGACAACCGACATTATAGAAGGCAACTGCAGATAATGAATGACAAATGTCTCTTGAACATGGGCATGGCATGACTTACTAGTATTGACATGACGAGAACAATAGCAACCCCCTAATGCAACTAATGATGGAATCATTCTTTGGATGACCCAAAGGAGTAACAAGACTCACGGAATCAGTGTAACTCGAAGACAAACAAATTATCCAAGTACTGAATGCATATGCAGATGAGTGCCATGTTCAAGAGTGACTATGTATTGTCATAACTACAGTGAAACACAAACTCTTCTCTTATCCCCATCATGATTGATGAGTACCTCTTTTGTTTTTTAATGAGCTTGAGGAAGGTAACAGATGCTCGGTCTAGCTCATCCTTCGGACGATTCCAATCCCAAATATTTTACGAACCTAGGATAGGAGGGGTTCATTCCAAAATGGGCCCTTCGATGCTAGATTTTAACAAGTCCAAAGAAGGTAAACTCGGTGTCATTTCATGTTTAGAGAGTATGAAAAGAACTAAAGAAGACTTCAATGGTTCTTTTTCATAAAATTTAGTCTCCTCACTCGAAAAATGATAAAACAATGTGAGAGAGAACTCTTTCAGTCATGCTTGGATGGAGTGCTCATTTTTCGAAAATAGTACCTCCTGATCCAAAAAGGGGTAAACTATCACCAGAAAGACGATCATTCAAATAATCTTACAAGCGTGAAAGCATCAAGTTTGCTTGGAGATCTTTTCGTATTTAGGGAGCTTGAAAGAGATTAAAGGAAGACTCATGTGGGGTTACTTTCTCGTGGGAGTTTTACAAGCCCGAAAAAGTGATAAAAGATAACCTGGTAACTTATTCTCATCGTTTAACGAGCATGAGAAGGAACAAAAAGTAAGCTCGATGTCATTAATTTCCAGTTTTAATCGAGCGGAATAATAACACAAAAATGCTCAAAGAGTTGTTCATACCTGATACTAGGCATAAGATGACCACAATCGTAACAAACAGTTCTAACATGGCACTTTACTTCACCTATAAACTTCAAAACTAGGTTAGAATGATCAATTAGGTGTTTAGACATAAAAATAACTCCAAATACAGCAAAATAACCCACAAAAGAATAAATTAAAAAGGGAATATACCTTTTTCAATATATAAAAGGGGTAAATAGTAAAAACTAGTTACTATTTGTTTTTACCAAATTGGAGAGGTGAAAAATACCATTTGAAGTTGTTTTTCAAGTGCCGGTTGCGGGACCTCCGGTCAACCATTTGTAGTGTCATCAGCGTTAAGTAACCCTAAAATTTTCCCTTTACATTTCTATTGGAGTAAAATTGTTTTTAATTTCAAATTTCTAAGTTTTTGGCTTGTGGAAGTGGGGGGGAATGCGCCTTCAGCCCGATGCACTTCTCCCTTACGAGATATGCATCGAGGGCTTCCTAGCGCCATCCCCATGAGGGTGTTTTGCTTTGATGGCACCCTATCCGTATGGATGGAGTGTGCCAACATCAAATGCAGTCGAATGCTATCATGAAGTCAAGAATATACCAAAAATTAAGAATTTGGGAAGTTGGATACTATTCTAATGGGTACTTTATTAATGTTTGGACAGGTTTAGGTGGTAAAGATGGTCCAATGGTGTGAAAGAGAGCATGAATTGGATGATTCCCAAGTGGACAATGAACCCCAATGTATGAATGCGTTGAGGAATTGCGGGCTACTAAAATACTTTCACATCCAGGGCATGAGGGCCCAAGTACAGCTATTGGAATACTTGATTCAGTGTTGGGATCCAGAGCAACAACACTTTCGGGTTGGTGTGCATACACTGCCCATAGATATCGAGGATATATATTTTCTGACATGGTTGTCTCGATGAGGAGCTCCCTTGTATTTGATAGGACCACAAGAGAGTGATCAGACTACCGAGGATGTAGTGGCCCAATGGTGCATTCCAGGCATGCAGACAGTTAGTGGAAAAATCCCCATCAAAGATGTGAGGGACCTCCCCCTACACACAATTTTGTTCACTATTGAGGGGGTGGCAGGGAGTAGAGCTCCTCACTTGGCCAACAAGGCCCATATTCTATATACGGAGGAGTGTATGGCTCCTATAGTCTTTAATTGGTGCGAAGGACTCCTTGTATCTCTCAGAGAGAAGATTGCCAAATGTCGGCGTGGTGAGCTGAAGTAGTTTGGATATGGATCGGTTGTGGTATTGTTCTTCCTAGAGCGGGTTCCACATCTACTCCCATAGCTCGAGCTAGATGAGTTGGATTCGAGGGATCTACAAATGGTGCGATGGTTTGAGGTGATAGCCCATCACGGCGGTGGGGGACCCATCATTAGTTATGGTCCTTCTTTCTTCAGCTGGTTGAGGGGAAATCTCCTCATGGTGGAGGACTACCCCTACGAGGGCAGTGATTTCAGAGGTGACCCATAACTGGTTCTTCCTTAGGATGTGAAGTGGGGAGACCTAGGTAAGAATGACGACTATGTTGTGTTTTTTTCATTTTATGATTTTTAGACGTTTTTGGAGTCGTACTGATGATTGATACGTGTTTACGCAAATGTTGTTCCATCCCGTCTAGCGGGAGCCTCTTCGATTGCGTGGAGAGGAAAGGTACGAGAGATGGAGGCCATAGAACAAGATGCCATGGAGGAGCTATATGAGCAGAAGGAGAACCTCCAGTGGTTGACTATTGATATCCCGGATCCACGCATACATGAGCTACCTCGCCGCTATCAACGGCATCCAGTGGATGTATTCAAGTGTTTTAGTGTGTTTCTTTGGAAAGTAGTTAGAGCCATTGTATGATATAATGAGCGTCCTAGGGACTAGAATCATGCATATATGTATGTAATGAAATCCACAGGCTTCAGAATTTTGTAGAGGAGACTCTTACTGAAAGCTCATGAGATTCATATTTTTGTACTAGTACCATGTTTTGTATTTATATCGACATGATATATAAAACTCTATTTGTGGCTTTATATACAATGTTCTAGTGATTATTATGGGATCTTGTACATGTTAGCTTATACATTACGGATAATTTACATGTTGTGTCTGTTTTTGTATCTTTTGGATGTTTTATGTATGTGCAACGTACCAATCTAGTATGAAACTGGCCAATGAATCAACAATAGTGTTCATCTCTCTAAGAATATGCAGGTATTGAATAGACTCAAAAGACCTCTCTAGGAGACATACTCGTTGAAATAGACGAAGCAGGGTAGGGTCGCGGATAGCATAGATACGGTTAAGGTGGTAGACCACTAGCTGCGAGTCAAGGTGAACCATAACATGGTCCATACCCAGGGAGAGAGCATCAGTTAAGACTCTAATTACCGCGTGATACTCAACGACATTATTGGTTGCGTACCCTAGACAAATTCCTCCTGAACTAATAAGCTCGTCGGTAGGAGAGTAAAGCACCGAAGATGCCGAAGCGAGGTTACGGGTATGTCGATTGGCTCCATCCGCGAAGCCAACACATGTTTCCATCCTCACATCTAGGAAGAACATGGTATAAGCGTAGAAACAAGATCCTAACACACTCAAAGTGTCACACCACATGAAACATACATCATGTACAATATATACATAGCACTAATGCATAAAAAATTAGGCATAGTACCGTTTCATGAAAATCCTATTACAAGGCTCCCCTAAAGATATCCCATCATAATCTTCGAGCTCATATGCTCCTTTCTCCAACACTCATTTTACCACATATGGATCGTGCCACATGGACTCGAGTTTTCCTGCCCCCATTTTATTGTGTTTTTGGTCATATGTGAAGACCAAATCACCCTCGTTAAAGGAATGAGGTTTGACGGATCTGTCATACTGGGCATTGACATGCTTCTTATGTGCTTCATTAGCCAGGACAACGTCATGGCAGGTTTCGTCATGTTTCACTAGGTGGAGGAAACGTTCTTCCTCGATGGTGGTATTGGGAAGGATTTCAACAATGAGTTTTAATGATGGAATCTCACACTCTATCGATAACACTGCCTCTAGTCCATAGACCAGTTGAAATGGTGTGAAACCGATGGCAATTTTCACAGAAGTATGGTATGCCCAAAGGGATGAGAAAAGAATATTGTTCCAGTTTGACTTGTATGTCCCCACCATCCATTGGATCATGGTTTTCAAGACCTTGTTAATGGCCTCTACTTTTCCATTAGACTGTGGGTAATATGGAGTTGAGTTCTCATGGTGAAAACCCAATCTGGCACTCAATTCATCCACCATCTTATTCTGAAAATGGGATCCATGATCAGTCACGATGGCTTGTGGGACTTCGAATCATGCAATAATGTGATTAAACATGAAGAGTGCGGCAGTTTTTCTGTCTTCGTTGTATGTAGGAATAGCCTCGGCCCACTTGGTAAAATAGTCAATGGAAACAATGACGTAACCATGCCCCCCGGCCTAGGTAGGCTTACAATGCATGAAATCTATGCCCCATTTTGCAAAGGGGCCGATGACAATAATGGGATGTAGCGGGGCTAGATGTGAGCACTTTTTATAATGAAAACGATGACAAGGAGGACACTTCTTGACAGCTTCAATACAATATTTAAATATGGAATTCCAATAGCATCTAGCGCGTAATATATTTTGAGTTGTAGCCATCCCATAAATATGGCTACCACAAGCCCTGGAGTGACATTCATTCATAACGTGTTCAGCCTCCTCATGGGTTATACATCGTTGGAGGAGAGTATAAACACCACGATGGTATAGGGTATTATCACCTATGATTAGGTAGTACTTGGCGTGGTGACACACACGACGACGATCGTCTCGAGATAAATGAGGACTGAAACATTGGGTTTGGAGATACAAAGTGATATCTCCGTACCATGGGTTAGAAGTATTGATAAGAAACAAACACTCATTGGGGAAATATTCCATGGGCTCAGATTCCATATCAGTACAAGGAATATCACAGATAAGCTCTGCAAAAACCAAGGAAATTTTAGACTTAGCCTTCTCAAATTGGAGGTCAAATTATTGAAGAATGACAATCCAACGTGAATACTTTCCCCCTAGTACTTGACGTGTGAGGACGTGGTACATAGGGTTAGAGTCAACAATAATAGTGGTAGTGTGGAGGAGGATAAAGTGGCGAAACTTTTGGAATAGCATGTTTCGGAGTCAATGAGACCCTTTCTTGGGTAGTATATCACATGTTCCTAGTCATTTCTATTCTCCTGAACCAAGACCATAGCGATGCTGGTAGTGGAAGTAGCAAGATAGAGGATGTAGTCCTTGTGGTAGTTAGGTGGTTGAAGCACAGGTGCATGGGTGATAGCATGTTTTAAGTTGTCAAAGTAGTGCTGAGCATAGTCATCCCAAATGAATGGTACATCCTTCTTCAACAATATCAGGTATCCCTATGTTTTCTCAGTGAAATTATACACAAAATGCCTTAAGTAGTTTTCCATCCCCTGCAAACTTTGTAGTTCCGGTATATCAATGGGGGGTGGAAGAGCGACGATGGCTTCCACTTTCAAGGGATCAATACGGATCCTTTCTTTGGAAATTATGAAGCCTAGGAGGCGTCTAGACTTGACACATAATATGCACTTGTGAGGGTTCAAACGGATGTTACACCACCTAAATTTGAGGAATACTACATCAGATGATCAATGTGGAACTCACGACGATTCGAATGAGCAGGAAGGTGTCATGTTCCCCTTCTGTCAGCACCATGAAGAAGATAGAACCCCATGGATCCTAGTGATAGATTGAATTAATTAATTAATGAGGGGTTAAGATGAGACAATTAATTAATTAGGAGTGTGCATATAAATTTATCCATAGTTGCTACCTACTTGGAATAAATAATTATGGAGCATTTAATATTATTGGTGCAATTAATATTTTTATTTCTTATGCTGAATAAATGGATAAATTGGCCCACCAATTTGAATTAGTGGATAATGTTGGAGGAATTACTTGGAGTAGAAGTCAAGTAAGCACTAGAGTCCAAAAATGATGCCAAAAATTAGAAAAGAGGAATATTTCAGGAAAAGCAGCATAAATCCAGAAAGCGGGATAAAACAGGAAAAGCAAGAAAGTTCAGAAAAAAAAGAAGGAAAGTCAAAAAAAGAGGAAAAAGAAGGAAAGCCAAAGCAAAGCAAGGAAAGTATGTCCACTCATGGGGGGCCTATTCTCACAGGTTACCAAGCCAAGTAACTTGCTCAACAGGTCAACATGAATTCTATAAAATAAGGATTCCAACTCCATTTCACATCTTTTGCCAGTGTGAGAAATTTTATGAATGCATTTGTGCATCCAAGGCTTGGGAGGTGTGCCCCTAGTCAAGCATGGGAGATGTGCCCCGGCTTTCTATGAGAGGATGATGGCATCCATCCATTACCATTAAGTGCATTTGCAGGTACTAAATTTGACCAGGTCAAATCAGAAGTACAGAATCATCTTCACCAAACTCAGAGATCGAATTCTTCTTCTTTCTTCTATTCTACAGCTAGTTTCTATTATGCAAGAGGAGAGACTCTTCTATCATCTTTTGAGATGCATCATGGCCTATTTATGATTTAATAACAGATTATGTAATTTTATTATATCATTCACTTCAATGCCAATTATATAACTCTGATTTCTTCTCCAATTTATGCACCCCTGCTAGATTTAGCTAGATTTTGACTAGCTTTCAATGAATGGTTCATAAGTCAATGAGTAAAGGTCCAAATGAATTCATTCCAGCTCATGTAGTTATATAACATATAACATTTCATGATCCAACCACTGTTTCATAATTTCTATTACCTTTGAGAATTGTTTGGGAGTCCATATGTCGAACTAGTTGAGCTGTCCTGAATTGTTATTTTACTAGTTTTGTTACCATGCTTGCCCATATCTGCATATAACTTTCTAAAATGTTATTTTATGATTCAATGACTATAAATGAATGATTATTATCCTCTCTGATGTCTGTAACAACCTTTTCCAACCCCAAGTCAATTTCCCTACCCATACTAGTCTGCATATGCTAAGAACCCTAGGAGCATTGGATTAGAGTTCAGCTGGGATGTTCTTGAAACATAAATGGTATCAGTACATTGTGAAGAGGTATAAACTCACATCAAAACCTTTCATCCATCCATATCCTTTGACATTGCCCATCTCCAGCAATTTTAGCTTCCATAGTCACTATTTTAGTCAATTTCAAGTAACATTGAGTTTTTGTTCCAAATACTAAGCTGGTACATTACAATGGTATCAGAGCAATTTAATCCACCCTTATGGAAAGAAAGAATCTCACTGATAAAAAAAATATTGCAGATCACAATTCAAATTTGTAGCCATGAGGCTAGTGCCAATTGAAGTTGAAGAAGAAGAATCATCATGCATATTTTCGATCAGTTTCAAAGGAGATGATGGTGACTATGGTGACCAATGGTATGATGAATATTTTTATTATCCAATATCTGAAATTGTTGAGGAAGTGAAGTTAAGAATACCCTTTGAGTACCTCATAGCTTACTACGCATTGAGAAATGAGATTTTGGAACTCATATCTTTCAGAGAGTTTTGCACACATGAGATCCAAAGATTATTTCAAGATCCCTACTCTATACTTAACAAGTAAAAGATTGCATTGATGGAAAATGATGTTTGCAAAGAAGTGGGATTCTTGTTACCCAAGAAATACAAAATAGTGACACATGTGGATTCCTTCAAGACCAACAAGCCATCAAGGAAGGAACTAAGTTGTAGAGAAGAAAAGAAGACCAAAGGTATTGATATGAAGCAAAATCAAGAAGAAGATATAAATCATCCTATTTGAAGTAGTCATAAGGTTGATGAGTTACCAAATAAATCCTCAGAAGAAGATAGAGAAGGTCCATGCACAGCTGAAGATCTAGCAGTCCAACATCTAGTTGTTGGCAATTTGGAAGGTGAAATCACTCCTAGTTTCTTAGTGGGTGATCTCAAAATAATTTTAACGGATGATGATGTTTTCAGAAGCGGTAAGACATCTTTTGGATTTGATCCAAAGGATGAACATGAATCAAGTTTACAGTCACCTCCTGAGCTTCATCGAGGAGCAAAAGACAAGCACACATCAGTTGGATGTGAACCAGAAGATTTAGTGGAAGGGCAAGCCATCACAGATCCACCACATGAAGAGAAAGACATGGTACAAAGGTATGGACACAATTCTGATTTTTGTATTCCTTGGTTTCATTTTGATATGTTATCCACTTACAATGAGAAGGTTGGCATGGTTGAGTCCTTCGGTATGGAGGCTCAAATTCTTGGTGTTAACTATGAAGGCAATAATGGAGAGGAACCATTGGAGGAGCATGAGTCACTACAAGGTGATATCAATGGGTGCTCACATCTCTATGATGGTGACATAGAGATCATATTTGAAGATGTTGCTGTAAGCCAAAGTACCATTGATCATGATGATGGAGTTCTTGCAATAGTGGAAACAAACCAAGGATCAATTTCACCTTCACCGCTTGAATTTTATGAGGGTGATCCAATGAAGTTTGAAGAAGAGAATGTTCTATCTCATGAATTTTCAGACTTTGATAAAGGAGCTGCAAATATACTTTCCTTTGAGCATGAAGATGATGAATTTGCAGGCATTTGTGAGGAGAAAGGAGTAACTTCACCATCACCACATAAACTTCATGGTGTTAATCCAACGAAAATTGAAGAAGAGGATGTTCACTGTCATGAACCATCTTTCCTTGAAGGGACATTAAAGATGAACACGTTGAAGATCAATGAGACCCTTGAAATTATCCATGTCACTCATGGTTTAGTATCACAATAGTGTTGGAGAGCTGCATCACTAGAAAATCCACTCTCCATTGAAGACATGGAAAAGATTTAGAAGTCAATGACAAAGATCAAAGGTAAATTTTCATAATTGATTTCTGACAGATATTATTTGTTTGATCTTCCAGGATTGTATCATGATGCCTTATTGAATAATGAAGAAGAGCTTGAAAATCTCTCATATGAGTTGGAATCCACCCAAGATTCTTTGAGAAGTACTCAAAGTACTCTCTTGGAATCGCAGATGCAAGTAGAGCGACTTCAACAAGAGTTTCTAAGATTTCATATTCCCTCCTATGTTCCAATCACCCATTCCCTTTTGGTTGATGATTTTCAGATTTCTATGGAGGAATTTCATGTGATGGTGGAACATGAGGTGCATGCTGATTTGAATGTGCTTGAAAGGGCTGAAATCAAGCAAGAAGGTAACCAAAAACTTTCCTTGTTCCAAAGAGATTATGAGTTACCACATGATGAGAGATGCATAATTTTGGAGGAGACACATGGTCTCACATTTGAGGGATCATCCTATGATGAGAAGGTACATATATCTACATGCTTGGTGGATCATTATTACAAAGAGTTTATCCATTCTCTTTCACCCCACACTTTTGTTTCAGTCACATCACTTGAAGATGAGAATTGGGTGAAAGGGTTTTTCTTGGTAATGCTCCAAGAGGAGTAGGAGGCTCCCATAGTCATTAGGGATGACTTGATGGTAAATACATCGGATTAAAAAAAGGCTCACATTCCTCCCAACAGCCATGATCTTTATTTCATATCCTTGGAATTAAGTAGAAGAGAGTTCTGTCCATCTATGGATAGATGCACCACCAAGTTGAAGACTCTAGGAGGTAAATGTTTTGTGTAAGATTTTTAATCCCTCTCACATTGATATTTTTTGGGATCAGCAACAAAGGTACATATTACTTCCATTAGATACCATTCATCCACATGTGGATTGGGTGGAATATTACATGTCACACATGGAATCTCCTAGCAGAAATATTTTTTCTCATGGTAGGTGGAAGAGAGCTAAGCAAGAAAGCCTCCAGAATAATTTGTTGATCCATTGGAGATATGCACTTGGAGAAGCCACAACCTTCTTACTTGGACCTGATTTGATAAGTTTTGGTTCATCCACTAATGGGATGAGTACATACTTGATGGAGGTATGTAGCACATGTTCTTTCCACTTGAGTGGAACCAGTGGCAAAGAGTTGAGCCATTGGGATAGTACATGTTTGTCTTTTGTATCTTGTGGCATAAAGTTGAGCCAAGAGATTACTTCCTTGGAGATGTATTCCCTTAAGGGTATTGGATCTTCTTGCACTTATGGTTTTTCATTGTATTCATCATATTTTACTTGTGTGCAGTTAACACGGAATTTTTGCTTATATGATTCCTATCTTTCTTATGATTGGATAAGGGATTTCAACCCTTGTCATTTGAGCTACAGTGATGACATTTTTTATTATTATGTGCATTTGGCATATGAGAACCTTCTTGATGGAGTGGAAAGAATTGATGAGGTTCAACCTCACTCTTTGGAGGTATATTTGGTGATGCGTAGCCTTGCCTTGATTGGGTCCTACCATGGATATTTGCATACCTTGATTGAGGGGCCCTCAAATCTTCAGGGTTACATTGGAAAGGATGATTTTCCAATATGGTGGTATGATGTTTTCATCTTTCCCATCATTTCATATGATGCTGATTTTTTCTTGTTACTAATGTTTGGGGAGATGCAGCATGAATAGTGGGATCCAGACACTCTTTTGCTTAACATATTGTTTTGGATGGTATTCTGATCCATGGGGGTGCCATACAAGCAATGGGATCCAAGGATTGTTTGTCCTTGGAGCAGTTGTTTTCATGTTGGCATGATGAAGCAAGCCGACCCTCTTTTGCACCAGTTCATCTATGTTGCACTTGGTTTCAGTTTCACACACAGGGAACACCTCCTTGGATGGACTTATAGTTTACATAGTAGTGGTATCTTTGCATTTATGATATTCTTATGAGATCTTGGCACACTTTCCAGTTGCTTCACTTGGATAGAAGTAGGCATGTTCAATTACAGATGTAGTGAATATTTTCTTGGAGAGATGATTATGATCAGAGTAGTGCACCAAAAGCATGATGGACCTCTTGGGATATTTTGCTTGAGGACAAGCAATATTAGGAGGGGAGGACTGTCATGTTCCCATTTTTTCAGCACCATGAAGAAGATAGAACCCCATGGATCCTAGTGATAGATTGAAGTAATTAATTAATGAGGGGTTAAGATGAGACAATTAATTAATTAGGAGTGTGCATTTAAATTTATCCATAGTTGCTACCTATTTGGAATAATTATGGAGCATTTAATATTATTGGTGCAATTAATATTTTTATTTGTTATGTTGAATAAATGGATAAATTGGCCCACCAATTCGAATTAGTGGATAAGGTTGGAGGAATTACTTGGAGTAGAAGTCAAGTAAGCACTAGAGTCCAAAAATGATGCCAAAAATGATAAAAGAGGAATATTTCAGGAAAAGTAGCATAAATCCAAAAAGTAGGATAAAACATGAAAAGCAGGAAAGTTCATAAAAGAAAGAAAGTCAGAAAACAGGAAAAAGAAGGAAAGCCAAAGCAAAGCAAAGCAAAGCAAAGCAAGCAAAGAAGGGAAAGCATGTCCACTCATGTGTGACCTATTCTCACAGGTCACCAAGCCAAGTAACTTGCTCAACGGGTGAATATGAATAATATAAAAGAAGGATTCCAACTCCATTTCACATCTTTTGCTAGTATGAGAAATTTTATGAATGCATTTGTGCATCCAAGGCTTGGGAGGTGTGCCCCTAGTCAAGCATGGGAGATGTGCCCCAACTTTTTGTGAGAGGATGATCGCATCCAACCATTATCTTTGAGTGTATTTTCAGGTACTGAAGCTGACCAGGTCGAATCAGAAGTACAGAATCATTTTCACCAAAGTCAGAGATCGAATTCTTCTTCTTCCTTCTATTCTACAACTAGTTTCTATTGTGCAAGAGGAGAGACTCTTCTATCATCTTCTGAGATGCATCATGGCCTATTTCTGATGTAATAACAGAGTATGTAATTTTCTGATATCAGTCACTTCAATACAAATTACAGAACTCTGATTTCTTCTCCAATTTATGCACCCCTGCTAGATTTAGCTAGATTTTGACTAGATTTCAATGAATGATTCATAAGTCAATGAGTAAAGGTCCAAGTGAAGTCATTATAGTTCTTGTAGTTATCTAAAATATCACATGTCATGATCCAACCATTGTTTCAAAATTTTGATTACCTTTGGGCATTGTTTTGGAATCCATATGTTGAACTAGTTGAGTTGTCCTGAATTGTTATTTTAATAGTTTTGTTATCATGCTTTCCCAGATATGGATATAACTTTATGAAATGTTATTTTATGATTCAATGAATGTAAATGAATGATTATTATCCTCTCTGATGTCTGCAACGGAATTTTCCAACCCTCAGTCAATTTCCCTACCCATACTAGTCTACATATGCTGAGAACCCCGGGAGCATTGGAGTAGAGTTCAGTCGGGATTTTCTTGAAACATAAATGGTATCAGTACGTTGTGCAGAGGTATAAACTCAGATCATAAACTTTCATGCATCCATATCCATTGACCTTTCCCATCTCCAGCAATTCTAGCTTCCACAGTCATTGTTTTAGTCAATTTCGAGTAACATTGAGTTTTTGTGTCAAATCCTAAGCTGGTACATTACAGAAGGTCTTCACATCGTGGAAGGTGTACAAAATATCCCGCTGGAATATGGCACCAACATTTTTAAGTCCAAAAGGTAGTTTATGATATGCAAACGTACCCCACGGGAAGATGAAAGCAATTTATGTTGATCGACCGGGTGGATCTCAATCTGATTATAACCGGAAAATCCATCCATAAATGAGAAGATGACGCTCCTAACATAGTTTTTGATGATTTGGTCGATAAAATGGGTAGGGTAGTTGTCCTTGGGACAATCCTTTTTAAGGTCCATGTAATCGATGCAAACCCTCATGGTGCCTTGCTTTTTGGCAACAGGGACGACATTAGAGACCCAGTCTGTAAAGGGGATGGGGTAAATGAAGCCAGCCTTCAATAGCTTTTCAATATCAGCCTTTATAGACACAATATTTCTAGGGTGCACTGGACGTAACTTTTGTCGGATGAGTTTAGCCTCAGGATATGTTTTGATCTCATAAACAACAATTGTAGGATCAATCCCAGGAATTTCCTTGTAGTTCCATGCAAATATGTCGCAGAATTGTTTGAATAAGGCTGTTTATGAGGTAATCTCTTCAAGAGAGAATTTGTGGCTTATAATAATATGTTCCATGACTCCAGGTGTTGCCGAGATGTCGATCGGTATGGTAGGTTCAATGTTTTCCAAGTTACCCTCGGCTACCGTATCACAAGTGAGGATAGGTGATTGGGGGTAAGGAATGACATCCAGCGAAATGAGGGTTTCAATGTGATTCTCCACTGAATCTAGTGGTGGGAGGAAAGATGATCAATGGTGGAGGTCTTTCCATGGGGGTTCATCTATACTCATAACCTCCATAATGGACTCGTCTGAATGGAAAGTCCGGAAGAGAGAATCAGGTTGGGATGAAGACCGCCCTAAGGGTGGAGAATAAGATGTGGTTTCCACTGAAGAGTGGTCATCATATGCCGATTGGATAGCCTCTTATGTAGATTATGTTGGTGTGGGAGGAATTATATCTCCAAGCAATTCCAACATGTCAAGAGTAGGAAAGAGCCATTGGTCATAAGAGCTATATGGTGATGGGATCATAGAGGAAATCATGTTCACCGTGGAAACATGGGAAGGGGGATCCAGTGATGGAAAGGCTCCCATAAGGGATGAGTCCTTGAGGAGTCCTACCCCCACACTCTAATATATCTAGGAGGAATGACCTAATAGGGTTACATTGTCACCAAGGTGAGTAGTGGTGTCTGGTGTACAAAAATCCAGTTGGTTGATAGTAACTATTTTCCCTTTGTGGGTAAATTGTACGATGTGGAAGATAGAAGATGCGACTGTAGTCATGGCATAAAACCAATTACGACCAAGGAGTAGGCTATAATCCAATGGGGTAGAGACTAATTCCACATTGATGGAAACGGTCTTACCCCCAAGCTCAATATCCAAAGCTTATAACAGCTTGTGTGGTTGGAATCCACGACCGCCAAATGCTTTCAAAGTGGTATAGGAACGGTTCAACTCGAGAGAGCCGATGTCCCTCCAATAGGATAACGACATCACTTAGGTGGATGATCCTTCATCCAATACAGAATGATGAATGCTCTTCCCAGCAACATTATTAATAATTTGGAGTGCAAGCTAGTGGGAAAGTATCTATTTAAAGTACTCAAGTCGAAACATAATGGTGTTCGAGGAATCGGGGTCTACAACGCCGATAGCAGCAAGGAGAGTCTTGCGTTGATTGGGACAGTTTTGCAAGAATTCCAATGTTAACATAGAACAAGGGGCTTGTGCTAAGTCCTCTACAATGTTGTAATTCTGAGCGGCCTGAGCATTAGGATTGAAAAAACTTTTATAATCGTGCTCTTGGGCGGACGTAGTACTGAATCAAATGAAAGTTTCTCAATAGTGAGAGAACCTTGCGGTGCGGGAATGTCCAATGTAGAAACATAAGATTTTTCAATATTACCTCTGTTAGATTCCTTATTAGGGACTGAGTCATAAGAACGTGATTGTGTGTTCATGTTGATGGTTTCACTATGCATCATGACAACATGAGCGGTAGAGGATGAATCTCCTTGAGGAGGAGAGGGTTGTTGTGTGATCATCTATTGTTGTTGCACAGGGAAGGGATCGGTTAAAACTGCGGGTGTTGGGTTCCCTTTCAGGAAATTTTGGACCCCATCCCGAAGTGGGAACTCTTTGGTAAAGTGGTCGTCACCACACAATAAACATGGAAACTTTTCCTTCTGCTTAGGTTTGGTGGTATCAAGATTGTTTTGTTTTGGTTCCTGCTGATTAGAATATTTTTTGTTTTCCCCTTGTTATTATTTTTACCACTCGATTTCTAAGGTGAAGCAGAGCAGACTGAATTCACTTCTTCGGTGGCATCAGGGCTGGGTGATTGATTAGTGTTGTTCCCTAACTATGATGGGTTTGGAGTGGAACCAGCATGGGTATTGGATTGAGAAATAGTCTTGTTTTGAATGGAACCTATGATGTCGTCAGCATGAGGTCCCTGGGATGGTTTTGCTGGGTCGTAGGTAGGGTAGGGTGCATCAGGTACGATATCATATAGGCTTCCAGATTGATCATATACTAATTCTAAGTACTAGGAATGTGCTATGGCATGTTCTTCGGTGATGGCCCCACCCATAGCGACATCTCTGGCCACGACAGGTAGGAGTGACTTAGTAAACCAATCTACCAGGATTTGGTTTGGAATGGGAGCTTTAATCAAACATCATCTCTGCCTCCACTCATGAATATGATAAAAAATATCAGTGGCGGTATTTTTTTAGGGAGAGGTCAAAATATCTATACCGGTCTTGTAACACATATTGGTAACTCAAAATGTGTCAAAAATGACATGGCCAAGGATTGGAAATTAGGAAAAGAGTGTGGTGGTAATTTGATGTACCACTTGGCGGTAGTGCCAGTGAGGGTTCGCTGGAATAATCGTAAGTGGATAGAATCATCCATTAGGGAGTTAGAAAAACACCACAAATTATAAGTCATTACATGGTTTTTTGGATCCTCACCTGGTTTTCCATCAAACTTCGGAATTTTAGATGGGAACTTCACCGGAATAGCCGGCCAATTGGTTCCATGATAGATGGGATAGTTGGTCAACCGTGATAAATCTAGAAGGTGGAGAGTATCCAGGAAAGGTAATTGTTGGTTGGATTGTGGATACTGGTAGTACTGATATGGCATCGTTGTACCAATAGGACCATGGACCGATTGGTTGTAGGGTCCTCCCATAGGAAATTAGTTGTATGAAGGTGGCGCGCCCTGGTTAGGAGGAGGACCAGAAGGAGTTCCACCTCCCCTATAATGAGGTGGGGCACCACCAAAAGGTGGGGGTCCTCCTCCTCTAGGGTAAGGTGGTCCTCCACCATAAGGTGGAGGTCCTCCTCCATGGGAATGTGGTGGCCCTCCATCGGAAGGTGGGGGATCTCCCCCTCTGGAGTAAGGAGGTCCTCTGCCGGAAGGCGGGGGTCCTTCCCCTCCGGAGTAAGGTTGTCCTTTGTCGGAAGGTGGGGGTCTGCCTCCTCCAGAATGGGGTGGAGATGGTGTTGGTGGACCAGATGGTGGTGGAGGTGGCCCACCGGTAGGGTGTATGGTCGGTGGGACATTATGGTGCCCCCATGGGGTATTAGGGTTTCCAGGGTAGGGTAATCCAGGAAAATGATTTCCTGGATAATTTTGTTCAATATTGATTTTATGATGTCCTGGAATAGTGTGTCCCCATGGGGGTTGGGTCCAAATGGATGGCCCCCTGTATGATGTGTCCATGTGGGTTGTCCGATGGTTGGAAGAGGACTAACAACCATATTATAACTCGGATGAGAAGTGTAGCCTCCTTTCATGGTATGACTGTTGACTGGGTGATGTCCCCCAGTTAGGTTAGGTCCATGAACTAGGGGTTTCCCTCCATTCTAAAGTTGTCCACATACTGGAATGTGACCGATGACCAAATGCTGACCACTAATGCTAGGTTGACTCGTGACCAAGGGTTGAGTTCTAACGAAAGGATTACTTCCTCATGATAGTAAACTAACATACAGACTATATCCTCCCCTTAAATTTTGAGGTGGGGGAGGTAGAGGTAATGTCCCAAAGTTAATAGACATTTAAGGTTTCCCTTCATAGGGTGTTGTGGTTGGAGTTAGAGTAGGTATAGAACTGATCACCTGGATTAAAAGTGTGCTTGCAGGAAACAAGGGTTGACCTGGTTCGTAAGTGGTCGAGCTAGGTATAGTTGTGTCTAGTGAAGTGAATGATAAAGAGCGCATAGGGGAATATTGAAAAATGGGTGTATCTGGGATGTTTGCTAGTCATGTGAGACTTTGGCGTCTAAGTTGTTCGTCAGACATTCACAGATGGTTAATATGTTCATAGAGTGGCGCAAGAAATTCATTGTTAGGAATCCAACGACGAGGTATAGTTTATTCCATGGGAATTGACCCAAACTCGGCGATATGAGGGCCTAGAGACGTGTCCCAAAAATATGCAGACGGACCAAATACAGTTGATACAAATTCATCCTAGGGCTGACTGAAAATCCAATCCGCAACTCCAAGATGTCCCTCTAGTGAATTATGGAAGGATGTTTCATATGAGGTAGGTTGTACCACCATCAAAGGTCCCACGGGATCAATGATAGGTGGACTGGTGGGAGACGAGTAGTTCGTTCCCGAATCTAAAGTAGATGTCTCTTCCTCACATGACATAGACATTGTAGGTTGTTCCATTGTTTCTCCCAAGTTCTCCTCCTAGTTAAGGGGATATTCAAGTGGAAAATTCAAAACCCTTCGGGATCTTCTCAAAGGTTGATCGGCCAGTGTGAATGGATAAATATTTCTACTAAGTGTAACCTATAAAAAATAAAAAATCGATCCAATATCTACACAAGCTAAAGCCGCAAGAAAACATACGTGACAGGTGGGGATTCAAAAGTATGGAACCTCACAGGATTGTCAAGGCGGTGCAACTCGCGATATACCACATGTTCCAACAGTTATACTCAACCCAATCTTCCAGAGCACTAACCCGGGAGGATTAGGACCGTACCCCTGATCGTATAACCCAACTATCTGAAGCACGTGTGTAGTAGCTCCCCGAGTGCTGTTCTCGGTGTATTTCCATGCCAAGATGGCAAATGGTTTAAATCAGTTGGTATAGGAACCCTAGAAGGGTCTCCCTATATACGCAAGGTACATGGGAGCTCAAATCCATAGTGGTGATTTCTAATGCACAACTGTACGACAAGAGCTTTCCGATATACTACCGAGTACGTGAAGCATCTTTCGATATACCCAAGGGTATGTGAAAGAATGTTCGATATACCGGTTGATACGTGGAAGAACTGCAAGCCCCTGGGATGTAGTGCAGGCAGATAATGAAAGCTGCCATGCTTAATGACGCCAGAACATGTCACTAACTTATCACACAAGTTACTAGCAATTTTTAACCTAACACTACCATAAATTTTATATTTCATGGTTAGGTGAATCCATGGAGTGTAGATGTTGGCAGGTGGTTTGATGGGGAAATGTTGAAGTACCATCGACATTGCGACACATCAGATGAGGGCGTGAAAGGAGTATTTTGTATTAAGTATATCATAGTTGGCGGGTTTTGGGTCACTTGGACCATACATTATGTAATAGTGAGTCAGTTGTACAGTGGTATGCGGGTTTTTGGGGTAATTTGGACCGAGTCAATAGATATTGGGTCAATTGTCCATAAGTGTCGGTTAGGAAGTCATTTTTAAGTGGACAAGTATTGTAATGGCGGAATCCTATAAATAGATGAGAGTTGTAAGTATTAGATATAGATATAGATGGAGAGATAAGAGACAAAGGAGAAGAAGCGAAGGAATAGGAGAACCATTGTGTACGAAGATATATGTTTTGCTTCTGGTATATGATCGCGACAATAATATAATGATGATATTTTGGTACAATCTTTTGCAATGTTGCGATGTATGAATGTTGTCTCTGTTTACTATTGCTATGATGATAAATTTTGTGATTAAGTAATGTGTTCTATGCTGAATGTGATGATAAATGCCGCGGTGAAGTAATATGTTATAAATCCTTAACGAAAATCCAAATTTTTTGTTTAAGTATCGCAATAGAGTTAGTCGACACAGCCACAACTTTCCTCCTCCCTCGGCGAAAACATGGTTCCGTCTGCTCTTCCTGGATGCCTTGGGTGAGACCTCATCCGCTCTGTGGGTGTTGCTAGGTGGGATCAAACCTACCCGGGCCAGTGCCCAGGGAGACTGCGATATGTGTCGACAATGAGGTGAACCCCTGTCAACCGAGGTCGCGTTGGTCAACAAATGGTTCCATTGCCGGGACAGCAAGTTTATGAAACATCCAGGAAAGTTGCAGATGCATTGGCTGGGTCCATATAGCATCAATAGTATTACTTCAAGAGGAGCGGTTCAGTTGCAGCGGTTGGCTGGGGCGATGCTCCCCAAGCTGGTAAATGGCCACAGGTTGAATCCCTATCGATTGGGCTTGGAGAAGTGCGATGTCTGAGTCACATAAAAAAAAAAAAGTGTATGCGTTGCAGGTTGCTTGGTGGCAGATGGCGCACCAACAAATGAAGGTATGCGAAAGTGGGAAGGTTTGCAGCAGTATTGCAATCAGGACCAACGACAGATTTTGTTGAATAATTTTTGTGATGATTACAGAGGATTTGGGGGATACGGGGCAGTGTTGTCACCTCTTCCCATCATCCCTATACATGATTGCACCGGACAGATTCGGCTGGATTACCACATGACGATGGCATGTTTTTCACCTGGTAGGATGGACCGGTATGATTAGCACAATGTGAGGAGATTGCTCACACATCGGCACGTGGGATCTTCGGTGACAGCATGGTCACTCCCCCCTGTTGTGTCAGTCGGTGGGTTCACACACACAGATGAGAGGTAATGGGGTATCATACCCATCGTCGTGACCTGGGAATGGTCCGGCTATAAGTAGCCGAGGTAGTTGGTAGTTCAATACAATGAAGTTGTTCTGAAATAGAGTGGTTATACTAGTTGATCTGGTTGCGAGTTAAGTTGTGAGGAATTCCAAGGAGGTTGTGGAAATGCTTCACTTTGTTTCTCGTGGCAGCACCCCAGGGGCCCTGCGAGCCCGAACAACGAGTGTCCCTGAGCGCCTTGATATGGCAAGTGCACTTACAATGTGGTATGCCCGAGCTGAGGGCCGATCCAGCATCGTTAAGTACGCAGTAGTTTTTCGAAGGATTGTGCCCTTCTTGACCCTTGAGCGGGTTGGGGCAGTAGCTCCCCACCCACAGTAGGAACCAATTGCTGGTGCGAAATAGATTTGCTAGAGTCATCTGCTGATTTCGCCCCTCGGTACTGTTCGTCCTCTTTTTCTTTGTGTCAGTACCTTTTCAAGAGACTCGAGGATGAGTTTTGAAAGTACATGACAGCAAGTTGGGTGATGACAAGTTTGGGTTCAACATATAGATGATGATCAGTGTAGCAGAAGGAGAGGGACAACACCGTGTGATCCAGACAACAAGAATAGTTACCAGAACCTAGTTCGGTTCGATGGCACTCTATCCAGTAGTTAACATGGCTCAAGGGTGAGCCACAAGATTGTGTTGAGGCCTGTTGGCAAAAGGTTTGATGGGGAAATGTTGCAGTACTGCCAATGCTGCGACACATCGGATGAGGGCGAGAAAGGAGTATTTTGTATTAAAGTATACCGTAGTTGGCAGGTTTTGGGTCACTTGGACCATACATTATGTAATAGTGAGTCATTTGTACCACGGTATGTGGGTTTTTGGGGTCATTTGGACCGAGTCAGTAGATATTGGGTCAATTGTCCATAAGTGTCGGTTAGGAAGTTGTTTTTAAGTGGACAAGTATTGTAATGGCGGAAGCCTATAAATAGATGAGAGTTGTAAGTATTAGATATAGATATAGATGGAGAGATAGGAGATAAAGGAGAAGAAGTGAAGGAATAGGAGCACCATTATGTACGAAGATATATGTTTTGCTTCTGGTATATGATCGCGACAGTAATATAATGATGATATTTTGGTACAATCTTTTGCAATGTTGCGATGTATGAATGTTGTCTCTGTTTATTGTTGCTATGATGATAAATGTTGTGATTAAGTAATGTGTTCTATGCTGAATGTGATGATAAATGCTGCGATGAAGTAATATGTTATAACTCCTTAACGAAAGTCCAAAGTTTCTATTTAAGTATCGCAATAGATTTAGTCTGCACAGCCACAACTTTCCTCCTCCCTCGGTAGAAACATGGTCCTGTCTGCTCTTCCTGGACGCCTCGGGTGAGACCTCATCCACTCTGCGGGTGTTGCTGGGTGGGCTCAAACCTGCCTGGGTCGGTGCCGAAGGAGACTGTGGTATGTGTCGACAGTGAGGTGAACCCCTGTCGACCGAGGTCGCGTTTGTCAACAGTAGATAGGAATTTAAACTGACTGTAACTTAATCTATATGGAAAGTTTAAAATTTTTTCCTTTTCCAATTCAATGAAATCTATCTAAGGTAGGGAGAAATTCCTTTGTTGCCGATATAAGAAAAATACAAGAAACCATTTAAGTCAAAATCAAATCAAGAAGACAAAAGAAGTATTATTTTCTCTATGCCATAAAATCATAAAACAACAAACACCAAAATGTAAATGCTTTTCTTTTTTCTCTTTTCAAGTTAACCAAATTGACAAAACATGGAAAGAATAATTTTGTTTTCAAATGTAATGATCTCTAATTTTCGAAACAATGACCTAAAAGATGAAGGAAAATCAAAAGATGAGAATTTTCAATCTTCAATGATGCTTTGCAAAAACTGAGATATGCTTATCACGTTCTAAGAAATGAACAATTTTTCATAACTAAGAAACTACAAGATTGATCTTTCAAGCTTTCCAAATATTTGTATTTCAAAGTTATGAAAAGTATTCCCAACAATTCCAAGAATAAGACTTGAAATGAAGATGATAAAAGTTTGTTTTCCCTACTCAAATGCTCACAATGGATCTAAGAATTATAATTCTCTTTAGATATACCATTCAGAAAATCAAAGATGATTTCTCGACTAGCTATAATAGTTGGAAATTCCCAAAGAAAAGAGATCACCAAAACTCAAAAAGCACTCAAACACATGCAAAATCAAACAACAAAATCCCAATCGAAACTCAATGATTGAATGTAGGAAGGGGTTAGGAATCAGACCTAATGAACTGAATAGATCTGGTAATGTGGTCAGGGATTGCAAGATGAAGTGGATAGATGGGGGATTGAAATTTCCCGCCACTACCAAATTGTTCACTTCACTAGAATAGGACCCAAAATCAACGGAATCAAATACAAACACAAACAATTAGGGCCTAGGGGTCTTGTGACTAAATCATACAGTACACAGAGCTCAATTAATCAGACCAAATAACCAAAAATGGAGAAAATGATGCTAAACACCAAGAAACAGATGATGGCGCACTCTGTTGTTATGCACCAAAGCACCAGGCGCAGGTTGTACACAGGCTAAGGGCACCAATGGCGCATGGTGAACTTATGATAAGAGTGCCAGAGGCGCGGGATTCTCATGGACAGTGAGCATCAGATTCCTAGTAGTGCAGGGAATGTACACCCTAGGTGCGCTGGGAGAATAACAAGATGAAAGAAAGCAAAGATATCCAAATATGAACAGTAATAGGTCCAATAATGATCCCAGACAGAGTCAGGGAAAGCCAACAGACTCTTTAATAAAAAAGTCCAAATGTGGGAGGGGCTTAGGAGGCTAGAAAATGAATCACCAAAAATCAATGAAATCAAACTTCAAACTGAAATCAAAGCTATGTTTTGTCCCCATTATGGTCACCATATTTGTTTACGGACAATCTACTCAAGCGAACTCCAACATGATCTCCCTAGTCGAAGTGGATCTAGAACAAATGAATACAAAACATAAACTACTTCTCTAGATCAGTAGAGATGCAAGGGAATGAATAAAACAATCACCTTAGATTCACAAATATTCTCCTCTTCGTTGCTCCAAGATCCAAGCCTTCAGATCTTGAGCTGCAAAAGCTTGTTGAACAAACAGAAACAAGCAAACAGTAAAAGTGCATCTAAACGTGAACTGATCTAAGATAACAGTTAAGGAGGAAAGCTCTAAATATTAACAACAAAAAAATATTAATGGAAAGATTTTATATTACTGTAAATAAATGGGAAATATATATAAGAAACTTAGTCACAACCTAAGCCTTAACGCTATGACTTCCATCCAATGATCCAAGCCAAGCCTCCAAGGATAAAGTAAGCCTCCCAAGGGATGAGTAGGGATCACCAAGGATAATTCCACCAGCATGAAAGTTCCATAGTCCTTCCTCCCTTCTCAATGGAGAGAGAGGTCTTATTTATAAAGCTAGAAAGATAGAGTAGGTTGAGGATTAGGGGGAGAGACCTAAGGGATCTTCGCATTAGGTTAGGATCGAAATACCAGCCTTTCCTACCAACTAGGGATAGGCCTCCATGTCACTCAGCTTCAAGAATTCACTTGAAGCTCCTTGATCCACATTAACCAACCCTAGTGCACTCTGCATGAAGACAACATGCGCTAGGAAGGGTCAGGCACAGCTTGCATGAGGGAAACAAGAGTCACCAACGCAGGCTACCAGTGTACATCAGGCGCTAGCCAAGGTTTGGCACCCCATGCTGGGAAGCAGGATGCGCCAACATTACTAAGAATTGTGGGATGCAAGGGAAACAACTTACTCAAGATGTTTTAGCCAGAGAAACTTCAGGGATTAAGGCACTGAGTTGACACATGACTCATGATGATGGTATTTTGGTGTAACAAGTTGGAGTTGGTTTCTTGCTTGAGGCAAGCAAGCTTGGGAGGAGAGGACTGTCATGTTCCCATTTTTCCAGCACCAAGTAGCAGCCAATGTCACGTCAAAACCCCATGGATCCTAGTGAAAGTCAATTAATTAATTAATAAGGGGGTGACATTACTTAAGCAATTAAATTATTAACTAGGAATAATTTAGCCTACAGTTCTTTTAATTAATTAAATTGAAGGAGATGTAATTATTATTTTTGTATTTAATTGTTAATTACATGTGATGATGAGTTGGATGATGACAAGGGCACATAAGGAGATAAAGTTATCCTTATGAGTTGTCACACCAAAGAGAAAACTGGAAGAAAGCATGCACTAAGCAAGGTGTCAAAAAAAAAAAAAAACTGACAAAAGTAGTGCATAAAGAAGGAAAGTGTACAAAGTAGGCAAGTGAGGAAAAGCAAAAACCTCCAGAAAATATAAGGAGGGCGTAGTTTCCAAAAAACATAACAAAATCTATCTAGTTGTAAAAAGAAGGAAACATCCAGAAAAGCTAGGAGGGTGCAGTTTCCAAAAGAGAACAAAATCTAGTCAGTGGAAAAGCAGGAAAGTGCCAACTTAGTCAAGGAAGGAATATTAGATGAGGAAAAGGAGGAGGGCGCACCACATTCACATCGTTTGACAGTTGATGATTTGTATGTGAGAAAGATCAAAATTCTCTAGGATTTGGTGATGCACCCTTAGCCACCTGTGGGAGATGTGCCCCATAGTTCCTATTACAGTATTATGCACATAATTCAGTGCAGCCAATGATGACCAATTTGTAGATATTATCCAGCTTTGTGATTACATCCTCTCTTATTTCTATCTTCTGAAGCATTCTTCTCATTCGGTGGAAATAGTGTTGAAGGGCCGAAATGGAGGTTATGGTTTTGAAATTTTTGAGAATTTGTGGAAATTTAGAAATGTTCCACTATTTCTATAGCATTTTTCCAGTTGGAAACACTTTTTTTCTCATCAAAAAAGGTGTCCAAATGAGCAACTTATGGCCATATTACAAGATCTGGGGGTTCCAGCTATGAAGAACGCACCCATGCTTTTTTGTATGGTTTGGTGAAAGCGCCCATGAAAATATCCTAAGACTTGGTGTGCCTTAATAAGAATCCATATACTCTGTGTTCACCTCTATTTCATATCCATAGAAGATCATGCTTCTTCTTCTCTTCTCAGACTCCTTCTACACACAGTATTGTAAGAATTCCATGGTTAGAGATTATTTGTAAAGTCCAAGATCAAACTATATTCATTTGCTGCTAAGTTTTATATAATATAGTATATTTTATATGTATATGAGACATATTTTTCATCAAAAGGATAATTTTATAGCCTTAGAGTTTGATTGTGCTTACCTTTCACAAGACTAGCTCTCTGTGCAATTTTATTGACTAGTTTCCAACAATTTGCAATATACTGAGTTCTGTAAATCCATTTTCCTTTCTATAAGTTGATGTAGGTGGTAATTTTTCTGAATAATCCATCCCAACTCATAAATCATATATTAATGACCCTTTAGGACTTCTTGTATTCATATTTATGAAAACTAGCTCATTGAGCACTTCTATTTGACTAGTTTTGCAATTTGTTGAATTAAAAAGTCTTTGTATGCTCAATTTTGGTTCCGACAACCATGTTGGGTTCCTGAGACATTTATGAATACCATCCCACCATTATAATGAGAATTATTGGACTTATCTTGATGTTTGGAAGAGCCTGGAAGAAATCTAGTGGAGTAGTCCACCATAGCGCACTTTCTTATTTTTCCCCCGAACTCAGTCAAAACTTCCCTAAACCTTAGAAAATATTGTCCATCATCAATTTATGGTTTGATTGACATATTTTACACCTCTTTTTGATGTCAAGTTCAATTTAATGAGTTTAGTATGCATATGTCGGTGTGCCTAGGAATCATTGGAGTAGACTTCATCCTAGCTGATGTTTGAAACATAAATGGCCCCAATACCTTTTTCATAGAACTTAGAAGTTGTCCTTGATATTGTTTTCCTTGATTCTGTACACTCCCCAGTCCATTTTGCACATCCAAACGTGTTCTCCTATCAAGCTCTGGGTGGGTTATTCATTGATCAAGACTAGTTTCATCCTGTCTAGTTTTGTGAGCTAGTTTTGCTTGTGAATTTTTTTATTTTAAAGTTTGTATTTGAGATAATATTATTTGATATTAGAACATGGATATTACAACCTTCCTATGCCCGGTGGTATATTTCCTTATTTTCTCAAATCCTTCTCATTTCCATCTTCCACTAGGGATTTCCACTCTCTTCCTGTAATCATTGGAGTGCACTCATACCTAGGGTTCCTTTCTAGATGAACCCTATATTGGTCCCTCACAATATTCATATGTTGGCCAACCTTATTTAGGAACTCCGCTCGGTTGAAGGTCTCACTGCTGAACAGGCCAACCAAGCAATTAGTGAGCTCATCTTTTAAATTTTTACTTTGTTTATCCCACCTTGTGCGGATGGTGGGCCCAAATATCTCAAATGAAAAATCATTTAGATGTTTATAAAAAACATCATTTCCCGCAAGATGATCATATCATCATTAGTTGAAAAAGAATATTTTATGTATATTACAATCAAATTATAAACAATAACTTAAACATTGTATAAATACATGGGATCTTCTCTATCTTTATGGGAACGAGATCTTCGTCCACCAAAAATGTGGTCTGTAGTGTACCCGTGCTAGTTACATGGGAAGATCTAGGAAATGTTGCTTGAGCAATATCAATATTAGTCTCTGCATCGACCCCTTGTTATGTACGATCTAGCGTACACCAGGCACTAGCAAGTGCACTCACATCTAGCCTCGAGGGTATCATGGAATGTGTTGTTGACTCTTAAGTCAAAAACAATGGCACATGAGAGGCAATTGGGGTCATATGCTCATGTGATGACTCTCCATGAGAATCACTATTACCAACACCGCCCTGACCACTAGTATGTGGGTGCAAAAAATCCTATAAATACAAACCATATTTTAGTTCACGATCATATACAAGTACAAATTATAAAATCCTAAATGAAATTATCTTCTAATTCAAGATCCTACAACTTACTTTCAAGGCTGAAGATCTCTTTACCAAAACATCAACCTTTGCTCTAATCTCATTTGTTTGCGGCTGAATGAATAGCATATTAAGGATATCCTCATGAATTTTTTTAAGGTCTTCTCTATCATCTTAATTGTGTCTAGCGAAGATATGATGTCAACATTGTGCTTGAGCTCATCCACATCAATATCTATTGATTTCTCTGATGCTATATCAAACACCGAATCAGTAGAATGTAAAATATATATATATAAAACATTACTAAAATGAAAGTAATAGACTGAGAAAAATAAAAAATAAAAAAACATATTTCTCATGCTCAATTTGTAAAATTACAATTAATACCTACTTCCTTGAGGCTGGTGTCGTATGATCCACAGCTGGGGACTTGCCCCGATCATCACCTTGCAACAAAAATGTAGAAAACATTATCATAATGAAATCAATATACACAATAAAAAGACATAACAAAAAAAACATATTGCTCATATTATATTTGTACAATTACAATGAAGTACATGGAGAAGGGAGTAGTAGTGGCTCTCGGAATGAAGGAAATAAAGTTGGAGAGTCTATATTTTCAGAAAAATTAACACATGTAGGTTCTTTGAAGACCAAGAATCCATCAATAAAGGAACTACTTTGTTCCACTTCTCAAAGTAAAGGGGAAGAAAAGAGGACCAAATGTGAAGATTCATTAGAGCCATCTACACATGGTTTCTTTGAGAGATTATTTGGGTTTTCCCAAAAGAGAGATCATACTATTTGCAGAAGCCATGAGGATGATGAGTCACCAAATCCTTCGTCAGAAGGAGATGAAGAAGATACATGCACAACTAAATATCCAACAGTCCAACATCTAGTTGTTGGTAATGTGGAAGGTGAAATGACTCCCAATTTCTTTGTGGTTGATTTCAAGATAACTACAAAGAGATGGGGAAGATTGATGATGGTGAGACATCTTTTGGATATGATCCAAAAGAGGAACACAATTCAGATTTACATTCACCCATTGAGCCTCACAAGGAAACAAAAATTGAGCACATCTCAGTAGGGTGTGAAGCTGAGAAATGGGTGGATGAACAAGCCATCATAATTCCACCACATAAGGAGGAGAACATGACACATGGTGAGTTAGTAAATTCTGATTTTAATGTTTCATTGTGTCAATATGATATGGAAGCCACTTCCAATGAAAAGTTCAAAATGGTTGAGCCCCCTAGTGATGAGGTTCAGAATTCTGGTGTCAAAAATGAATGCAGTGTGAAGGATGAAACTTTGAGAGAAGATCTTTCTGGTGCACCAAGGATGAATGAACACTTAAGTTGCAATCCAAATTATGTTGTTGAGGACTTAAAAGATGAATATATTGTAGCAGCAACATATGGATGAGATTTCAAAACCTCGAGTGCACTGCATGAAATTGATCCGGTGATGGAAAATGAGGAGGAAGAACATCTACAAGAACCTCATCTTCTTGCAAGGTCATTGAAGATGGATGAACAAAAGATCCAAGAGGCCCTAAAAATTATCCATGACACTCATGATTCATTGTCAAAGTTGTGTTGGGAAGCTGCTTTAATGGAATACCAATCTTCCTTTGAAGCCATGGAGAATATCCAGAAAGCAATGTCCACAATCAAAGGTAATTTCTCACAGTTGCTTTTAGATAAAAAAGACATGTTTGAGCTTGTTGAGTTATTGCGGGAAGCATCACTGCATGATGAAGAAAGTATTTTCATATATGAAGAAGAGAAATACAAGCTCAAAGGTGATTTGTTGGCCACCCAAGATTCTTTGAGATACACTCAAAGTGCCTTCTTAGAATCACAAATGAAGATAGAAAAACTCCAACAAGAGTGGCAAGAATTGACTAAATCCTCAATCTTTCCTGAGAGTCATCCCTTTTGGGTAAATGACATTAAAAATTCCATGGAGGAACCTCATGATTGGGTGGACCATGAGGAGAAGTCTATTCGGTATGTGCTTGAAGAATGTGCAGAAAAAGCGGATGAAAATCAAGCACATGATTTTTTCCAGAATGAACCTAAGAGGCTCATTAAAGAAAGTCCCTCTTCCAAGGAAGAGGCAGAAGAGTTCACCATAGATGGGTCAGCCATCAATGGAGAGGATACATCCACAACTTTAGTGGATGAAATGTTCATAAGCATGGCTCACCATCCTTCATTTCCCACTTCACATTCAGCCTCAAATTTTGGGAATGAAAATTGGGTAAAAGGATTCTTCCTCTTTGTGTCACATGATGAGCAGGAGGACCCTAAGATTGAGGCCGATTACATGTTCCTTAACTCGTATCAGTTGAGGCATCCCATGCATGTGTGTACAGTCACATTTGAAAAGAAGGCATCAGATCTACACTTACCTTCATTGTGTGGGTCAATTGATGGAGTTTTTACCTTCATTGTGTGGATCAATGGCAGAGAGTTGAGCTATTGGATGAAGAGGGGAGCACTTGTTGAGTTCCATAGAGACCATGATACCTCTTTATTTGAGGGAAACATGAACATGACTGATTTTGATACAACTTACTCTATTTTGGAGCAACATTCCGTGAGATACATGGAGGAGTGTGCAGAACAGTTTGATGAGAACCAAGCACTTGATCTTTTCCTGAGGGAACTTGAGTTGTTCCTTGAAGAGAGTCACTCTTCCATGGAGAAGAGGGATGAGATGACCCCATTTGGGCCATCCAATTATGAATAATTTGCAGCCATAAGTTTGGTTATTGAAAATTGCAGACATACAAAGAAGGTTCACAGTTCTTTCCCACATGACCTAGATTCAGCCACATCAATGAGGAATGAACATTGGGTGAAGAATTTTTTCTGGTTGGTGCCACATGTACAACAGGAGGATCATGTTCTGTCCCTATGGGAGATAGATCCTATTGTAGAATATATGTCTGGTTATAACTCATTTAAATCAGCAATAAATATTTCTTATTCATTCACTAAAGGGATGGATAGGGGCATCACTAAAAAGAAGAATCTGGAAGGTAAAAGTTTCTTGTCTTTCTAGAAGGAAATTGTTTTTAATTTAGCTGATTTTTCTATGATTTTCAAGCAACAGCAGAGACATATTTTTCAGCCATTATATACCTCCAGTACACATTCACATAAGGCTTGAGTGTACAAACGCATTTAAAAAATTTCATGAGCAGGAGAAATGGAGAGATTCCAACTTGGTATTGGGATCCTAGCATCATTCAGAATGCCACATTGTTTGGAAGAATGTTGCACAATCCATGGGATCCTGGCATTCCTTGGGTTGAAATTTTAGCTTTGGAAAAAGAACCACAGGTAGTGGGATCCAAGAGGACAAGCCAACCTGCATTTATTAAAAGTATATATTAAAAGGTGGTTTAGTTCCTTGCATGGGGAACTGAATGATGGACCAGACTCTTGGGATATTTTTCTTGAGGACAAGCAATTTTGGGAAGGGAGGACTGTCATGTCCCCAATTTTGGGCTAATTCAGTGACCATGGGTAAAAGGGGACATTATTTCCCTAGGAAGATAAATGATAATGTAATCTTGTAACTATATACTAAATTTTAGCCTAAGTTCTATTGGAGGAATTAATTTATTTAATTTAAATTAATCTGGTAATTATTAGCCTAAGTCGAAGGGAGAAATTAATTTTATTAATTTAAATTAATTCCTTTACTTAATATTCCTAAAATAATTGGGCAAGTGAGCCAAGAGGGTGCCCCCATGAGTGGATATGGTTGCTAATTCGAATTTGGGGTCAAGAATTAGAAATATGGCTAAAGCAATTTGTGGATTTAGAAAAAGAACAAAAGAAGGAAAGGTGTAAGAGTTGCTGAAATCAAGAAAATGGAAACAATCAGAAAAATCAAAGAGGGTACTTTTGCTAAAAAGGAAAAAAGGGAATGTCAGAGAAAAGCAAGAAACAAAGGGATGGCAGTTTCCAAATGAAGGAAAGACGTCAAGAAAAGGAAAAGGAAGGTTACCCACTCTCACAGTTCACCAAGCCAAGTAACTTGCTCAATAGTTCAACATGAATTCTATAAAAGAATGCTTCCAACTCCCATTCATAACTTTTGATCATTTGAGAATTTTGCTTGAGAGCTATGAGCTTCTCTAGTGTTGAGAGATGTGCCTCAACAAACTTGGGGATGTGCCCCAAGTTCTTGACAGGTTTCTAGTCTACTTCCATAGATTCATATTTCTTTTGATCAAATGTTTATCAGCCATCCATGAAGATTATGCAGCCATCAGAAGAGATCCTATCATCCATAAGTGCTTGAAGTGAAGACCATTGTAGATCTAGTGAGGAGAAGGCTCCCACTCTTGGAGGAGGATCCCAGATCATTTGAGAAAAGAAGTGCGCAACCCCTAAGCTCTGTTCTTCACCTATAGCATCTCATCATTCAGATCTATAAGAGATATGATCCTTCTACCCTTCCTCCAACCCATTCTCTTTCCCTATGGGGGAAAACTAGTTGTTGGAGGCCTCCTAAGGCACTATTGAAGAGATTGTTTGTAATAATTATTCCATTGATGTGATTTAGACCTGAAAGGAATTTTTATATGTTATTCCAATTCTTCCAAATACCTTCAGAACTTCCAAAATCATCAAGGGAATTAGTCCATCCTCTGTTTTAGATCCCCATGACTGATATTCACCCTTTGGTAGCCTTTAGTAGTCCAATTCTTGTCTAGTAAGCATATGCTGATGTGCCTAGGAAGCATTGGAGTAGACTTTAGCCTGGCTGATGTTCGAAACATAAATGGCCCCAGTACTTTGTGCTTAGGACTCACTATCAGCTGTGACTACCTTGCTGCTGCACATTCCTCATATAAAAATCAGAATCAAAATCCATTCCCACCATCCTTGATCAGTGAACCAGTCTTCCTCACTTACACCCTGCACACCACAAAGAAAATCGTTAAACTTTGCTAGATATAAATTTTGATTAAATTGGAGTTTGGAGATAGTATTTTGGCCAATCCTTGGTTGGAATATTACATCCAGTTAAAGCATGGAGAGATATCTCTCGGTGTTCGTCCGGAGATGGAGGGTGAACAGGAGGCTGTTAAATGTCGACCTAATCATCTAGTGTATCGGGAGCTTCTGCACCAAGTTCAGAGGCAGGCAGAGAATCCACATACAAGAGATAGAGTTGTTTCTCAACACATCTATGTCCCCGAGTGAATTTCTCATCACAGTTATAACAAAGGCCTTTTTCTCTACGTTTCCTCATCTCTTCTTCAGATAAATGCTTGATAGGAGTTGTGCGAGGAGTTGGCATGATGAGAGGTCGTTGGGAAACCATATTTCTAAATGGAACAAAAGTAGATTTGGAGAGTTGTTGAGTTGTGATCTTGTCCTCCACCAACTTAGCCAACCCTAGGAATTTTATCATTGTGTTGGGACATAACATTTTAAACTCTGAGCGGATTTCATCCTTAAGACCACTAATAAAAAAGCTCCTGTAGAATTCATCTAAAAATCCTTCTATGTGAGTGGCTAGTTTCTCAAATTATGTATGATACTCTATCACAGTATCAATTCGGCGAAGTTTAGTGAGTGCTCCTGTGAAGTCATCAAAAGCACTAGGACCAAATCATTGCAAAAGGAGTTGGCAAAAATCTATCCATTTTGGCTCGTCATGAACCTTGATGTACCAACGGTACCATTGAATGGGCTTCCTGTTCCAAATGAAAGGATTCAAGTGGAACTTTTTGGACATCAAAAGTATTATGTAGAATGAAATATTGTTCTGACTGGTATATCCATCCAGTCGAATCATTACCATTGAAGCGAGGAAAATCAAACTTCGGCCCACGAAAATTGCTAGAAGAAGAGAACCTAGTGTTCATGGCTGGATGTTGAAGATGGAGGTTGAGAAATTTTTCATCCAAATCTTGGAGTTTGGTTTTGAGGACTACAAGTTCTTCCTCCATGATTTGTGCTCATGCACGGGTGACAACCATAAACAGGAGTTTTTTTTATTTTATTTTTGTGTGAATGGGTAGAAAAACACAAACATAAGCTTATTTAGTAAAGGAAAATTTGGATTTGGAAAAAAATCTGATGGGTAATTGGGGTTTGACTAGGTTTTGGACACTTTCAAATGGACAGGGAAGCATAAGGATTTCAAAAGCGGAGTGAAAGAATGGGAAAAAATTTCAAAGAGAGACAAAGAAGCAGAAATATGGAAAAAAAGCGGTGGAAAAATTTGAAGGTGATTAAGTGAAAATCGAAGAAGTTATGGAAAACCCTAAAAATAGACAAATATGGGATTTCTGACTTTGGGAAGTGGAATTTGGGATAGGGTCCTCAGGAATGAAATATGCAGAATGGAATTGCATGGATTTTAGGGAAGTTTCAAGGGAAATAGAGTTAAAAAAAAGGAGATATGGTGAAAAAACAGAATGGATCTACAACGGCGCAGAAGTGATCGACAACAGATGGATCTGCAACGGTGTGGAAGTGATCAGCAACAGATGGATCTACAATGGCACGGAAGTAATTGAAAACAAATGGATCTACAATGGTGCCAAAGTGATCGGAAACAAGTCTGGACAGATGTAATCTGCAATTTAGCAGCTGAAAATAGATATGGACCCCAGGTATGCTCAGCTTCCTAATAATTCAGGGGATTCACTCGACCACCAATTTTGTCTGACGGCTTGCATATTGGAGAAGTACCCCTCACTCCACGACTCAGGTAAAACTGATAACCGCTTTGCCACAAACGACAGCTCTTGGTTTACCCCACGGGTGGGAACTAGTCAATCAAGTAGGGTTCATTTCCCTTTTCGCTGGTAGGTCCTCTCAATGGGCCAGCTACTTCGGGATTTCTGTGGTACTCCTCTCAATGATTTTTAGGGTTTATGCCCAAGTACTTCCCACAATTAAGTGGATAGGGATTATTCCCAGATCCGAACTTGCAACAGATGCAAAAAAAAATTTGGCATAAATTCCACCCAACGAGCCCAAGAAAGTGCTCTAATACCAAATGAGAAGAACCTACAACAATTAATGGATGAAATACACGATATATCAGATCACAGAATATTTTTATTGATCGCGGGACACTTCAATGGGGAAACCTCCTTTGAACAAGCTCAATACAAATAACTTCACGGTGCCTTCATTGGCCTCAACACACTTATATACTAATTCTATGCCCAATACTATGGGTCAATACTATGGAACATATAATACTATGGGATGACTTACAAAGCATATGTGTCTAATACTATAGTTCAATACTATGGGCTAATACAAACTATGGATCAACAAATATTATGGAACGACTTACAAAGCATATGTGTCCAACAACAATATACTAACAAAGTAAAGAGAAGGGTTGACACGGGTTCCTAACAGTACACTACATAGTGGTATCATAGCTTAGGTTCCAATCTACATTTGTTGGGCCTTCTAAAGATTGTAACTCTGTATATATGCATTTGGAATGTTTTATGCTATTATGGTATGTTTAAGGGATTTAGCTCTTAGTTTTCGGAATTATGTGGATAAGCGTAGTATCTTCTATGCTCAATGAAATATACAGAGAGTAGATTTTGGCTAACTGATGAATGTTTTATTTAGCTTATGTAATTGGCCAGAATGCCAGCCTCAAGAGCTATGCAATTTAATCGTTACATATATGATCTATGTTACTGTATCTACAAACACAAACTTTGTTACTGTATCTACAAACCCATACGCATTGGTTTGTTCATATATTAGTGTATATGTAGATCCTTGGAGAACGTTGCCTCCTTTTGTGAAAGTTTTATATATTTTAATGATTTGGATTGCAAGTTTGGAAAGGGTGTCTCCCTAGAGAGAATGCAACTCTCATTTAATTGTTTTAATATATATTAATTAATTGGTATGGTGTTTGGAAAGGGAATTTCCCTAGAGAGAATGCAACCCCCATTCATTTGTTTTAATATATATTAATTATTTGGTATGTTGTCTGGAAAGGGTGTCTTCCTGAACACAGCCCTAACCTCACAATTGTTTTAATTGTTTGTGTAATGTATTCATTATCCATTGCTTGGATCCCTTAGATGGTTTGTATTCATTATTCAATGCATGGATCCCTTTATTGGTTTGTATTATTTATTTTATTCATTACTTAATGTGTGGAACTCTTAGAAATTGATTCTTAAATGCATTTTAATGTTGTTGTCTATGTGATGAATAGATTCTTAATTGCATTTTAATGCCATTCCCTATGTGGAGAAATAGATTCTTTATATGCATTTTATTGTTGTTTGCTAGCTATTATGGATGGTGTCTCCCTAGAGGATCTCAACATTTTGAAATATCATGATTTTGACCCCATTACATTAAAATGTAAAGGATGTAATATTGTTATAAAATCGTGGTGAGGAGAACAGGGTCAAGGCCCCACCATCGATTTAGTGATGCATATGGTTTGCATGCTATCCAAGCACACTGGAATTCTAAATATCATGTAAATATGCATTTTAATAAAATACCCACAACTAGTTATGCATTGCAATGCAATAAGAGATGGGGGTGTGATGTTTACAAGGAATTGGGAGGGAAATATTCAAACCAATGGAGTCAATCAATTCAATCCAAGTTTCAATGAGAGAACCCATAAACCATCAACTACCCATGTTGACTTTTGTGCCCAATCATTCATTTCTTCCAAGAGTTGGTTGAGGTAGTTAATTCCTTGGGGAATGGGGAGGTATGGCTATCCAAATTCGAGTATGGGCAAGCCACCCTTCATGGAAATTTGTGTTTGGATTCTTGGTAAATAAATGAGCCATGAAATTGCTCCCCATGCCACTATCCATCAACCAGTTTTTCCTCTCTCACATTTTTTGGGAGCTACCTAGGAGTTTTCCCCTCCACGTTTTAATGGTTTTCCCTTGTTTTCTAGCTGCGAAGAGGGCATTTTGGTGTTGCAGAGATGCTGGGAGGAAGGGAGATCAATTTGGGGTTTCATTGAGGCCGTTTTGGCCATTTTGAATGCTCATAACCTGTGGGAGAAATCGATTTTTTTCCCTATGGTCGAATTTCCCCTTCCCATAGTTCGTTTTGGGTGAGCCACGAGTTGGGAGAGTCAATGAGAACCCTGTTTTGTAAATTCCTTTGTAAATATGTTTATCCATTCCCAACCATTGTGTTTGTTGTGTGTGGAAAGAGTATGTTGGGATATGAGTTATGGGTATCCATTGTTTTGGCTTGAGATTGAGTGTTCCCTTTCCTTGTAGAAATCATGCCCAGCTTGGGAGTGGCAGTTGTGTTGAGAGATTGATGAACACAACTGGCCTATGGCTGGGTGGAATGTTCTAGCAACATAACTAGTTGCTTGGGACAGCTTCACCCTTGAGATAAGTATTCTCTATGTGTTTTAATTCTGCACTTTTTTAATTAATGGATGACTGTTCTTGATATGTTGGATGCATGTGAAATGTGTGTGGATGATGTTTTATTTTGTTGTGCATGTTTACTTTGATTTTCATCTGCACACATATACATTTTATTTGTAATGCTATGAGTTTGTTCTTGATGAATGGGGCTAAGTTTTGTAAAATCCTAGAATTTGGTATCATGTTCCATTCCTTGAATTGGATCCATGAGAGGGGACGTGACAAAGTGGTATTAAAGCACGAGGTTGCAAAATTTGGGCCTTCATGGTCTACATCACATAATTGCAGAGGTAAGATCCCTTCTGCTAAGTATGTGTCAGCGTGAAACTCAACGGAGTGTTGAAAATATAGGTGAGAAATGGGAAAATTCGCCGATGCATTTCGGCGAGAAAGTAAAAATATTTCCCAAAAAAAAAGATTTTTTCGGCGTAAAAGAAAAAAATCTGGCAAAAGCGTTTTGGTCGGCAGAAAATTGATTTCAGTGAAAAAGTAAAAAAATTGCTAAAACGGTCGGCAAAAGATTGCGAGTTGTGCCGAAACGGTCTACAAAAGATGGCGAGTTGAGTTGATCGGCGACAAATTCCAAGTTGCGCCAAAATGGTCGGCGAAAGATGGCGAGTTGTGTCGATTGGCGACAAATTGCGAGTTGCGCCGAAACGGTCGATGGAAAAGAGATAAGTATGCCGATCAGTGAGAAAAATTTATGGTAATGAAAAGATTCATAGAAATGGAAATGTTGCATCATGGGTAAATCATCATTGTGGGAAAGTGCAATGTTGATAAAAAGGGAAATCTCTCACCTTAAACTATTTATGTTTATAACATAAGAATTACATGCTTGGAAAGTAGCAAGAATGAATGTTATACACGTATATATATATATTGAATTGCTACTTGGTGAGAAGATCATAGATAATGATTTCATGTATGCTTGGTAGAGAGGCCACAAATTTGAATCAGCTACGATGTGGAAGAGGAAATTCCATGCTAAGATGAGGGATTGGAAAGGGAGCCATATTTAATAATCATAAATTGGTATGTATGTGATGTTGAATGCATTTATGCGAACATTATCCCATCGGGTACGGTGAGGTATGTGGTAATAAGGGAAATGATCCTTATATCATCTAGCTATTTTGAATTGTGAATGCTTCCATATGAAAGTATGCCATGCCATTTGTGTATGTTGGTTATGAGTTTAATAACCAAAGCAAGTGGGGAATTATGGTCCTATTGTGATAGTGCATGCCATATGCAATACTAATGGTTAAGGCCATAATGTGGTTGGAATGGTAATTCTATATTGTTACAACAGTACCCCATGAACCCCCCTATTGGTGTTAATTTGGGATGAAACCTATTTTCCAACAACCACGGAGTGAGTAAACTCCTGACGTGTTGTTCGGGTGGAGAAGGAAGGCACCCAAATAGTTAACCAAGTGATTGGGGCGATGGTTGGGTGATGTGTTGAGGAAATAGCTATACCTTCCAAAACATCATGGTGGAATGCATGACATGACAGTATGGTCTCCATGAATCTATGCAAGAGGGAATTGAGTGAGTGCACATAAAAATATTATGTGAATGTTGTAGGTGTGCATGCACGTGTGTTTTTACATGTTGAGATGCATTGTGTGTGTTAGGAACCCATTTCAACCCTTCTCTTTACTATGTTAGTAAATTGTTGTTGGGCGCATATGCCTTGTAATTCATCCCGTAGTATTCTATGTTGATCCATAGTTTGTATTAGCCCATATTATTGATCCATAGTATTGGACGCATATGCTTTGTAAGTCGTCCCATAGTATTATATGACCCATAGTATTGCCGCATAGACTAGTATATAATTTTGTGTTGAGGCCAATGAAGGCATCGTGAATTTATTTGTATTGAGCTTTCTCAAAGGAGGTTTCCCCCTCGAAGTGGCCTATGATCAATCAAAATATTTTTTGATCTCATATACCATGCATTTGATCAATTAATTGTTGCAGGTTCCTCCCATCTGGTATCAGAGCACTTTCTTGGGCTCGTTGGGTGGAATTTCTACCAAAAAAAATTCGCATCTATTGCAGGTTTGGATCTGGGAATAATCCCTATCCGCTTAACTGTGGGAATTACTTGGGAATAATCCCTAAAAATCATTTTGAGGAGTACCACAGGAACCCCGAAGTAGCTGTCCCATTGAGAGGACTTGTCAGCGAAAAGGGAAATGACCCCTACTTGATTGATTAGTTCCCACCCATGAGGTAAACCAAGAGTTGTCGTTTGTGGCAAAGCGGTTATTAGTTTTACCTAAGCCATGGAGTGAGGGGTATTTCCCCAATACGCAAGCCGTTAGACAACATTGGTGGCGAGTGAATACCCTGAACCGTTAGGAAGTCGAGCATACCTTGGTTCCATATCTATGTTTAGTTGAACTATTGCTCACTTCCGCATTGTTTCAGATCTATCTATTGCCGATCACTTCCATGCTGTTGCAGATCCATCTGTTTCCAACCACTTCCGCATTGTTGCAGATCCATTCCGAGAAAAAAAAACTGTTTTTTTCACCATATCTTCTTTGTTTGAACTTTGTTTCCCTTGAAACTTCACTGAAACCCATGCAATCCCATTCTACATATTTCATTCCTGAGGACCCTATCCCAAATTCCACTTCCCAAAGCTAGAAATCTCACATTTGTCTACTTTTAGGGTTTTCCATAATTTCTTCTATTTTCACCCAATCTCCCTCAAATTTTGCCACAGTTTTCATTTCCTATTTATGCTTCTTTGTCCCTCTCTAACAAATTTTCTCATTCTTTCACCCCGCTTCTGAAATCCTCATTTTTTGCTTCTGTGTCCATTCGAAAGTGTCCAAAACCTAGTCAAACCCAAATTACCCATCAAAGTTTTCCCAAATCCAAATTTTCCTCTACTAAAACAGTTTTTGTTTTTGTTTTTCTACCCATTCAAAACAACAAAACTCCTAGTTATGGTTGTCACCCACGCAGGAGAAAAAACCATGGAGGAAGAACTTGCAGCCCTCAAAACCAAACTCCAGGATCTGGATGAAAAATTCATCGGCCTCCATCTTGAGCATTCAGCCATGAAAAATAAACGATAGTCAAAGTCTTCTACAGACACTGGTTTCTCTTCTTCCAACACTTTTCGTGGTCTAAATCTTGATTTTCCTCGCTTCAATGGTATTGATGCGACTGGATGGATCTATCAGGCAGAACAATATTTCAATCTGCATAATACTTTTGATGTCAACAAAGTTTCACTTGTATCTTTTCATTTGGAATAGGAAGCTCTTCAATGGTACCATAAATACATCAAGGCTCATGAAGAGCCAAAATAGCCATATTTTTTCCAGCTCCTTTTGCAACGATTTGGTCCTAGTGCTTTTGCTGACTTCACAAGAGCCCTCACTAAACTTCACCAAATTGGCATTGTGAGAGAGTATCAAACAGAATTTGAGAAACTATCCAATAACACAGAATGATTGCTTGATGACTTCTACTATGATAATCTGTAGGGGATCTAACAGCTGTAACAAACTCACAATCAAACTCTCAAGAATTTTGCAAAAAAGAAGAGAAGAATGCACTCAATAATCACTCATAAAACACAGAAAATGTAGAACAATAATATCATACATCAGTTGTAAGCTGGCACTATGTGAAATAATGAATGTGTTACAATAAACTGTGATGTATCATCATATAGGATTCGAATTATCCAAGTAGGTAATTTGAATCAAGCTCAAAGTCTAGCTTGGATAAAAATGGAGACATCATCCAGTCAGTAGTATCAGTCATAAATGGTAATAGTCAGTCAAGTGTGTCTAACTGAGTCTAACAGAACCATCTAGGCATAAATCAGGAAATGGAGACTCCAAGGGGGGCGCATGAGGTTATCAAATAGTCAAGTGGAAATCCATAACTAACTAACTAACTAGAAGCTACAAGCACTCATCATGAGCAATCAGTGGAAGAACTACTCAATCAATGCACTAACTGAATGATAACTCTTGGTAGGTGAGATAAGGTGCCCTAACTGAGAGATAATTGGTGGTAGGTGAGATAAGGTGCCCTAACTGAGAGATAATTGGTGGTAGGTGAGAAAAGGCGCACTTGCCATGTAGAACAGTCAAGATGGGCACATAAGGTAGGTAGGAGGCCAAATGGGGGCTGAAGATAGGCTCTGGGGAGATGAAAGTGAGCTCTAGGTGTTGGGAGGACTACCAACATGATGATTGGATGCATGCAGTGACATGCAAATGCATGCAACATGCAAAATACAAAAAAGATGGTGTGAATATTCCAACACCCCCCCTCCCCACAAGCTATACTATAAGATAATAACTGAAATTTGAAAAATAGGGCCCTGGTGACTAAGCCCAAAGGTCACCCTGTACAATCAATCTAAATAAACTAAGTGAGGAAAGAGGGAAAGCCTAGTAGGGAGAAATCCCTCCCTCAAAATAGAATGAAGGATGCTAATGTAGCATATCATCACTCACCTTAAAAGTAGGCAAGTGTCCTTCTTTTCCGAAGAAGGATCGATTGATCTGAAATGGATCAGCAATGTGAGAAGGATGAAACCTTCCATGCTGAAAATCCGATCTGGTTCTTATATGCTCATGTGGATCACCAACCAAATCACTAGCAAATCGGAGTGTAGTGGCTGCCCATTGAGGAAGAAGAGGAATATTAGGTGAGAGATCTTCAGGTTCTTGTGGATCTGGATCTCCCATTCTCTCATCTTCATCATCAGTTGCTAGACCTTTAGGTTCTTGTGGATATGGATCTAGCATTCCATCATCATCATCTCCATCTTCATATTTTGAATCTGAAGTATCATGTGAAGATGTATCAATCTCTTGATCATCAATCAAAGGAGGAGGTATCTTCCTTTTGGGAAGAAGTGGATCATGCTGCAAAAACATTATATGAAGATCATCATGAAGCATGTGATTCGAACCAACTAAGGTAGAATCAAAACTATGAATGTGTAGATCGTTCTTTGATATCTCCTTCGAACCAACATAGGTGAGATCATAACCAAAGAAACTATGACATGATGATGGTATATATTCAACAAGATCATTGGTGGATGCAACAGTGGTGGTGTCCCATTTTGCAATAGGAGTTGAACCAATAGGTGCTAGATCTTCAGTTTCTTGTGAATATGGAACTAGCATTTTCTCAAAAAGAGTTATATTCCTCTTGGGAAGAAATGGATCATGCTCCAAAAACATGTGCTTGAGTTTTCCAACAATGGATGCAAGAAAATCAGATCCAAGACTTGGAAGATGGTTTCTCATGATCTCCTTTGAACCAACATAGGTGATATCATAACCAAAGGAACCTGGTATCTTAGACTTCAAATCAGATCTAAGACTTGGAAGATGGTTTCTCATGATCTCCTTTGAACCAACAGGGGTGAAATCAAAACCAAAATCACAAAAAGGTGCATGAGTCATGAACCCGAGCGAATGATAGAGTCTTCCATCTTTGGTGAATCTTTGAAAACATGCGCCAATGACCAAATAGGAGTCCGAAGAAAGCATTTGATGAGGGAGAGTGAATGCATTACCTTCCAAATCTGATTTTACCTTCAAAATACTCAGTAGGTCATCATCTTGCACATCAACAAGTGCATCAACTCCATGAAAGTGTATGTAGTTCTTTGACATCTCCTTTGAACCAGCAGGGGTGAGATCAGAATCAAATGAACCATGACATAATGGTGATGGCTTGAACTTCAAATCAAATCCAAGAATTTGAGGATGGTTTCTTATGATATCCTTTGAACCAACAAGGGTGAGATCAAAACCAAAATCACAAGGATATGCATGAGACTTGAACTCAAGCAAATGATACAGTCTTCCATCTTCATTGAATCTCTGAAAACATGTGCCAATGACCAAATAGGAGTCCATAGGAATATTTTGATCGAGGAGGGAAAATGCATTGCCTCCCAAATCTTCCAAAATGCTTAGTAGGTCATCATCTTGCACATCAGCAATCTCATGGGAAGTAGAGATTGTGAAGGTCTCTTCAACTTCTAGAGTAGTAACTGACATCTTTTACTCAGAATTCAGATCAAAAAATGGATCAACTGAAAACATGTGTTGTTTGTCTTCTTTCACTATCTCATATCTTTTCAACGATGATATCAAGCTTTTGAACTTGGTGAGGAAGGCATCGATTGATTCGAAGCTATCTGGACTCAAAGAGATGAGTTCATTCTCCAATTTGTGACCTTTCATATCATCTTTCTGTCCAAAAATGGATCCGAGCTTGTCCCAAACCTCTTTAGGAGATGTAAAATCAATAACATGGAAGTGAATATCTTCAGAAATTAAGAGAAGGATAAGGCCAACTGCTTCATCAAGCCAATCCAAGTACTTGGAATTTTCAACTGCACTGAGAGGTTCTACCATCGTTCCATTGAGTATCCTGGTGAAGCTCTTGGATCTCATGAAGAGAGCCATCTTGGATTTCCATTTAACATAGTTGGAATATGTGAGCTTTAGATCCATCTAAACAGGGAAGGTCGAATTGTTGAAGAAGAATTTGAATTGGTGAATAAACCTGCAAAACAAGAAGAGTTTTTGCTGATGGAGATTGCTACACTTGGACTTAACACTACCTTTTGAACACTGAGCACATAGACTAAGTCCTTCACACCTGGCTAGACCTCACTGGATTTCACCAATGAATTCAAGTAAAAGCACCAGGATTTGCTATGGAAACTTAGAGGCTTCTGGTGCTCAAGTGAAAGATAGTTGCTCAAATAAATGCTGCAACTGTTGTTGCTGCAAAGGCTGCAATTTGAATAGCTGCTGACTGCTCTGATACCATGTCATAATATGTAGGAGATCTAACAGCTGTAACAAAATCACAATCAAACTCTCAAGAATGTTTCAAAGAAGAAGAGAAGAATGCACTCAATAATCACTCATAAAACGCAAAAAATGTAGAACAATAGTATGATACATCAGTTGTAAGCTGGCACTATGTGAAATAATGAATGTAATGAATGTGTTACAATAAACTGTGATGTAGCATCATATAGGATTCAAATTAGCCAAGTAGGTCATTCAAATCAAGCTCAAAGTCTAGCTTGGATAACAATGGAGACATCATCAAGTCAGTAGTATTAGTCATAAATGGTAATAGTCAGTCAAGGTGTCTAAATGAGTTTAACAGAACCATCTAGGCATAAATCAAGGAATGGAGAATCCAAGGGGGGCGCATGAGGCTGTCAAATAGTCAAGTTGAACTCCAGAACTTGCTAACTAGAATCTACAAGCAATTCGCATGAGCAATCTGTGGAAGAACTACTCAATCAATGCACTAACTGAATGATAACTCCTGGTAGGTGAGATAAGGCACCCTAACTGAGAGATAACTGGTGGTAGGTGAGAAAAGGCGCACTTGCCATGGAGAACAGCTAAGAAGGGTGCATCAGGTAGGTAGGAGGACAAATGGGGGCTGAAGACAGGCTCTGGGGAGCTGAAAGTGAGCTCTAGGTGCTGGGAGGACTACCAACATGATGACTGGATGCATGCAGTGGCATGCAAATGCATGCAGCATGCAAAATACAAAAAAGATGGTGTAAATATTCCAACATCTATAGGAGTTGTTTTATCAGTGGTCTAAAGGATGCAATCCGATATGAGGTCAAAATGTTTTGTCCCAACACGATGATGGAATCCCTGGCGTTGGCTAAGTTGGCAGAGGACAAGATCGCATACCAACAGCTCTCCAAACCCACTTTTGTTCCCTTCAGAAATATGGGTTCCCAACGACCTCCCATCCTGCCAGCTCCTCGACCAACTCCTATCAAGAATTTGTCTGAAATAGAGATGTGGGCATGCAGAGAAAAAACACTTTGTTATAATTGTGATGAGAAATTCACTCGGGGACATAGATGTGTTGAGAAAAAGCTCTATCTCTTGGATGTGGATTCTCCGACTGCCTATGAAATTGGTGCAAAAGCTCCAGATACAATAGATGATCAGGTCGACATTCATGAGCCGCCTATTGACCCTCCATCTCAGGACAACCATCCAGAGATATTTCTCCATGCTTTAGCCGAAGTCACCACCCCCAAACAATGCAGGGCAGGGGTTACTTCAGGAAGCTTCCTCTTACAATACTCATAAATTCATTGACCCTCAGATCGCCAAACAGGATGATTGTTTTGTCCATCCTTGCTCCAACTTTGAAGTCATGGTTGCCAATGGGGGCACCTTAACTTGCAAAGGGAAGTGTTGCAATGTGCATATCTCTATGAGATATTACAACCTGTGCTTTGACATGTTTTCCTTGGCCTTAGACGGATGTGATGTGGTTTTAGGCACTCAATGGCTATGCACACTTGGCCCCATCTTATAGTATTTTGCTGAACTTTGGATGCAATTTTCAACCAATGGAAAAAAACACACATTGACAGGCTTACAACCAGGGTCTCTCACCATCCTCATTTCACATCACATGGAGAATATCCTTAAGAAGAATTCACATGGTGTGATCGCTTAGATCCATTCCATTCAGATGCAACCATTAGCAGTCTCCACTACTCCTTTGGATCTACAACAAATTCTAGATAGATATACAGGTGTATTTGCTGAACCAGTGGGATTTCCACCTTCAAGGCCATAGGACGATCATATTCAGCTCCTTCCTGGAAGTGTTCCTCCCAACATCAAGCCCTATCGCTACCCATTTCACCAAAAAATAGAGATTGAAATGCTCGTTCGGGACTTACTGAAGCAAGGTATTATTCACCCTAGTACTAGTACATTTTCTTCACCAGTTCTTCTTGTCCGAAAAAAATATGGGTTAAGGTGCCTCTGCATTGAATTTCGAGCACTTAATCACCACATAATCAAGGATAAGTTTCCAATTCCCGTTGTTGATGAGCTTCATGGTGCTCAATTTTTCTCCAAGTTGGATCTTCGTTCTGGGTATCATCAAATTCAGGTTCATGAGGATGATATCCCTAAAATAGCTTTCCGCACACATGATGTCCACTATGAGTTTTTGGTCATGCTCTTTGGCCTCACTAATGCTCCTTCCACTTTCCAAGAATTCATGAATAAAATATTCCAGTGCTATTTGTGGAAATTCATTCAGGTCTTCTTTGATGATATCCTCATCTACAGTAAAACATGGGCTGATCATCTCCAGCAACTGGATCTTTTAATGCAACTTTCCTCTGACCATCATCTCCATGCCAAACAGTCTAAATGTGTTTTTGGATAAAATCGTGGTGAGGAGCTCAAGGCTAAGGCCCCACCATCGATTTAATGATGCATATGGTTTGCGTGCTATCTAGGCACAATGAAATTGCAAATATCATGTAAATTTGCATTTTAATAAAATACCCACAACTATCTATGCAATGCAATGCAATAAGAGATGGGGGCATGATTTTTACAAGGAATTGGGAGGGTAATATTCAAAACATTGGAGCCAATCAAGTCAAGCCAAGTGTCAATGAGGGAACCCATAAACCCTCAACTACCCATGTTGACTTTTGTGCCCAATCATTCATTTCTTCCAAGAGTTGGTTGAGGTAGTTAATGCCTTGGAGAATGGAGAGGTATGGCTATCCAAATTCGAGTATGGGAAAGCCACCCTTCATGAAAATTTGTGTTTGGATTCTTGGGCAAGAAATGAGCCACGAAATTTCTCCCCATGCCACTATCCATCAACCATTTTTTCCTCTCTCACATTTTTTGGGAGCTACCTGGGCGTTTTCCCCTCCACGTTTTTATGGTTTTTCCTTGTTTTCTAGCTGGAAAGAGGGCGTTTTGGTGTTGCAAAGCTGCTAGGAGGAAGGGAGATCGATTTGGGGTTTCATTGAGGTTGTTTTGTCCATTTGGAATGCTCATAACCTGTGGGAGAAATCAGTTTTGCTCCCTGTGATCGAATTTCCCCTTCCCACAGTTTGTTTTGGGCATGTTTTGGGTGAGCCACGAGTTGGGAGAGCCAATGGGAACCCTATTTCGTAAATCCTTTTGTAAAATTGTTTATCCATTCCAAACCATTGTGCTTGCTGTGTGTGGAAAGAGTATGCTGGGGTATGAGTTATGGGTATCCATTATTTTGGCTTGAGATTGAGTGTTCCCTTTCCTTGTAGAAATCATGCCTAGCTCGGGGGTGGCAGTTGTGTTGAGAGATTGATGAACACAACTGGCCTATGGCTAAGTGGAATGTTGTAGCGACATAGCTAGTTGCTCATAACAGCTTCACCCTTGAGATAAGTATTCTCTATGTGTTTTACTTCTACACTGTTTTAATTAATGGATGATTATTCTTAATATGTTGGATGCATGTGAAATGTGTGTGGATAATGTTTTATTTCACTGTGCATATTTACTTTGATTTGCATTTGCACACATATACATTTTATTTGTAATGCCATGAGTTTGTTCATGATGAATGGGGCTAAGTTTTGTAAAAGCCCATAATTTGGTATAATGTTCCCTTCCTTGAATTGGATCCACGGGAGGGTACGTGACAGAGTGGTATCAGTGTTAAATTTTGAGCATTAATTCACAATACTCTAGGATCTTTGTTGAGAGAATAACATATATAGTATATCAATGCATGACAATTACAATATGATAAGCATCACAAGAATCAAAAGCATAAGAGACAAGAGACACAGAGTTTCTGTGGGGAAAACCCTAAGGTGAAAAACCCCACAACTTCCTCAGAGATAGAGAGAGCAATGGCTCAACCAAAGTACAATCAAATAACACTGAGATAGTCTCCTGATAGCAGATGATCCTCCTCCTCACTAGTGCACGACTTTCTAAGTGAGAGTGAGTTACTTTTCCAAGTGAATAAAATAGAGATCTCCGATCTCTATTTATACTAACCTTTTTGCCCAGTGACCTTATGGGGCCGACTTGTCTATCTAGATACATCCACATTATATTATATATAATTCAGGGCCGACCCCACATGGTGGTCTAATAACCCATCGGCAAGTACACGCACTTGCGACACTTGTCAATCCACATGACGACACTTCCTTATAGATGAATAACACATCTCTTATAAGGGTACAATAAATATATATAAAATACACAGATGAAATACATTCCGAAGTTACATATACATCAACAATCAGAGCACGAGGTTGCAACATTTGGGCCTTCATGGGATAAATCCCATAATTGTAGAGGTAACACTCCTTCCTTATCACTATTGGTCATCAAAGAAAGAAAAATTTCAAAACAAAAAAAATCAAAATTATTCTAACTATTTTTGAGTTTTTTTTTGCTAAGTATGTGTCATCGTGAAACTCAAAGGAGCGTTGAAACTATCGGCAATAAATGGGAAGGTTCGCCGATATGTTTCGGCGAGAAAGTAAAAACATTGCCCAAAAAAAAAAGTGTTTCAGCATAAAAGAGAAAAGTCTGGCAAAAGTGTTTTGGTTAGCAGAAAATTGATTTCGGCGAAAAAGTAAAAAACTCGTCGAAACAGTCGACGCAATATTGTGAGTTACCCGAAACGGTCGGCGAAATATGGCGAGTTGTGTCGATCGGAAAAAAATTGTGAGTTGCATCGAAACGGTCGGCAAAAGATGGGGAGTTGCGAGGATAAGCGAAAAATTGCGAGTTGCACCGAAATGGTCGACGGAAAAGAGATAAGTTTGTCGATCGGCGAGAAAGTGGAAGGTTGCCGAAATAGGTCGGTGGAGAACTGCCAAGTCCACTGAAACGGTCGGCACAAGATCGTGAGTTGCGTCGATCGGCAATGAAATCCAAGTTCGCTGAAACAGTTGGAGCAAGATCGTGAGTTGCACCTATCGGCATAAAATTGGAAGTCGCTCCGAAACAAGTTGGAGGAGAATTCAAAAGTTTGCCGAAACAGGAAATTTGTGCATTTTCCAGGGGGATTTTTCAGGTGCCCAGAATTGAAAAATGGCATTGAACATATGTGCCATATTGCGTGAAGCCACAAGGGGGCAAGCGGCCCCTAACCCCTATCGTCCCCCTAATGCTTCCTCGATGGTGAGAAAATTCTATGGTAATGACAAGATTCATAGAAATGGAAATGATGCATCATGGGTAAATCATCATTGTGGGAAAGTGCAATGTTGATAAAAAGGGAAATATCTCACCTTAAACTATTTATGTTTATAACATAAGAATTGCATGCTTGGAAAGTAAAAAGAATAAATGTTATACATATATATATATATTGAATTGTTACTTGGTGAGAAGATCATAGCTAATGATTTCTTGTATGCTTGATAGAGAGGCCATGAATTTGAATTAACTATGATGTGGAAGAGGAAATTCCATGCTATGATGAGGGATCTGAAAGGGAGCCATATTTAATAATCATAAATTGGTATGTATGTGATGTTGAATGCATTTATGGGAACATTATCCCATCGGGTACGGTGAGGTATGTGGTATTAAGGGAAATGATCCTTATATCATCTAGCTATTTTGAATTGTGAATGCTTCCATATGAAAGTATGCCATGCCATTTGTGTATGTCGATTATGAGTTTAATAACCAAAGCAAATGGGGACTTATGATCCTGTTACGATAGTGCATGCCATATGAAATACTAATGGTTAAGGCCATAATGTGGTTGGAATGGTAATGCTATAGTGTTACACCAGTACCCCATGAACCCCCCTATTGGTGTTAGTTTGGGATGAAACCTCTTTGCCAACAACCACAGAGTGAGTAAACTCTTGACGTGTTGTTCGGGTGGAGAAGGAAGGCACCCAAATAGTTAACCAAGTGATTGGGGAGATGGTTGGGTGATGTGTTGAGGCAATAGCCATAACTTCCAAAACATCATGGTGGAATGCATGACATGACAGTATGGTATCCATGAATCTATGCAAAAAGGAATTGAGTGAGTGCACATTAAAATATTATGTGAATGTTGTAGGTGTGCATGCATGTGTGTGGTTGCACATGTTGAGATGCATTGTGTGTGTTAGGAATCCATTCCAACCCTTCTCTTTACTTTGTTAGTATATTGTTGTTGGACGCATATGCCTTGTAAGTTGTTCCGTAGTATTATATGTTGATCCATAGTTTGTATTAGTCCATAGTATTGATCCATAGTATTGGACGCATATGCTTTGTAATTCGTCCCGTAGTATTATATGAACCATGGTATTGACCCATAGTATTGCCGCATAGACTAGTATATAATTTTATGTTGAGGCTAATGAAGGTACCGTGAAGTTATTTGTATTGAGCTTGCTCAAAGGAGGTTTCCCCCTCGAAATGGTCTGCGATCAATAAAAATATTATGTGATCTCATATATCATTCATTTTCTCAATTAATTGTTGCAGGTTCCTCCCATTTGGTATCAGAGCACTTTCTTGGGCTCGTTGGGTGGAATTTCTGCCCCAAAAAAAAATTTGCATCTATTGCAGGTTCGGATCTGGGAATAATCCCTATCTGCTTAACTATGGGAAGTACTTGGGCATAAGCCTTAAAAATCATTTTGAGGAGTACCAAAAGAACCCCGAAGTAGTTGGCCCATTAAGAGGACCTGCTAATGAAAAGGGAAACGACCCCTACCTGATTGACTAGTTCCCACCCGTGAGATAAACCAAGAGTTGTCGTTTGTGGCAAATCGATTATCAGTTTTACCTTAGCCTTGGATTGAGGGGTACTGCCCCAATACGCAAGCCGTCAAACAACATTGGTGGTCGAGTGAATCCCCTAAACCATTAGGAAGCCGAGCATACCTGGGGTCCATATCTATTTTCAGCTTAACTATTTCCGATCACTTCCGCACTGTTGCAGATCTATATGTTTCCGATCACTTCCACGTCATTGCAGATCTATCTGTTTTCGATCACTTCCACGCCGTTGCAGATCCATTCCGAAAAAAGAAAAAAAAACAACAACAACTATGTTTTGCCATATCTCATTTGTTTTTACTATGTTTCCCTTGATACTTCAATGACACCCTTGCAATCCCATTCTGCATATTTCATTCCTGAGGACCCTATCCCAAAGCAAGAAATCTCACATTTGTTTATTTTTAGGATTTGCCATAACTTCTTCTATTTTCACCCAATCGCCCTCAAATTTTGCCATAGTGTTCATTTCCTATATCTGCTTCTTTGTCCCACTCTGACAAATTTTCTCATTCTTTTAGCCCGCTTCTGAAATCCTCATTTTTTGCTTTTGTGTCCATTCGAAAGTGTCCAAAACCTAGTCAAACCCAAATTACCCATCAGATTTTTTTCCAAATCCAAATTTTCCTCTACTAAAATAGTTTCTATTTTTGTTTTTCTACCTATTCAAAAAAAAAAACTCCCGGTTATGGTTGTCACCCGCACAGGAGAAAAAACCATGGAGGAAGAAATTGCAGCCCTCAAAACCAAACTCCAGGATCTGAATGAAATTTTTTTTGGCCTTCATCTTGAGCATTCAGCCATGAACAATAAATGACACTCAGAGTCTTCTGTAGACACTGGGTTCTCTTCTTCCAGCAGTTTCTGTGGTCCGAAGCTTGATTTTCCTTGCTTCAATGGTATTGATCCGACTGGATGGATCTATCGGGAAGAACAGTATTTCAGTCTGCATAATACTTTTGATGTCAACAAAGTTCCACTTGCATCCTTTCATTTGGAACAGGAATCTCTTCAATGTTACCGTTGGTACATCAAGGCTCATGAAGAGCAAAAATGACCAGATTTTTTTCAGCTCCTTTTGCAACAATTTTGTCCTAGTGATTTTGATGACTTCACAGGAGCCCTTAATAAACTTCGCCAAATTGGCACTCTGAGAGAGTATCAAACTGAATTTTAGAAACTAGTCAATCACACAGAAGGATTACTTGATGGCTTCTATAGGAGTTGTTTTATCAGTGGTCTAAAGGATGCAATCCGATCTGAGGTCAAAATGTTATGTCCCAACACAATGATAGAATCCCTAGGGTTGACTAAGTTGGCAGAGGACAATATCACAGCCCAACAACGCTCCAAACCCACTTTTGTTCCCTTCATAAATATGGGTTCCCAATGACCTCCCATCCTGCCAGCTCCTCGACCAACTCCTATCAAGAATTTTTCGGAAACAGAGATGCAGGCATGCAGAGAAAAAGGGCTTTGTTATAATTGTGATGATAAATTCACTCGAGGACATAGATGTGTTGAGAAAAATCTTTATCTCTTGGATGTGGATTCTCCACCTACCTCTGAAATTGGTGAAGCAACTCGAGATACAATAGATGATCAGGTCGACATTAATGAGCCTCCTATTGACCCTCCATCTCAGGATGACCACGCAGAGATATCTCTCCATGATTTAGCCAGATTCACCACCCCCCAAACAATGCGGGTCGAGGGTTACTTCAAGAAGCTTCCTCATACAATACTCATTGATTATGGTAGCACTCATAACTTCATTGACCCTCAGATCTCCAAACAGGCTAATTGTTTTGTCCATCCTTGCTCCAACTTTGAAGTCATGGTTGCCAATGGGGGCACCTTACCTTGCAAAGGGAAGTGTCACAATGTGTGTATCTCTATGGAAGATTATAACCTGCGCTTTGACATGTTTTCCTTGGCCTTAGGCGGATGTGATGTGGTTTTGGGTGCTCAATGTCTACGCACACTTGGCCCCATCTTATGGGATTTTGCTGAACTTTGGATGTAGTTTTAAACCAATAAACAAAAACACACATTTACATGCTTAAAACCAGGGTCTCTCGGCATCATCAGTTCACATCACCTAGAGAATCTCCTTAAGAAGAATTCACATGGTGTCATCACTCAGATCCATTCCATTCAGAGGCAACCATCAACAGTCTCCACTACTGCTTTGGATCTACAACAAATTCTGGATAGATATATAGGTGTCTTTGTTGAACCAGTGGGATTGACACCTTCAAGGCCAAAGGACCATCGTATTCAGCTCCTTCCTGGAAGCGTTCCTCCCAACATTAGGCCCTATCTCTACCCATTTCACCAAAAAACAGAGATTGAAATGCTTGTTCGGGACTTACTGAAGCAAGGTATTATTTTCCCTAGTACTAGTTCCTTTTCTTCACCAGTTCTTCTTGTCCAAAAAAAAGATGGGTCATGGCGCCTCTGCATTGACTTCTGAGTACTTAATCACCTCACAATCAAGGATAATTTTCCAATTCTTGTTGTTGATGAGCTTCATGGTGCTCAATTTTTCTCCAAGTTGGATCTTCGTTCTGGGTATCATCAAATTCGGGTTCATGAGGATGATATCCCTAAAACAACTTTCCGCACACATGATGGCCACTATGAGTTTTTTGTCATGCCCTTTGGCCTCACTTATGCGCCTTCCACCTTCTAGGCATTGATGAATAAAATATTTCGGCCCTATTTGCGGAAATTCATTCTGGTCTTCTTTGATGATATCCTCATCTATAATAAAACATGGGATGAACATCTACAACATCTGGATCTTATAATGCAACTTTTCTCTGACTATCATCTCCATGCCAAACAGTCTAAATGTGTTTTTGGATAGAAGGAAGTAGAGTATCTTGGGCACATTATTTTAGGACAAGGGGTTCGCGTGGATCCTACCAAAATAGCTTCCATGAACAATTGGCCGCCTCCTCAAACACTCAAGGGCCTTTGTGGTTTTTTGGGATTGACTGGATACTACCGCAAGTTTGTGAAGGATTATGGGAAGGTTGTAGCTCCATTAACTGCTCTATTGAAAAATGATGCTTTTGCATGGACACATGCTACTGATTGTGCATTTGACAAACTGAAACAAGCTATCTGTACTACACATGTTCTAGCTATGCTCGGTAGCCCTTCACTATTGAAAGTGATGCTTGCGGAAATGGACTTGGTGTTGTTCTCTTTCAAGATGAACATTCCATTGCATTCACTAGTAAATCCCTTTCCGGTAAGAATTTAGTTGCCTCTACATATGAGAAGGAAATGATGACTATTTTGATTGCAGTCCAAAAGTGGCCACCATACCTATTAGGGAATCATTCCTACATCAAGATTGATCACCAGAGTCTGAAATATTTCTTGGAACAACGTGTATCCTCCCCAGCACAACAGAAATGGGTTAGAAAACTCATGGTTTATGACTATGAGATCACTTACAAGAAGGATAAGGACAATATTGTGGCGAATGCTCTTTCCCACACATTGGAGGACCAAGTTTCTCTTTCAGCTATTTCTATACATGTTCCAAGTTCAACAGGGCTATGCCGGTGACTCTTCATTATCTCAAATCATCCAACGCTTGGCCAACAACCCTTCTATTGTACCACATTACTCTTGGGATGGTGCTTCCCTGAGATACAAGGGTCGTCTGGTGCTTCCCCAGAGCACAGATCTTCAATAGGACACTCTGGGTTCCTCAAAACATATGAGCAAGCATGGAATAACTTCGTTTGGCAGGGAATGAAAAAGACAATTCAATAGATGGTGGTTGAATGTGATACGTACCAGTGCAATAAGGGTGAAACGACACTCCTTCCAGGATTGTTCGAACCCTTTCCCATCCCTACATGGATTTGGACAGATATTTCTATGGATTTCATTGAAGGGATCCCTAAATCTGGAGGAGACAGTGATTTTGATTGTGGTTGATTGCCTCTCCAAATATAGTCATTTTTGTGCCCTCATCCATCCCTATACAACCTCCTCAGTCGCAAAAAATTTCTTGGACCAGATATTTCGTCTTCATGGAATCCCTTCTTGCATTGTCTCGGATCACGATGCAAATTTCACCAGTCATTTTTTAGAACTATTTTTCCACACTGGCACCAAACTAAAGATGAGTTCAGGTATCACCCACAAACAAATGGTTAGACTGAAATTATCAATAAATGCTTGGAAACTTATCTTCGTTGCTTCACCTCCGAACAAGAACATTAGTGGGAAAAGTGGCTCCCTCTCGCTGAATGGTGGTACAATACCTCTTACCACACTGCCTCTAAAATGACTCCATATGAAGCATTCTATGGCCAGGCACCGCCAGTTCTTATTCCATACACCCGCAGTAGTTCACCACTTCAGGAAGTTGACACGGTCCTTCGAAATCGCGATTAGATTCTTCACATTGTGCGGGACAGTATTCACATGGCAAGACATCGAATGAAGCAACAAGCTGATCAGCATTGTTCTGAGTGCACTTTTCAAGTAGGTGATATAGTTTTTCTTCGTCTATAGCCTTATAAACAATCCTGCCTGAAACTCAAAGCTTGTTCCAAAGTTCTATGGTCGATATCGGATTCTTCAGAAGATTAGGTCCGTTGCTTATAAATTGGAACTTCCTCCTTCCCGCATTCATCTAGTATTTTATGTCTCTTGTATGAATAAAGTTCTTGGCACCAACATCAAAGGACAAACTATTTTACCAGAACTGGATAATGAAGGATCCATCCTTTTAGAGCCAGAGGCCGTCCTCAATTGGTGCACTCATCAGCTTCACTCTTGCTCTATCACAAAGGTATTAATTCAGTGGCACGAAATGCAACCAGAGGATGCTACATGGGAACCACTCCTTCAGATTCAGCAACAATTTCCACATCTAAAGCTTTGAGGACAAAGCTTCTTCTAAGGGGGAGGGGATGCTAGGAACCCATGTCGACCCTTCTCTTTACTTTGTTAGTATATTGTTGTTGGAGTCATACGCCTTGTAAGTCATCATGTAGTATTATATGTTGATCCATAGTTTGTATTAGCCCATATTATTGATCCATAGTATTTGACACATATGCTTTGTAAGTCGTCACATAGTATTATATGACCCATGGTATTGACCCATAGTATTGCCGCATAGACTAGTATATAATTTTGGGTTGAGGCCAATGAAGGCACCGTGAAGTTATTTGTATTGAGCTTGCTCAAAGGAGGTTGCCCCCTCGAAGTGGCCTGCGATCAATAAAAATATTCTGTGATCTCATATATCGTGCATTTTATCAATTAATTGTTGCAGGTTCCTCACAGTGTGAATGCATGGTTATGTTAGGCATGTGTCATTACAATTAGATAACAGATGAAATTATGAATTAATGATAATTCTGAGATCATTTCATGAGTTGTTATGAATACAGGAGAAAGATTGCATAAAGGTAGTCATGTTTGAAGGGATACCAGGATGCTCTGCTAGAAGGACAGAGTTGCATGAAATAATATGGCTGTGAAGTAATGAATATTGGATTTTTTATTTAAACTGCAGGCATAATGTGACTGTGTCTTGCAATTTTATTATGATAATGATGCATATAAAGTATATATATATATATATATTTCATTGCATTTTAAATGTTAACAAATGAAAGTGTTTGAATATTGAGTGTTATAATTATGAGATCACTTCAGTGATTGTTGTAGCAATGAGAAGATTATTTGCATAGATACTCACAATGTGTTTGGCTCCTGAAAGTTTCAGATTTCAGGTAGAAATGTCTTGAGTATGGAAATGAGGATAAGTCCATAGTAAATACGGGGACCTACCATGTGAAAAGGCCAAATATTGTGAGAATAATCTCATGGTTGCAAATCTAATTTATCTAAGAAAACAGATTTGAAATTTTGCTAATAATTGCTAATGACTGTTTGGCTTATATAAAATTGTGTCAGGAGGACATGTTGTAGGTGGATGTTCATTTATGGTAGAAAGTGAAAAACCATAATGGACAGAGTGATACCACTTATGAGATCCAAACAAAATGAGGATAGCCTCATGGCTAAGCAAATCAATTTCTATAGTAGACATAATTGCAAATTATTAATGCCATTGATTGGTTATGGAACAATCAAATTTGAATTTTATTGTTAAATGTTGTTGACTATTTGGTTGTTTGAGGAGTGTTTCAGGAAGACACCTTGCAGGAAGACCATGTGTGATGGCCTTCAGAATCCAAACTCCATGGGAAGGATCCCATGCTTTAGAAATGGGTTTCGGGTGAAACGCCATTGTAAAATTTTGATAATATTCGAGCTGCACTACATGTTGGAAAACCATGTGAGTGAGATGGTGAAATTATGCCAAGAAGGCATATGTGGGTTATGGAACGTGAAAATATTGGGGTGGAAAACCGAAGGACTGTTGACTCAGAGAAGGGATCTCCCATTCTTCGCAAATGAAGAGAGAATACATTTAAAAATGGATAAGTATTTTGTAATCCTAGCTAAGAATATGCATGTCTAATTATTAAAGTTGATATGCAAAACATGTCTTTTATTTCAGACTGCTTGAGTATGATTAGGGCCTACATGGCTCACATCGGAATAGGGGAACACACATTTTTGGTGATGGGTTATGATAGGGTTGTCAATATTGACTACACCCTAAGAGAATGGACGCATTCCTGGTGTTTCAATATTTGATAGTTAGTGTTACGAAATATGTTTACAACCTTAGAGCAGCAATACTAATGAGCTTGCTTATCCTTCTTGTGCTATCAACTTACACAGATGCAAATTGATGATACACATCAAGAGGCAAAGTGAATAAAGGGTACTCAGGAGGATTGTATGGGAAGTGGTAACCTTTCTACGCTCACACTAAAGAACACTAGAAGGGATGGATAGGCCTGAGGAGCTGTGTAGTAAAAAAGGGGCATCATCCTTGTGTAGTGTGAGTGGGTATTGTGGGGCCATGCTAGCATGCAGTCAAGAAATTCACCTATAGATTTCCTAGAGGGAACCCCTGGTTTGCATAGGAGAAGGAGTTCCATCCTTGTGTGGATGAAGAGTTGATGTGTGTGTGAAGAGTTGTGGTGATATTGATGAAGGCATACAATCTCTATTGGGTCAGTAGTAAGGTGGGGTACCGAGACTGAATGGAAACCCTAAGATGTCTATGGCTCCGTAGTAGAGCTTTGACCTAGAAATGGTCGTGGTATAGTTTCCTTCCATTTTCTGATGACCCAGATGGATGTGTTGGCTTGGAAACGGAGAGGGAAAACCAGGTATGGGACTGGTTTGGCACCACCAATGCTTGGTAAATCCAGTCAGTGAACTAGTTGGGAATTAACTACTTGATGTTGTGGAGCAGTATGTGTACTAGCCAAGCATCCACCCCATAGGTGATCCAAGGCTTGTAAAGCAGAGAAGGAAACCTATGGAGTAGCAAGGAACTGCCCAATATAGATAAGTATTTATTTTTCATTCATTTTCAGATAATGAAAATTTCATAAGCAAGTCTTATGACAACCAAGCTAATACACCATTGTTTCTTTGTTGGAAACCTTGGTCATTGTAGGAATCAAGGACCCTGAATGAACCATAAATGCTTGGTAAATCCATTTGGTGCACTGGTTGGGAATTGAATGTTGTGGAGAAGTCGGCGTGCTGTCCAAACATTCCTTAAATACTTGATAAACCCAATCGGTATACCGGCTTGACATTGCCTATTCGAATGATTGTGGAGTAGCCTGCGTGCTAGCCCAACATTTGTTATTGTATCCATGGGAAATCCAAGACTTGTAAAACAAAGAAGGATCTTGTGGAATAAAGTGAAGACATCCAATACAGATAACTATTTGGTTATCTTGCAGCTTCTTGCTTATTTAATACGAAATACTTGTATACATGATTTCTTAAACTCTTGTTTATAGATAAACCCTATGAAAATAAACTAAACATGTGAATTGATTCAATGTTTGAGTGTAGGTATTGCTGGAAACAAGGACTATGAAGGCATCCTAAGGATGCATGTGGACATGTGACTATCCTAAAAAAACTCAGCATGAGCGATAATGAAAGATGGTGCTAGTGGACCTGTGTGGGTCCTAGCAGCCAAAGGTTCTGTAGGCAACATTGGGGAAGGGTTCCCTAGTTGAAAAGCCTTAGACAGACCTTAGAAACTAAGTGTCATAGCCAAGAAAGGGAAAGTCAAGCATTCACATTGAAGTGAAAGAGGATAGGAAGCATGAAACCATAGTTGTGGTGTAGCTCTGGATTGGAACAAGACTAAGAGGGGGGAACTGTTACTCTTCTCTTTCCTTTTGACTGATGCATCTTAGAAACAGAAAATTGTTGAATGCATGTCATGACTGAAAGTAGATTGTGTTTATTTGCTTGAAATAAATTATGAATGCTGAAATAGCTAATTCCCTATGAAAGGATGAACATGAATGAGTTCATGTGTATGTTGGGCAAGTATGAAAAGTGTGGAAGTCTCATGAGTAAAGCATGGACTTTCCATGTCAATTGGGAAAATAATTGACTGACCTTAATATCTGTGTTATGCTTGGCCTAACAGGAATTTCCATGATGAATCTCACAAGTGAGAAATTGAAAGCCATTGATTGCAGTTGTTACCAGCAAAGTGTTGCTAGTGAGCAAAGCGAGAACCGGCTGTGCACATTGGTCATGGAAGCATACCAAAGGCTATGGAGTTTGGCTGAAAATATTCCTCAAATAGTTTCCAGGATAGCAAGAAAAATGGCAGCCACGAAATTCCATACTTGTAGATCAGCTGGAAGATAAATAAAGGAAGGGATTGCTGTGGAGCAATGCCCACCTGCAGAGCTAGAGGATCAAATCCAGCAGGAGCAGCTTGTGGAAGCCAAAGGACTTGGTCCAGAAATTTCAAAGTAAAAAGATGAAATGCAGGAAAGACCTGCCACATTTTCTGAATTTTGGACATGTGTAAAGTGGGTATGTATTCCTAACTATTGGAACACCGAGGGCGGTGTTATTCCAAGGGGGACGGGATTGTAATATCCCGATTTTGACCCCATTACATTAAAATGTAAATGATGTAATATTGTTATAAAATCGTGGTTAGGAGCTCAAGGCCAAGACCCCTCCATCGATTTAGTGATGCATATAGTTCGTGTGCTATCCAAGCACATTGGAATTGCAAATATCAAGTAAATATGCATTTTAATAAAATAACCACAACTAGCTATGCAATGCAATGCAATAAGAGATGGGGGCATGATTTTTACAAGGAATTGGGAGGAAAATATTCAAACCATTGGAGCCAATCAATTCAAACCAAGTGTCAATGAGAGAACCCATAAACCCTCAACTACCCATGTTGAATTTTGTGCCCAATCATTCATTTCTTCCATGATTTGGTTGAGGTAGTTAATGCCTTGGGGAATGGGGAGGTATAGCTATCCAAATTCGAGTATGGGAAAGCCACCCTTCATGAAAATTCGTGTTTGGCTTCTTGGGAAAGAATGAGCCAAGAAATTTCTCCCCATGCCATTATCCATCAACCAGTTTTTCCTCTCTCACGTTTTTTTGGAGCTACCTGGGCGTTTTCCCCTCCACATTTTTATGGTTTTTCCTTGTTTTCTAGCTAGGAAGAGGTCGTTTTGGTGTTGTAGAATCTGGGAGGAAGGGAGATCGATTTGAGGTTTCATTAAGGACGTTTTGGCCATTTGGAATGCTTATAACCTGTGGGAGAAATCGGTTTTTCTCCTTGTGGGTGAGCCAATGGGAACCCTGTTTTTATATCCCTTTGTAAAATTGTTTATCCATACCCAACCATTGTGTTTGCTATGTGTGGAAAGAGTATGCTGGGGTATGAGTTATGGGTATCCATTGCTTTTGCTTGAGCTTGAGTGTTCCCTTTGCTTGTAGAAATTATGCCCCAGCTCGAAGATGGCAGTTGTGTTGAGAGATTGATGAACATAATTGGCCTATGGTTGGGTGGAATGTTGCAGTGACATAGCTAGTTGTTCGGGACAGCTTCACCCTTGAGATAAGTATTCTCTATGTGTTTTACTTCTGCATTATTTTAATTAATGGATGATTGTTCTTGATATGCTGGATGCATGTGAAATGTGTGTGGATGATGTTTTATTCCACTGTGCATGTTTACTTTGATTTGTATCTACACACATATGCATTTTATTTGTAATGCCATGAGTTTGTTCATGATGAAAGGGGCTAAGTTTTGTAAAAGCCCAGAACTTGGTATCATGTTCCCTTCCTTGAATTGGATCCACGGGAGGGGATGTGACACATTTCTTTATATGTATCATGATTTGTATGTGTAAGGTGCCCAAATGGGAAAATAGGCAGTTAAGCACAATGAAGACAGAAGATAGGTGTGAAAGCTCATCAAATCTCATTAATTGAATGTACATATATACAAATGAGACAACCATAAGGTTCAACTTCTCAAGTGGTCTCTTGGACTCCTGGGTGACTTTTGGTCTTCCCTAGACTTATGCTCTTCTTTGCACGTGAATGGTGCACAATAATATTAATACCAAGGATTAGGCTCCAATAAATCCCCCCTTAATATGAAGGGTGTATATGAGTTCAAGAAAAAGAGAGATTTGAATAACTGGAAGTGAAAAGCTACCACCTACTGAACACTTCCATATTGACGATCCTTTACCAAGAAAGTTAGATAGAATCTTGCATTGGCTTCTGGTAAATACAAGTGCTCTCTGAAGGGGTGGTTTTGGTTGACCACGAACTTTGGAACTTGGCGACAACACTATCTCAGAGGTTCTCTGGAACTTGGCTCGAAGGCTCAGAGGTTCTATCTAGAATGGTGGTTTTAGGTTGACCACAAACCCACTGGAGAGCTAAAAACAAGAAGTGAGCAACTACCGCTTGTTGAACATTTCCATCTTGACAATCCTTTGCCAAGAAACTTAAATAGAGGCTTGTACTAGCTTCTACTAAATGAAGGTTCTCTTAATACCGGTGGTTTAAGGATGACCACCAACTCTAGAGCTCAGTCGAACATAGATTTTCATAGGCTTGTTTGTTCTGGCTCACTTGTACTTGCTCGCTTCTTACTATTGGTCTTCATTTCCCCCTATCTAGAACAATGTGAAGAGATGATAGTTTCATGGTGTCACAACTAGACACAAAACACATGAGTACTATATGGAATGGTTCTCTTATGTCTTCATAATACATGGATCTCATAATCAAGAATCTCTAAATCTGGCGGTCTCCCAAACTTACTATTGCTCGGGCTTGCTTGATGTGACTTACTTGAGGAAGGTTGTGAGTGTTGGTTGTCAAAGGGACAAGGCTTCAAAACTTGAATCCTAACATCATATTCCCCCTATTAGATACAAAGTAAGAAGCAGTACAATATTCTACTGCAAGTTTCACTCTTGCATATTTCTTCAGCTTTACACACTGATCTGAAGAATGGTTTCACTTACCACAATGCTGACAAGAATGAAGATAAAAAAACTAATCTTTCATATGGACAACTCTGTCACAATGTTGGCATATGGGACTTTGAACATATTCTAACTTGATTTCTTTGTTTTCTAGCAGCTGTGTTGTGCATCTTCCTCTTTGGATTTCAAATTCTGCAGTTGACTAATAACATTTTGGAGTGTATCTTTGTTGATTTTGATTGAGTCTTCTACATCTATATGTACTAGAGTGTTCAGCAACTCTAATGTTTCTTATGTATTAGACATTGTGAGGACAGTTTGAGGCCTCCTTGTGTAGGTAGTACCAAGTAAAACAACTCAATCAGACTATGTAGGTAGTACCAAGTAAAACAACTCAATCAGACTAAGGGCTTTAGTTGGTGGTGAATTCACGGTTGACATCTACATATCTTCACACTCAGTTGGTGCATTACACACATCCTTCGATGTCAAATATATGAAAGTGAGAAATTGATGCCAAATACAGATTTCTAAAGATAGGTTGCAAGAGCTCCAATGGATGTCAATTTGTACAAGGCTCATGTATACCTTGAGCCAAGTCATCAACGAACCCAAGATATAAAAAAAAACTCAAGACAACCCATGAGAAAGTGATTCATATAAAAGTCTTTACGCCCATAGGTTGTCATCTGGGTTGAATCATCGAGAATGGAGATATCTTCTTGAGCATACCATCGTCGAACGAGCTACACTCGCAACGTTTGATGTCTTTCTTATAGAGAACGACCTTGGCATAAATTATAATACTATGCAGATATGTAGCAGAGAGAGTCGTCTTCAAAGAAATGTGTTGGAGGTCACAACACCCAGAAAAAAAGCACACACCCAGAAATTCTTCAGCTCCAAATTAGTGAGGCAGTTGACAATAGTTATCAAAGTTCAATGGCCACAATAGATTGGAGAGAGAAGCTCCAGTTTAACGCAACTCCACCTTAAGAATATGGTCGCGGCTTGATTTTGCACTACAAATTCACCAACGCATGGATTCACCAACGAAATCCCCTAATAAGTCGCGTTACTTTATTAACCAATGTATTTAACCCTCTGTTTCCAATAATGCAATAATAATATCTTCATAGGTATCCCCTCGGCTCCTTCACGCGACCAATAATCCTCTGAGCATCATGTAGATTCAAGCGTAGGTCACGAGCCTTTAAATGACATTACACATCCAATTTTTTATCGCTCGAAGGAAGATGGAACTAATACCATGACTTAAAGCCTAGAATAGTCGCCAATCTTGTAAAAGAACCAATTTGTTGTCCTTGTTTCTTTATAAAATTGCAGAAAACCGGTGCATCGTCATATTTGAAATGAGATTTGCTTTCAAGTATTTACGTAGAAGATATCGGTCTTCAATTTGGTCAATTACAGGACGCAGCGTCAACTATCCAAGCGCAGCTCTTTAACCAATTCTAGAGAGAGAGAGCCCGCATATGTAATGTGCAATGCATAGTCTTGTTAAAGGGTGAGAAAACACTTCCTAATCTTTTCCTTCGAATAAAGACCACTCGAATGCATTCAATAAATACAACATTGTAGAGACCTCTACAATTCACGAAGAGAGAGAGAGAGAGATCATTGGTAAGGATTATATGTAACAATACGTATTACACACATAAGGATAGCCACCAAAGGAAGGTAAGAATTTCGTGGAGGATAGTAATGAAAGAGAGTCCACAAGAATGAGAGAAAAGAGTCGGCATAGGTCATGAGGAGGTAAAGCACAAGCTGCATAGTGGAAATGGATCCGATGCAAATAGAGAACAAATACTGGAACACATGTAGAGAGCGCAGTTAAGACAGACTGCTTTTGCCAAACTGAGTACAAATGCGGCAGGATGGGGAGAGCATGGCAGATTCTCAGGGTGCTCAAAATAGCACAGGCCGCCAGTACGATACAGCTATTATGAGGTGCTCAATATTTTAATGTTCAACGCACAAATGACAGATTTCACAATGAACTCAACGCAATAGAACTCCAACGTATTTAGACTCCAAGCGATGCGTTCTGGAAATAATGCATGCCAGTATTAGGGATGAGGGTGGAATTTCAAAAACGCTCTCACAAATGAATACGCGGTTCTGAATAGAAAAGTATGGCAGAATTGCAGAATGGGAGGAGGAAGAGAGGAAACGCTCTCACACATCAATAAATTGCCGAGACTCGGTAGAGGGGCATATTGGCCAGAATGCAGGTCTGCAAATTGGTACAAGAGCTCTGATACCACTTGATACCACTGTAAAGTTCCCAAATGGGAAAATAGGCAGTTAAGCATAATGAAGATATAATATAGGTGCGAAAGCTCATTAAATCTCATTAATTAAATGTATATATATACAAATGAGATGATCATGGGTTCAATTTCCCAAGTGGTCTCTTGGACTCTCAAGTGACTCTTGGTATTCCCTAGACTTATGATCTTCTTTCCATGTGAATGGTGCACAATAATCCTAATACCAATGATTAGGCTCCAATAATATGTTCGGTGGGAAAGGTGTCTCCTCAAGAGGAGAACGTAGCTCCTTCTCCCAAGCGTTGGCTTGCAACGTTTTGGTTTAAATGATTATTAATTGCTATTTGATTGTTTATTTAATACTGAATTATTACAGCATGGAATTATTGCATTATGCACTATTGCATTACATATTATTATTATTATAGCATGGACTTAATGCATTATGCATTATGTGTGGAGTTATTGCATAGTGTACAATTGGTTGAGTGTTTCCCCAAGTATTTGTTGTTTGATTGCTATTGTATGTAGAATCTATATTGATCGGTATTGTGTATGCATACTATAATGCTTGATGAGTAAACGTTTATTTATTGTACATTGCTTTTTTCTATATAGTGATTTGATGGATTGATATTTGTACCAATACTTTGTGCTGGAAACTCGGTGGTATTGGCACATAAATTGTATGCTTTATAATTAATTAATATTGCATATTTATTGTGCATGGTTAATATATAATTCTTTGATGATTTCATATTCACTATGTTACTATGATTAAGGATTTCATAATGATTGAATATTATATGCATTTGTTGGTAAATTATATAATATTATGCACGGGTAATAGGATAATATTTGGGATTGCATAGTGATTAAAGAATACATGCATTGGAATAGTATGCATTCAAATGAACTCTTAAATGCATTATTAGTAGGCATTAGTTATTCTATGATAAGTTGTATTAGAATTGCATAAATAATTGGGAAGGAATTTACTGTGCATTGCCTATTTCATTGTTCAATGAATTGATTGGTAAATGCTTATTTACTAAGCATTCCATATGATTACATACTCTGTATTGGTTATCTGTTGCATCAATGTAATGTCCCCATTCAAATAAATTCATAACAAGGAAATTTGATCAATCCTACTAGTTCCCTAGGTTGGATGGAAACATGAGGATTTGCAATAAGGGAGCTAATACATGGTGTTTAGACATTAGAATGGAATAAATATTTAATAAAAGCGATAAATAAATGAATACAAGAGAAAATCAAAGTGGCAATGGTTCATGAAGACACATGGAGGTTGTGCAGCCCACGCAAGCTAGAAATTTTGTGCCACATGGCATCCTCCTCTTGTGAATTTGAATCCATGGGAAGCCTAAGGTTCTTGGGAGGAGTTGGAAGGCTCATACACTTGGAAATATGCATCATAGGTCGAATTTGTATGGAAATGCAACTCCCATAGAAGAGGAAGAGTCAAATGAGGATTTATTGAACACTTGGACTAGAATCCCTAACCTATATGACAACAATAATGAAGAGGCTATGACACCTATGACAAATTGCAGACCTGATTGCTAACATATGACCATTATGACATGTCAGGCCTAAAAATAGCATCCAATATGGTGCTCATGGGAGTTAGAGAAGCTCAAAGGATTCCTACTCGAATTGGTGGAAGGTGGAAGGATAGGAGGGGAGGACACATGGAAAATCATGAACCACTCCCTAATTTGAATTGGCTTGGAGTCTTTGGATGGATTTGGAAACTTAGAAGGCTAAGGATGTTTATAAAATACAGGGATCAACTAGGAGAAGAGTTTTTTGATCATTTTGAGAATTTGCGTTTGTAAAGAGAGCTAGTGGAATACTAGTCTACTTGCCTTAGCCAATTTCAAGGGTGAAAGATTCCCATCCTAGTTGGTGTGTGGAAAGTCCACTTAGACCTTTCATGGGAGATTTAATGGAGTCTTTATTTGTATTTTTAAGCTACAGGGAAGATCGTAGTTTCTTCTAGTGCAGCTCACTCCTTCAACCATTTCCATTTTTCATTGCATATTCTTGATCCTTGAGGAGAGGCGCTTTTGGTGAGCTATTGTACTCTTTGAAAGAGATTATAATGCCCCATTTATTTTGTAATAAGATGCATATACTCTGTTCTTCACACTCAGAAATGTGCCAGGTCAAAAATCCAATTGGAATGATGTAAATATGATTTTTAATGAACAAATGGTGCCATTTCCCCACTATCTTGATGTATATCAATGAAATATTGATGAATTTGAATGGAAGAGAATTTATATGAATTATTTATGATTAATGGACTTTCATTAATGAGTTGCACAATTTTCATGTTCGGTACTTAAGAATTTGGATTCATCTTGTTCAGTTTTATACCATTTTAAGAATATTTAATGTCATTTCCCCCAAGGTCGAAACTAGTGATTTTGTAGCTGCTGGGAGAGGGTTATAACAGACTTCAAAAATTGAATAATGCACATGATACCTTAATATTGTCCCTTAGACAGCCTCTTCCTATGTTCAGAAATTCGCGTGGTTTTGGAAGCTTTTGGATAGCCATATTCAGCATTTACCCTAGGGGGATTTGAACCCCAAATTGCTAGTAAAAACTCCTATCTTGGCCAGAAACTTAAAGGGGTTTTTGGAAGTCTTTTATGGTCCTAAATCATCCCTAAACATCATAATAAATTCATAATATCATTCATACACCTTTTCTAAATATTTGGGAGCATTTGGAGCAATTTGGAGACCTAGAGCTCAAAAATAGTCAAAGGTCAAACTAGGGAAAAAAGTTGAAAATTTCACTATTTTAATAAAAATAAAAAAAGGGACATTACAAGTGGTATCAGAGCATGGTCTTGACACCTTATAGTCTTTACAAGGAGCCAAATAAATAAGCCACCACCCTTAGAACCTGAAGTTGAAGAGGTTTTTGTTGAAGAGGACGTAGTAGGAGAAGAAGAGTATATTGTTGAAACCATGCCTAAGGATGGAAGGGAAACCTTATAACATGAGGAGGAATTTATTAATATCATAAAACCATTTTTTGAAGACATTACAAGTGGTATCAGAGACATGAACAAACAGATGATGAAAGGATTCAAATTGATGGCTAGCCAACTTGGAAGCAAATGGGTAATAGGAGGCAGCAGTAACTCACATTCAGAAAAAAAGAAGACAATGGGTGAGCATATTTTCTCAAGCACAAGACCTCATAATAGACCTACTGAATTTCAGAGCACACCAAGGCCTACTACACCTAAATTTATTTTACCCAAAGAAGAACCTAAAACTCTAATGGATATGGATACATTGGTGAAAGAATCGGAAAAAATGAGTGAAGATTGTAGAAGGACTCTACCATTTGAACAATACTTTATTTTTTCAAACAAACTCAAAAAGAATGAAGATAATAGGGCTCTATTTCAGAACAAAGAATTAAATTGTGCTATTGGTAAAATGCTACTTCCCACTTTTGATGGTTCCTCTCAAAGTTCTGCTAACACTTGGGTGCAGAAACTAGATGTGTATTTTCAATTGAATCCAATGGTGGAGGAGGATGCCTTAAAAATGGATATCTTGCATCTAGAAGGAGATGCCAATGAATGATGGTTCCATGGTCTAAAAACTTTGGGACATGATCAGGTTACTACCTATGGAGAGTTTGTTGACAAGATGTTAGAGAGATTTGAGCAAAAACACCCAGAATTACCTTTCAAAGAACTAGCCCAATTGAAGCAAGTGGGAACTCCTGCTGATTATATGTTAGAATTTCAAAATTATCAGTTAAGATGGTGGATGTATCTATGGGAAGGTTAGTATTGTTTTTCACTGAAGGTTTGGCTGAACCCTTAAAAGGTTTAGTTAAATCCCACAAACCAACTACATTAAAGGATGTTATGAGCTTGACTAGAGACCTCCAAAATGTGCTTCCTAGAACTAGATTTCCTCCCAAGCCTAACTTCAGATTTGAAAAGAATCCTTGGAAAAGAGATGCATTGGAAAAGAAGCCTTGGAAAAGGGATACATTTGAAAATAATAAGAAAGAGGGACTGAACAGAGAAGAACTTAGAAGAAAAAAATTGTGCTACACATGCTTTCAACCATGGGCACCGGGGCACAAATGTACTAAGGGAAAAGCTCAATACATTGAAGTATTTTCTGATAATGATGAGTATGAAGGGGGTATGGATGAAGAAGGACATATTTCAGATCAAGAAGAGGGATATGATACAACAGAATAAGGGAAACAAGAAGAAAATCATCCATCGCCTGATAAAGTAAGAATGGCAGTACTTTCAGCAATGCCTCGTTATCACACTATTCAATGCAAGGGTGTGGTACTAGGACAAAGGACCTCAATTTTGGTAGATGGAGGAGCCACACATAAATTCATTGATGCAGACATGGTGTAGAGAAGGAAGATACCTACTGAACCATTTGATGGCTTCACAGTTGTCATTCCAAGTCACAACACAATGGAGTGCAAAACATGGGTTCCAAAGCTGCAAATCACCATAGGTAATTATACTTTTTATGATAGCTTTTATGTGGTTGATGTTGCTGATACTAATGTGGTTTTGGGAGTGCAATGGTTGTACTCTATAGGAGAGCATACAGTAAACTATCAAATTCCTGAAATGAAATTCCAAGATTCGAAAGGAATACTAAGGGTTGTGAGAGGGAAACACACCTACCCGTATCAAGTGGTGACTTCACATAGTATGAGGTCTATATTGAGGCATGGAGATATTGAATGGAATAATGAATGTCACATAACCTCCCCAATCCAAACATAAATTTTTTGAACACCCAAAGGAGATAGAGAAACTCCTACAAAAATATGAAATTTTTTTTAGAGATCTTCCACATGGCAGACCACCTGATAGGGCGGTTGAGGACAACATTGTTTTGGAGGAGGGTACTTCACCCATACAAATACCACCCTATAGACATCCAAAGAAATTCAGAGATGAAATTAAAAATTCCATACAAGAACTCCTAGAGTTGGGACTCATTAGACCAAGCTCTAGGTAATGTCCCCATTCATATAATTGCATAGCAGACAATCCCATCAATCTTACCAAGTTCCCTAGGTTGAATGGGTACATTTTGAATTGTAATAAGGGAGAAAATGAATGATGTTTATACATTATGATATTTCAAGTATTTAATAAATAGGTTGAATAAATAAATCCAAGATAAATTATAGGTGGAAAATGGTTTTGAAGACATATGGAGGATGTGGGACCCACACTAGCTTGGTTTCTCACTGCCACATGGCATATCTCTCTTTCCATTTCGAATCCATGGGAAGGAAATCATTATGGAGTGAGTTGGTAAGTCATACACATGGCATTGAGCATCTTAGGTTGAAATGGGATGGAATGGTAACCTCCATGGAAGAGGAAGAGTCAAATTGGAAGCTTGTGGACACTTGGGTTAGATTCCCTAGCTCTATGACAACAATGATGAAGCATCTATGACATTTATGAGAAAATTCAGATATGAATTTTGAAATTTTACCATTATGACATGTCATACCCAAAAATAGGCTCAAAGAAGGCGCTCATGGGTGTTGGAGAAGCCCAAGAGACTCCTACTCGAATTGGGAGGAGATGGAAGGTTGGGAATTAGGAGACAAGTGGCAAATGTGAAATATTTCCTAAGTGGAAATCTCTAGAAGATAATGGGAGGAATTCGAACCATAGGAGGCTAATGTTGGTTATAAAATATAGAAATCAAGTATGAGAATGGATTTTGATCATTTGAGAAAAATTGCATTTGTGAAGAGAGAGCTAGTGGATGACTAGTTTCTTGCCTTAGCTAATTTCAAGGGTGAAAGATTCCCATCCAAGTTGGTGTTTGGAGAGGCCATTCAGGTCCTTCATGGATATTTAATGGAGTTTGTATTTGCAAGTATCAGCTATAGGGAAGCTCGTGTTTTTTTTTCACTGAAGCACCATCTCTCAACCATTTCCAGTTTTGAAGGCATATTCATGCTCCTTGAGGGATTGAGCTTTGGGTGAGCTCTTGTACTTATTGGGAGAGATTCCCATGATGTATTTATGATTGTAATAAGAATTATATACTCTTTTATTCATATTAAAAAATTACCAGGTCTAAATACCAAGTGGTTGTATGTAAAAATGATGATTAATGAGCAAACAATGACCATTTCCCCACTACATTGATGTATGCCATTATAATGTTGATGATTTCGAATAAAAGAATGTTTCTATAATATATTTGTGATGAATGGACTTCCATTGATGTGTATTACAAGTTCCATATTCATCACTTGAGCATTTGAAGTCATTATACTCAGTTTATTTGCATTTGAAGAAGATTTGGTGCCATTTCCCCAAAGGTCGAATTAGTGGTTTTTGTTGTTGTTTGGGATAGGTTTGGAACAGACTTAATAACTAATGAATGGTGAATTTTGGACATTAATAACATCCTTGAGACATAACCTACCTATTTTCAGAAATTCGAGTGGGTTTGGAGGCATTTGGGAAGCCATTTTCAATACTTACCCCAGGGGGATTTGAACCCCAAATTACTAGTAAAATTGCATACTTGGTCCATAATATTAAGAGAGTTTGTAGAGGTATTTTGGTGGACATATATCATCCCTGAACATCATATTAAAGTCTTAATATCAATCTCATACCTTCTCAGAATATTTGGGATCATTTGGGGCAAATTTGGGACTTATGCATCAAAACTAGTCAAAGGTCGAAATTGGGGAAAAGGTGAAAAATTGGGCATTTTTATAAAAATTGTAAAAAGGAACATTACAAGTGGTATCAGAGCATGTTCTTGGCACATGATGGTTTTAACAAGAAGTCAAAATAATAAACCACCACCCTTTGAACCAGTAGTTGAAGAAGTTTTTGCTGAAGAAGAGGTACTAGAAGAAAAAGAGTCTTTTGTTAAAACCATGGGTAGAGAGGAGAATGAAAAGTTAATACATAAGGAGGAACTTGTTGCATCTTTAAAACCATGTTTTGATGAACTTTCCATCGGTATGCAAGACATGAGTAGACAGTTGATGAAAGGATTGGAATTGTTGGGTAGACAACTTGCAAGCAAAGGGATGATGGGAGATAACAGTGGTTCACACTCAGGAGAAAAGAAGAACATGGGTGAGCATATTTTCTAAAGTACAGAACCTCATAATAGACCTGATGAATTTCAAAGCACACAAAGGCATACTGCACCTAAATTTCTCACACCTAAAGAAGAGCCTGATATTCAGGTGGATTTTAGTAAACTAGCAATCGAATGGAATGAGTTGAGTGAAGATTGTAAAAGAGGTTTACCATTTAGTCAATACATTGATGCTGTACATAAAATGAAAAGGAAGGAGGACAATAGGAATCCATTCCAAAACAAAGAATTAAATGGTGCTATTAGTAAAATTCTAGTTCCTACTTTTGATGGTTCCTCTCAAAATTCCGCTACCACTTGGGTGCAAAAATTAGATGTGTATTTTCAGCTGAATCCTATGTTGGAAGATGATACATTAAAAATGGCCATTTTGCACTTGGAAGGAGATGCCAATGAATGGTGGTTCCATGGCCTAAAAACCTTGGGTCATTATTAGGTTAGAACATATAGAGAATTTGTTGACAGGGTACTAGAGAGATTTGAACAAAAAGATCCAGAATTGCCTTTCAAAGAACTAGCTCAATTGAAGCAAACTGGGACCCCTACTGAATATATGTTGGACTTTCAAAAATTATTAGTCAAGGTGGCTGATGTATCTATGGGAAGGTTGGTATTGCTGTTCACTGAGGGTTTGGATGAACCCTTAAAAGGTTTTGTCAAATCCCACAAGCCAACTACATTAAAAGATGCAATGAGCTTGACTAGGGATCTCCAAAATGTGCTTCCTAGAATGAGATTTCCTCCCAAGCCTAACTTCAAATTTGAAAAGAAACCTTGGAAAATGGATGCATATGATAAGAAACCTTGGCAAAAATATTCATTTGAAAGGAATAAAAAAGAAGAGCTAAACAGGGATGAACTTCCAAAAAAAGAAATTGTGCTTCACATGCTTTCAACCATGGACACTGGGGCACAAATGTACTGAAGGAAAGGCTCAATACATAGAAGTATTTTCTGATAATGAGGGGTATGAAGGGGGCATGGATGAAGATGGACATATTTCAGATCAAGAGGAGGCATATGAAATAGTAGTAGAAGAGGAAATACAAGAATAAAATCATCCTTCACCGGACAAAGCAAGAATGGCAGTACTTTCAGCAGTACCTCGCTATCATACTATCCGATGCAAGGGTGTGGTATTAGGACAAAGAACTTCAGTTTTGGTAGATGGAGGAGCCACCCATAACTTCATTGATGCAGAGATGGTGGATAAAAGAAAGATACCTATTGAACCATTCTATGGCTTCATAGTTGTCATTATCGGTCATAACACAATGCAATGCAAAACATGGGTTCCAAAGTTGCAAGTCACCGTAGGTAACTATAATTTTGTTGATAGCTTTTATGTGGTTGATGTTGCTGATACTAATGTGGTTTTGGGAGTGAAATGGTTGTATTCAATAGGAGAGCATACAGTAAATTATCAAATTCCTGAAATGAAATTCCAAGATTCAAAAGGAGTACTAAGAGTTGTGAGAGGGCAGCACACTTATCCAAATCAAGTAGTGACTTGCAATAGTATGAGATCTATATTGAGGCATGGGGACATAGAATGGGCTACTGAATGTCATATTACATCTCCCAAACCAAATATAAAGGTTGTTGAACACCCAAAAGAAATAGAGAGATACTTGCAAAAATATGAAAAAGTTTTTAGAGACCTTCCACATGGTAGACCACCAGATAGGGGGGTTGAGCACAGCATTATTTTGGAGGAGGGTACTTCACCCATTCAAATGCCACCTTATAGAAATCCTAAAAATTTCAGAGATGAGATTGAAAAATCCATCCAAGAACTCCTAGAGTTGGGACTCATTAGACCAATCTCTAGCCCCTATGCTTCTTCAGTAGTGCTAGTGAAGAAAAAAGATAAAACATTGAAAATGTGCATATATTTTAGAGCCTTGAACAAAAACACTATCAAGAATAGGTTACTATTCCTAGGATTGACGAGCTCATGGATGAGCTACATGGGGCCAAATACTTCTCCAAAATTGACCCTAGATCAGGATATCATTAAATTCGAATGAAAGATGAAGATGTGCAAAAGACTGCTTTTCAATGTCATTATGGCCAGTTTGAATTTATTGTCATGCCTTTTGGGTTAACTAATGCTCCAGCCACATTTCAAGCATGCATGAATAGGATATTTTGCAAGAAACTAAGAAGGCTTTTTTTGGTTTTCTTTGATGACATTCTCATTTACAGTAAAACAGGGGAAGAGCATTCGCAGCAATTAGAGATTGTGTTAAAAATTTTGCAAGAAGAGTCTTTATTTGCTAAGTTATCAAAATGTGAATTTGGGATGAAAGAACTACTGTATCTTGGGCACATTATTGGGAAAGAAGGAGTGAAGGTACACATGGAAAAAATCAAGGCTATCTTAGAATGGCCATCACCAAAAAATATTACCGAATTGAGAAGCTTTATTGGCATATGCACCTATTATAGAAAATTTGTGAAAGGATTCTTCAAGTTGACTTCTCCAGTCACTGATTTGACTAAGAATGATACTTTCAAGTGGGATGAAAAGGCTGAAAAGGGCTTCCAAAAAATGAAAGAGGTAATGAGTAGTTGTCACATACTTGCACTTCCTAATTTTACTAAACCTTTTGTTATGGAATGTGATGCTTCAGGTGGAGGAATAGGGGCTGTCCTAAAGCAAGGACAACACCCCATAGCCTTTAAGAGTAGAAAGTTGCAGCCTCATGAAAAATTTTACTCCATATATGATAAAGAAATGTTGGACATTATGCATGCATTGGCCAAATTCAAACAGTACTTGGTGGGTAGCAAGTTTGTGGTGAAAACTGACCACAATAATCTAAGACACTTTCTCACCCAAAAGATCTAAATGAAAGGCAACAAAAGTGGGTAAGCAAGATTCAAGCTTATGATTTTGATATTGAATATGTCAAAGGAAAGAATGATATAGTAACATATGCTTTATCAAGAAGACCTTCTTTTTCTCTCATGGACATTGCCAAGGATTGGAAAAACATGCTACTAGTTGAATATGCCAAAGACAAATTTGCTTGTGATGTGTTGGATGGAATCAAAGGGGATGATAACTACAAGATTTTGAATGGGATGATATATTATAAGGGTAGAAATTATTTAGTTCAGAACTCAAAGCTCAAGTACCGAATTTTGCAAGAAGCACATGATTCCCCACTAGCGGGCCACCCGGGGATCTTCAAAACTTATAGACAGTTGAGGCAAGGGTTTTTTTGGAAGGGGCTGAAGGAAGATGTTCAGAAATATGTGAATGAATGTAAAGTATGTCAACAAAACAAATCAAAACTTACATGTCTAGCTGGCTTATTACAACCATTTCCCATTCCGAAGCAAAAATGGGACAGTATCTCCATGGATTTCATCACCGGTTTGCCTAAATATTTAGGTAAGGATTGCATATAGGTGGTAGTGGATAGGTTGATAAAATTTGCTCCTTTATTTATTGTTACATCATCTTTTAGTGTTGCACAATGTTAGGATATCTCATCATTCACTTATGTACTTTGCATGCATGCATTGCATGCATCTGCATGCTGCCTATTCACCAGTATGGTACCTCCAGCACCTAGTCCTTAGTCTCCCAGCACTCGGGAGCTACTTTCCACTCAATTTATCCCTCCTAGCCTGTCATGTGCCCAGTTCTCACCTTCCACTGAAGAAGGGTGACTTTCTCACCTACCAGTCTAGTTACACTTCAGTTATCACTCTGATTTACCTCCGATTGACCCATAACTAATGTTATCACTCCGATTGACCTCTGACGAGACATGACTGACAGTTCTGAGTACAGTTAAATCCTCATGCACCCTCCACTGAGCCTCCATCCCTAGATTAGTGCCACTTACCATCAGTTACACTTATTAGACTTCGTTAGACTTAGTTAGACTCAGTTTGACACTTGTTTGACAGTGACTTGTGCATTGATGACCACCACTAATTGATGATGAGGACTCCTAGTTGGAGCCAAGCTATGCCATTCAGTTAATTCTAATTACCTCCTTGGTTAATTTGAATTTCTCACTCATTGTGACAGTATTGTATTGTATTTTCACCCTTATTGGGATTATAGAGCATTGATGCATGCTTTTGCACAGTTTACACCATATTTTCTGAGTTTCATCTATTGTGATTGATTTACTTGTTCATTAGATCTATTGTGACTAATTTTACATGGTATTAGAGCCATTGTAGGGACAAGATCTCTTTTCTACAAGTGTTCTACAAGAAGGTTGAGTGAATTTTCTCAAAATTACTGAAGTTTTGGCATGAAAGATCTCATATGCATTCGCTCATGTGCATGCAAAGCAGAAAAATACACTCCAATCCACTCCAGAAGCTTGATTTTTCAACATAATTCCCAGATTTGATACATTGGACCCATTCAACTTGTTTGATATCCAATCCTAGGTGTGATGCAACTCTAAAAGGGTGGATTGCTCGACCTTACTGTTCTTGTTTTAATTGTAATTTGCAGGTTAATCATCTACATCAATTGCATTCGCTCTCTTGTGTTTGACAAGTTCTTATACATCAAGTGCACTCACTATTTGAGATGGAATACTCTTCTCCCAAGCCAGTTCTTACTCCTTTCAATTATTTTGAATGGAAATATGATATGGATATTATATTGCACTCAAAAGGGTACTATAGAGTCACTATTAGCCTCGAATTGGAGCCAAGCACATTGTCGAAAAGAACCAAACACTACAATAAGCTTGATGAAGCTTATGGTCTCCTTTGCCTCTCCATTTCCAAGGATATTCACTTCCATATTAGTGGATTGAAGACTCCAAAATCAATATGGGAGCAACTTGACAATATCTTTGGAAAGCAGGATGAGTTGAGGGCCTTTCAATTGGAAAATGAATTGATAGCCCTTAGTCTTGATAATTTCGAGACCATCAATGAGTTTTTCACAAAATTCAAGCACTTGTCATTGTAGTTGAAGAACAGTGGTATTGTGAAAGAGGATAAGCAATTGATCCTCTCCATTCTCACAAAGCTTGGGAAATATTACTCGGTATTTGTCTCTACTTTCAATTCCCTTCGGTTAACTACCCTGAATTGGAAGATGCCTACCTTGAATGCCTTCATTGAGTTCATCACAAAAGAGCATGATAAGTTGATTCAAATGGGGTCCATAAACTCCAAAGATTCAACCCTCTTTGCTCAAGGATCCAAGAATTCGAATGGTAAAGGAAAGCAAAGGAAAGAGAAGCCCAAATTCGAGCCTATCAAGCAAAGAGATAAAGGCAAGCAACCGGAAACACCATCCGGTTCGAGGAACAAGTAGAAGGGTAAAGAGGGAAAGGAAAAATCTAAATGTTCATATTGCAACCGTGGGTCGCATTTTGAAAGTTCATGCATGAAGAAAACAATAGATCAAATGGCCCTCCTTTTGGAAAATAACAACATATGTCTTCTCGACGGTGGATGGAAGAAGGATAGGAATGATGATCATGAAAGAGGTCAAGCACTCATGGCAACTGTTTTGAAACCCACCACTCTACTGATAGATTCCAGTGCCTCGAATCATATGGCTGCAAACATTGACTCCTTCTCTTCATTCGATCCAAGCAACTCCATCCCCATCCATTTGGGAGATGACTCAAAAATTTCTTCGAAGGGCAGAGTTACCATCCATGTAGAGCATGGAAGCTTCCAGAATGTTCTCTATGTGCCTTCCTTGGATTCAAATCTACTTTCTTTGTATCAAATGAAACACACTGGTGAACCGAAGCAAGTTACATTCATCCCTAACAATGTCAAAATTTCTGATATCAAAAGTGGAAGACTTATTGCAGTCGGAAAGGCAAACCACACTGCAAAATACTATGAGTTTTCTCACTTTGTGCAGCTTGAAAATCCCACTGCTCTCCTCACTCATGGCAATAAGGTTAGTAGGATTTGGAATGAAAGGTTTGGACACCTTAATTACAAGTATTTGTTGCTGCTACAATAGAAATCCATGGTAGATGGTCTTCCACAACTCCATTCCTCGAAGGGAATTTGTCCCAGTTGCATTGTTGGGAAGCACCCCGAGCACAGGTTCGACCACAGCAAAGCTAGCAGAGCTTCCACCATTTTGGGCCTCATACATTCTGATATCAGTGGTCCACTGCCAAATATTTCCATGAATGGTTTAAGGTATGTTTTGACATTCATTGATGACTTTTCCCGCTTTACTTGGGTATTAAAACAAGTCAGAAATGCTTGGAAAATTCAAGGATTTTAAGGCTTCTGTTGAGACTGCCACTGAGAGCAAGATCAAATCTCTTAGATCTGATAATGGAGGAGAATGTATCAAGACTGAGTTGCTGCAACTTTTTGCTGAAAGAGGAATTCAGATCCAACATACAGTTCCCTACACACCCCAGTAGAATGGTGTAGTGGAAAGGAAGAATCGGTCACTGAAAGAGATGGCTACCTGCATGCTTGAGTCAAAAGGTTTGTCTACAAATATTTGGGCTGAAGCCATTAATGTTGATGCATATATTCAGAACCGAGTTCTACATTCATCCATGAAATTTAAAACTCCTTTCAAAGCATTCGTTGGTTGCAAACTGGATGTGTCCAATTTGAGGGTTTTTGGCTCCATTGCATGGACTAGAATTCCTTCTAATAAGAGAAAGTCTTTGGATCCACAAAGTATTGAATGTATCCTGATAGGATATGGAGAAGAATAAAAAGCATATAAACTCATAAATATCAGATCCAAAAAGGTATTCATAGAGCGAAGTGTGAAGTTTGAAGAACTGTTGCCAAATCTGAAACTAGTTGAAGAAAACACTGCCGATTTGCACCCTCCATAAGAAGAAGATTTGAGTGATTATGAAAAAAGCATTGGATCTGATATCTCCGATATTATATCAGAATTTGATGGCCATGAAATATTAGGTTTGGAATCATACCATAATGATCCTCCTCAGTTACCAAAGTGGGACCAAAACACTCTACAATCTGCTACTCCAAACATTGGAAATCTTGCTGATCCAAGGAGAACAAGAGCAGACTATCAAAGAGGAGGTATGGCTCTTTGGTTTTTTGATCCATTATTATCTAAGAAATGTTATTTAATGATTGTTTCAAATCCCAAATCATACTATCATGCCCACTGAGTTCCACAATGACAAACCGCCATGGATGAAGAGTATAGTTTTCTTCAAAAGAACAATACATGGGAGCTAGTTTCTCTTCCACCTGGAAGAAAATTAGTTCAATTCAAGTAGATCTACCGCACGAAGGTTGCTGCTGATGGCTCTATTAGAAAATAAAAAGCTAAGTTGGTGGAAAAAGGTTTCTCCCAAGTCCAAAGTGTGGACTACACTGAGACTTTTGCACCAATTGCAAAGATGGATTCCATCTGCCTAGTTTTGGCCATTGCCGCATCCAAGCTCTGGGAAGTGCACTACATGGATGTGAAGAGTGATTTCCTACATGGAGACCTTGATGAGGAGGTATATATAAAACAACCAAAAGGATACATATCAGCTCCATCATTAGTTTGCAGATTGAAGAAATCTTTGTATGGATTGAAACAGGCCCCAAGAGCTTGGTACGCAATGATGGACTCCTTCCTTCTTTATTGGAATTTCAAAAGATGCAAATCTGATCCTAATGTGTACCTACAAAAAGTTAGGGGTAATTTGTTGATCATGGTTTTATATGTTGACGATCTTCTCATTACTGGTAGCACTCTCCTTACAATTAACAAGCTGAAAACTGCTTTAAATCTAGCTTTTGATATGAGCGATTTGGGCTTGCTTAAGCAATTTTTGGGCTTGGAGATAGCTCAAAACTTTGATGGGATCACATTATCTCAGAAAAAGTATGTTAAAGACCTAATATTAAATTTTAATATGGCAGAATGTAAGGCTGCTCCATTTCCATTCCTCTCAGGAATCAGTCTTGAAGAGGGAAATACTACACCACTTGCAGATTGCATTATGTATCGATAGTTGATTGGTTCACTACTCTACTTGACACACTCAAGGCCTGATATATCTTATGCCATGAGTGTTGTATCAAGGTATATGCAGCAGCCACATGAGTTTCATTGGCGGGCAGCCAAGCAGATTTTACAGTATGTGCAAGTTTTGGCATACATTATGCTGCAGATTCTGAGCTAGATTTCATTGGTTTTATTGATTCAGATTGGGCAGGTGATAGCATGGATCGAAAGTTCACTTCCAAATATGTTTTCATGATTGGAAATGGGCCTATTTTCTGGTCAAGCAAAAAGCAGGCAGCCATTGCACTTTCTTCAGCAAAGGCAGAGTATCGAGGGGCAATCATTGCCTGCATTCAAGCAGTTTGGTTGCAGGGTATTCTTTCCGAGTTTGATTTTTGTAGCACTACTTCGACTGTCTTATTTTGTGACAATCAAAGTGCTATTAAGATCTCCACTGATCTAGTTCAGCGGTAGAGGACCAAACACATTGAGATTCATATGCACTACATTCGAGAGTTGGTGCATGATCACACCATCATTCTGTAATATTGCCCTACCAATGAGAAAATTGCAGACATCTTCACCAAGAGCTTCACTGAGAAGAAGTTCTCTTACCTCTACTCACTATTGGAGGTGAGTTCCATCATGGTGGAGACAGATTAGATCCATTTTTATGTTTAGCTTGAGGGGGGGCTTCCTTCCCACTGGGTTTTTCCTCTTTCCTCACTTAGCTTATTTCAACATTTTTTGAATTATTGTATTGGGGTGACCTTTGGTCTCAGTAACTAGGGCCCTACATTTTATTTTTTACATCATAGTATAGCTTGAGGGGGGGTGTTATTATATCTCATCATTCACTTATGTACTTTGCATGCATTCTGCATGCATTGCATGTATCCGCATGCATTGCATGTTGCCCAGTCATCAGTATGGTACCTCCAGCACCTAGTCCTTAGTCTCCTAGCACTCGAGAGCTACTTTCCACTCATTTTAAGCCCTCCTATCCTGTCATGCGCCCAGTTCTCACCTTCCACTAATGAAGGGTGCCTTTCTCACCTACCAGTCCAGTTACACTTCAGTTATCACTCCGATTTACCTCTGATTGACCCATAACTGATGGTATCACTCTGATTGACCTTCGATGAGACATGAGTGACAGTTCTGAGTACAGTTAACTCCTCATGCACCCTCCACTGAGCCTCCATCCCTAGATTAGTGCCACTTACCATCAGTTACACTTATTACACTCAGTTAGACTTAGTTTGACACCTGTTTGACAATGACTTGTGCATTGATGACCACCACTGATTGATGAGGAGGACTCCTAATTGGAGCCAAGCTATGTCATTCAGTTAATTCGAATGACCTCCTTGGTTAATTCGAATTGCTCACTCATTGTGACAATATTGTATTGTATTTTCACCCTTATTGGGATTATAGAGAACTGATGCATGCTTTTGCATAGTTTACACCATATTTTCTGAGTTTCATCTATTGTGATTGATTTACTTGTTCATTAGATCGTTTGTGACTAATTTTACACACAAGTGGCTGATATTTTTTTCAAAGAAATCTTCAGATTGCATGGGCTCCCCAAGAGCATTGTCAGTGATAGAGATAGTAGATTCATGGGTGCTTTTTAGCAAGAAATTTTTAGATTGGTGGGCACTCAATTGACTCCAAGTACCAGCTATCATCCACAAACTGATGGACAAACAGAGAGGGTGAATCAACGATTGGAAGGGTACCTAAGAAACTATGTGGGAGAGCAGCAAAAGCATGGGTAAAATGGCTACACTTGGATGAGTTTTTCTACAATACGACTTATCATATTTCAATAGGGATGTATCCTTTCAAAGCATTATATGGTTATGATGCACTTACATTTGCTGAAATCATATTTGGTGATAGTATATCCCCAAAGGCTAAAGATTAGGTGGAAGAGAGCCAAGAAATTTTAAAGCTCTTGAAAGACAATTTGCAGGTTGCTCAAAATCAGCAAAAACAATATGTTGATGGACATAGAGAAGAAAGAACCTTCCAGGTCAATGATTTAGTATATTTAAGGTTGCATCCATATAAACAAACATCTCTAAAAAAGAATGCAGCAGAAAAATTAAAACCAAGGTACTATGGGCCATACAAGGTAGTGCGGATGGTGGGAGAAGTAGCATATGTGTTGATGTATATGTAACTTCGGAATGTATTTCATCTATGTATTTCATATATATATTTATTGTACCCTTATGAGAGATGTGTTATTCCTCTATAAGGAAGTGTTGTCATGTATATTGACAAGTGTTGCAAGTGTGTGTACTTGCCGATGGGTTATTAGACCACCATGTGTGGGGTCGTCCCTGAAATATATATTATATTGTGTATGTACCTAGATAGACAAGTCGGCCCCATAGTGTAAGTGGGCAAATAGGTTAAGTATAAATAGAGATCGGGAGATCTCTATTTTGATCACTCGAAAACTCATACTTCTCTCACTCAAAAAGTGGCGCACTAGTGAGGAGGAGGATCATCTACTACTAGGAGACTAACTTAGTGTATTTTGGTTGTACTTTGGTTGAGCCATTGCTCTCTCTATCTCTGAGGAAGTTGTGGGGTTTTTCACCTTAGGGTTTTCCCCAAAAAAACTCTGTGTCTCTTGTCTCTCATGTTTTTGATTCTTGTGATGCTTGACATGCTTGATATGATTGTTATGCATTGATATACTGTACATGTTATTCTCTCAGTAAAGATCCTAGAGTATATTGAATTAATGCTCAAAATTTAACATGGTATCAGAGCTAACCTGAGAAGAAGACATTGTGCAGTGATGGAAACTAGTGTTTCTTGTTTATTGGGTTTCTCTCCTCAGATTTTGGAAACACAGTATAGTAGATTGACTCTACACATCAAGGAGAATCTATCTATCCAATCAGAATTCAATTCTGAGCATTTTCAGATTTGGCCCTAAAAATTAGGGTTTCCACAAAAATAGGAATTTCTAAAATCTGGAGACATAGCTGGAATATCCTTGCCAAAATCGAAGTTTAGAGCTATGGATCGAGATTTTTGGTTGGGTAGATCTCCGGGAAACTCAAACCCTAATTCAAGGCTCTCCCTAGTGAACCCAGGAGGACAAAAAGGAAAATCAGAAGGGTAAAGCTTTGCTAATCTCAAATTCTGAATACACTAGGCTGATCAGCTCATCAAGGCACATCTTTCTATCCTTTCAAAAAGTTGAAATTCACATTTTGAATTTTTAGGGTTTTTTCGACAAACCCTAATCCGGGACCAGATCCATTTTTCAGCATTTCAAGTGGTAAGACCTAAATATTTTATATTTCCATTTGAAGTACTCTTTAAGATGTCTCACCACACCAAGCTTGAGGATAAGCTTGAAGGGGCTGATAACTTCCGAGCTTGGAAGTATAGGATTGGGTTATTCCTGGAAGAGAATGAGTTGGACTCATATATAAAAGAAGACATCCCTATCCCAGAGGATGAAGAGGCTAAGGTATTGCATAAGAAGAACTTGGTCAAGGAAAAGAGAATCATTGTTTATTCTATCAAAGACCATCTCATACCCCATGTGTCTTCTCTAAAGACACCCAAGGAGATGTTTGACTCTTTGACCAAGCTATTTGAAGGGAAGAACATAAATTAGAAGATGACCTTGCAGAATCAATTGAAAGGAGTCAAGATGTCAAATGGAGAAACCATTCAATCCTATTTCTCCAAGGTCTCTCAGATCAAGGAACAACTTGAAGCTGTAGATGAAACGGTGGAGAATGGTGAAATTGCTATGACCACTTTGAATGGCCTGCCTAGGTCATGGGACTCTTTTATCCAAGGGATCTGTGCAAGAAAGAAATTAATCTCCTTCAGTAGATTGTGGGAGGAATGTTCTCAAGAAGAAGCAAGGCTTGTGGCAAGAGAAGAAAAGATGGGGAATGAAGATCAAGCTCTCACAGCTCACACTAAGAAGGGCAAGTTCAAGAGGGAGCCATCCCATTACAAGAAGAAATATTCTCATCATTATCACAAAGACAAGAAAGATCTAAGGTGTTTCACTTGTAATGAGAAGGGTCACTTTGCTTTGAGAATGTCCCAAGAACAAAAGGGACAACCACAACAATAACAACTCCAGCAAGAAGAAGAAGGGTAACAAAAGAAGGTACCATGCTCATGCTGCCGAAGATGATGAACCTCCAAAGAAGAAAGCTAGGGAAGAAAGTGATGATAGTGATGATGACTCATCAAGTGAAGAAGAGTATGTTCTAATATTTGCTCTCACAGGTACTATCTCCCATGGTTGTAATGATTGGTTAATTGATAGTGGTGCTTCCAAACACATGACTAGGTTTAAAGAATCTTTTGTAAACCTATCTGAACATGAATCACCCCATAAGGTGAAACTTGGGGATGATTATCAATACCAAATCAAAGGAAGTGGTGAAGCCTCCTATAACCTAGATTCTGGAAAATATTTGGAGATGAAAGAAGTCCTTTATGTACCTGGGCTCAAGAAGAATCTTCTCTCCATCTCTGCATTGGATGCAAAAGGCATGAGGGTTTCATTTGTAGATGGCCAAGTCCTAATGTGGCCAAAGGGTAAAACAATCGATGATGCAGTAGTGATTGGAGAGCAAGAGGGAGGATTGTATAAATCGAAGGGTCAACCTGAACATGCCATGGTACATGAGTCCATGGAGCGAAGTGAACTTTGGCATAGAAGACTTGCTGATATGCATTATAGGGCACTTCCAATTGCAAGCAAGGCTGTAGAAGGTCTTCCTGAAATCATGACCAACCATGAAGGTGTTTGCAAAGGATGTGCAAAGGGTAAGAACATTAAGAAGGCTTTCCCAAGCAATGAAAGCAAGGCAAAAGGTATCCTAGAAATCATCCACTCAGATGTATGTGGTCCTATGTCATCCAGTTCTCTAAGTGGGTATGTTTACTATGTCTCGTTTATTGATGATTTCTCCAGGAAGACTTGGGTATACTTCTTGAAGAACAAAGATGAGGTGTTTGATAAGTTCAAGGAATTCAAAACCTTGATGGAGAAACAAACTAACAAGAAGATCAAAACATTCAGATCCGATAATGGTGGAGAATTCACCTCATGTGACTTCATGAAGCTTTGCAGTGATTCAGGGATTAAGAGGGAGTTGACTGCTCCTTATAATCCACAACAGAATGGAGTTGCAGAAAGGAAGAACAGAATAATCATGGAAGCGGAAAGGGCAATGCTGCATGACCAGGATCTACCTATGCATCTATGGGCAGAAGTAGCTAGAACAGCTCTATATGTGCAGAATAGAACACCCCATAAGATATTGGACAACAAGACACCAGAAGAGGCCTTTTCTGGTAAGAAACCTGAAGTCAGCCATCTCGGAATATTTGGTTGTCTAGTATACACTCATTTCTCAAAGGAAAAGAGGACCAAACTAGATCCTTCAGGAAAGAAGGATATCTTTGTGGGTTACAGGGAAAGCTTGAAGGCTTACAGAATATAATTTCCAGGGTTCAAGAAGATTGATGTCAATAGGGATGTAACATTTGATGAAAACTCAGCATTCATCAAATCAAGAAAGACACCTATCGAAGTTTATGAAGAACCTAAGGAAACTAGATTTCAAGACACTACCATGACTGAAGCAATTCCAGAAGTTGTTCATGAGTTTCAAGATCTGCAAGAACTTGTAGATCCACCCCATGAGGATACATCTCGTAAAAGGAAACCTGCATGGGCTAGAGAGCTCATTCAATATGCAGAAAGATTTGGCATTCTAGAAGAAGAACACAAAGCAAAGAAGAGAACCAAATCACATACCAGCTATGTTGCTTTACTCTATGACATTATGAACAAAGAACCTTCCAGTTATGAAGGAGCAGTGGAAAAGAAAGAATGGAAGGATGCCATGGTTGAGGAATACCAATCAATAATGAAGAATGATGTTTGGGATGTTGTTCCAAGACCTAAAGAGAAGTCTGTTGTGACTTCTAAATGGATCTACAAAATCAAGCATGCTGCAGATGGCAGTGTACAGAAATACAAGGCAAAATTTGTAGCTCGTGGCTTCTCTCAGAAAGAGGGAATAGATTATGAAGAAAATTTTGCACCTGTAGCTAGGTATACTTCCATCAAAGCAGTACATGCCTTGGCTGCAGCAATGAAATGGAAAATACACTAGATGGATGTCAAGACTGCTTTCTTGAGTGGTGTAGTTGAAGAGGAAGTATATGTGGATCAGCCACTTGGTTTTGAAATACATGACAAGGAGTCATATGTGTGCAGATTGAAGAAAGCCTTGTATGGCTTGAAGCAAGCTCCCAGAACTTGGTATGATAGGATGGACAGTTTCCTATCTAGTTTGGGCTTTACCAAGAGTAAAGCGGATTCCACCCTTTACTACAAGGTTGAGGAAGGGAATCTTGTGATTCTACTCCTATATGTGGATGACTTATTTGTAACAGGAGATGACAGATTGATTGCAGATACTAAGAGGAAGCTTACTGCCAAGTTCGATATGAAAGATTTGGGAATGATGCATTATTTCCTAGGTATGGAGGTGTGGCAGAGTGTAGGTGGGATCTTCCTTGGTCAAGGGAAGTACACAGTAGATATCCTGAAGAGATTCGGGATGATGGATTGCAAGTCCATGGCCACACCTATGGCATCAAACCTGAAGCTTCTATGTGATGCTTCATCTGAGCCAACTGATATCTCTATGTATCGTCAGATGATTGGGTCCTTGATGTACCTAACGAACACGAGACTAGATATTTGCTTTGCTATGAACACATTGAGTCAGTTCCTGACAGATCCGAGGAGTGTTCATCTGATTGATGTAAAGCATGTTCTAAGGTACCTAAAGGGTACAGTGGATTATGGCTTCAAGTATGAAGTGAATCAAAAGTTTAACCTACAAGGTTATGTTGATTCAGATTGGGCTGGCAGTGCTGCAGATAGGAAGAGCACATCTGGATGCTGCATCAATATGGGATTAGGTGTGATCTCTTGGTTTAGCAGGAAGTAGTCCTGTGTAGCACTGAGTATAGCTAAGGCAGAGTATGTTGCAGCCTGTTCAGCTAGTTGTGAGGCAGTATGGCTACAGAAGCTGCTTTTTGAGTTATTTGATCTCCCGTTGGATGCTACTGGTATCTTTTGTGATAACCAGAGTTGTGTGAAGCTGTCCAAGAACCCAGTGTTTCATGACAGGTTGAAACACATAGAGATCAAATATCACTATATCAGGTATATGGTGCAGAGACAATCTGTGAAGCTCCTATATGTTGCGACAGACGAGCAGATTGCAGATGTACTAACGAAGCCACTATCCAAAGTGAAGTTCAAATACTTCAGGGAGAGGCTTGGTGTTCATCAGATTGACTACACTTCAAGGAATAAGTGATGGACACATTTACTGAAGCCATTCCAAGCATGTTCGAAGGAGAATCCTTCACATGGCGGTGGATGTAAGCGTTGGATGATGAGCATTAGGATGATGTTCTAGTTTCTGCTTTGTATAATCAGTTGGATCATTTATATGTATATGTATGTATGCATCATGTTGGATGCTGGATATGATCAGTTGGATCATTTATATGTATATGTATGTACGCATCATGTTGGATGCTGGATATGATCGGTTGGATCATTTGTATGTATTTTGTATATGCATCATGTTGGATTCCTGGACCATGTATCTGTATATGTATCAGGTGGATACATTGTATGATCAGGTAGATCATGTATGTTGATATGTATCATGTATTTGTATTTGTATCAGGTGGATACACTGTATGATTAGGTGGATCATGTATGATGATATGTATCAGGTAGATACTTGGTATGTATCAGGCGGATGCACTGTATGATCAGGATGATCATGGATGACGAGCTTCAGGATGTTGCTCCAGATGATATGCAGCAGGATGTTGCAGTGATGATGATCAATGTGATCATGAGCATCAGGATGATGCTTTGTGCGGTGATGATCTGTTGGATCATGAGTATCAGGTTGATACTTGGAGTTCAGAGATGATATGTGGTAGGTTGTGCAAATAACATGTAATCAGTCCTGGGAGATCTTGTCGGTCGTGCTGCGGCACTTAAATTTTCCTGGGATACTCTTTCCGGTATTGCTATGTAGTATGTAATCAGTCCTCAGATATCCAATAGGTTGATCTACGTGCTCGTAATCAGTCCTGGGATGAGGTATTACTACGGAGACATGTAATCAGTCCTGGAGATCCGAGAGGTTGAACTGTGTGCTCGTAATTAGTCTTGGGATGCTCTTTAGAGATCTTTTCGATCGTGCTGCAGCACATAAATGTTCGTGGGATTCTCTTTAAAGGTTTTGTCTATCCACATGTAATCAGTCCTGGAGATCCGAGAGGTTGAGCTGTGTGCTCGTAATAAGTCCTGCGATGCTCTTTAGAGATCTTGCCGGTCGTGTTGTGGCACATAAATGTTCCTGGGATGCTCTTTAAAGGTATTGTGGAGGATATGCATGTAATTAGTCCTGGGAGATCTTGCCAGTTGTGCTTAGGCACATAAATGTTCCTGGGATACTCTTTCTGGTATTGCATCCTCACATAAAATTAGTCCTAAGAGGCCACCTCTATCAGACCATTCGCATAGATGATGAAGACCTGCAAATGGTGGGCCTACATTCAGTATGAAAAAGAACTTCTTATGATGAGTAGAGTCAGAGATTGGTTGATATAGCAGTAGCAGTGACGATGATGATGTCGATGCATCAATGATGATGATCCTGAGAAGAAGACTTGTCTAGCAGATATGTGTCGAGAAATACGTTCCTAGTTAAGAGGGAGTGTTGATGTATATGTAACTTCAGAATGTATTTCATCTATGTATTTCATATATATATTTATTGTACCCTTATAAGATATGTGTTATTCCTCTATAAGGAAGTGTCATCATGTGTATTAACAAGTTTCACAAGTGTGTGTACTTGTTGATGGGTTATTAGACCACCATGTGTGGGGTCGGCCTTGAAATATATATTATATTGTGGTTGTACCTAGCTAGACAAGTCGGCCCCATAGTGTAGCTAGGCAAACAGGTTAAGTATAAATAGAGATCGAGAGATCTATATTTTGATCACTCGGAAACTCATACTTCTCTCACTCAGAAATTGGCGCACTAGTGAGGAGGAGGATCATCTGCTACTAGGAGACTATCTCTATGTATTTTGGTTGTACTTTGGTTGAGCCATTGCTCTATCTATCTCTGAGGAAGTTGTGTTGTTTTTCACCTTAAGGTTTTCCCCACGGAAACTCTGTGTCTCTTGTCTCTCATGCTTTTGATTCTTGTGATGCTTGACATGCTTGATATGATTGTTATGCATTGATATACTGTACATGTTATTCTCTCAGTAAAGATCCTAGAGTATATTGAATTAATGCTCAAACTTTAACAATATGAACTAGAACTTCCGGAAGGGAGTAAAATCCATAATGTATTCCATGTTCTTGTCTCAAGAAAGCTATTGGTTAGCAAATTATCACTTCATAAATACTTCCTCCTTTGGATGATGAAGGTCAGCTCACACTTGTTCCGGAAACGATTTTGAAGACACGAGAAAGGAGGTTGAGGAGTATAATTATCAAATAATATTTAGTGTAGTGGAAGGACTTACCAAATGAATATGCCACATGGGAAGAGGATAAGATTTTGCAGCATCCAAATCTGAAATTGATTGAGGACAAGCAATCTTGGGTGGGGAGGACTGTAATGTCCCCATTCAAATAATTGCATAGCAAACAATCCCATCAATCCTACCAAGTTCCCTAGGTTGAATGGGTACATTTGGAATTGTAATAAGGGAGCAAATGAATAATATTTATACATTATGATAGTTCAATTATTTAATAAATAGGTTGAATAAATAAATCCAAGAGAAATTATAGGTGGCAAATGGTTTTGAAGACATATGGAGGATGTGGGACCCACACTAACTTGGTTTCTCACTGCCACATGGCATATCTCTCTTTCCATTTCGAATCCATGGGAAGGAAAGCATTATCGAGTGAGTTGGTAAGTCATACACATGGAATTGAGCATCTTAGGTTGAAATGGGATGGAATGGTAACCTCCAGGGAAGAGGAAGAGTCAAATTGGAAGCTTGTGGACACTTGGGCTAGATTCCCTAGCTCTATGACAACAATGATGAAGCATCTATGACATTTATGACAAAATTCAGATCTAACTTCTGACATCTTACCATTATGACATGTAAGCCCCAAAAATAGGCTCAAATAAGGTGCTCATGGGTGTTGGAGAAGCACAAGAGACCCCTACTCGAATTGGGAGGAGATGGAAGGTTGGGAATTAGGAGACAAGTGGCAAATGTGGAATATTTCCTAAGTGGAAATATCTAGAAGCTAATGGGACAAATTCAAACCATAGGAGGCTAATGTTGTTTATAAAATTTAGAAATCAAGTATGAGAATGGCTTTTGATCATTTGAGAAAAATTGCATTTGTGAAGAGAGAGCTAGTGGATGACTAGTTTCTTGCCTTAGCCAATTTCGAGTGTCAAAGATTCCCATCCAAGTTGGTGTTTGGAGAGGCCACTCAGGTCTTTCATGGAGCTTTAATGGAGTTTGTATTTGTAGATATCAGCTATAGGGAAGCTCTTGTTTTTTTTTAGTGTAGAACCATCTCTCAACCATTTCCAATTTTGAAGGCATATTCATGCTGCTTGAGGGATTGCACTTTGGGTGAGCTCTTGTACTTATTGGGAGAGATTCTCATGATGTATTTCTGATTGTAATAAGAATTATATACTCTTTTATTCATCTTCATAAATTCTCAGGTTGGAATACCAAGTGGTTTTATGTAAAAATGATGATTAATAAGCAAACAATGATCATTTCCCCACTACATTGATGTATGCCATTATAATGTTGATGATTTCAAACAAAAGAATTTTTCTCTAATATATTTGTGATGAATGGACTTCCATTGATGTGTATTACAAGTTTCATATTCATCACTTGAGCATTTGAATTCATTATACTCAGTTTATTTGCATTTGAAGAAGATTTGGTGCCATTTCCCCAAGGGTCGAATTAGTGGTTTTTTCTGTTGTTTGGGAGAGGTTTGGAATAGAATTAATAAATAATGAATGGTGCATTTGGAAGATTAATAAAATCCTTGAGACATATCCTACCTCTTTTCAGAAATTCGAGTGGTTTTGGAGGCATTTGGGAAGCCATTTTCAGTACTTACCCCAAGGGGATTTGAACCCCAAATTACTAGTAAAATTGCATACTTGGTCTAGAATCTTAAGAGAGTTTCCAGAGGCCTTTTGGTGGCCATATATCATCCCTGAACATCATATTCAATTCCTATTATTAGTTGCATACCTTCTCAGAATATTTGGGATCATTTGGGGCAAATTTGGGACCTAGGCATCAAAACTAGTCAAAGGTCGAAATTGGGGAAAAAGTGAAAAATTGGGCATTTTTATAAAAATTGTAAAAAGAGACATTACACTTTAGCCCTTATGCTTCTTTAGCAGTGTTGGTGTAGAAAATAGTTGGAACCTTGAGGATGTGCATAGACTTTAGAGCTGTGAACAAGAAGACAATCAAGAATAGGTATCCTATTCCTAGAATTGATGAGCTCATGGATGAGCTATTTGAGGCAAAATATTTATCTAAAATTGATCTTAGATCAGGTTACCATCAAATTCGAATGAAGGAAGAATATGTGCGAAAGACTACTTTTAGGTGCCACTATGGCCACTTTGAGTTTCTTGTTATGCCTTTTGGATTAACTAATGCTCCAACCACATTTCAAGCATGCATGAATAAGATTTTTTGCAAGCAGCTCAAAAAATTTGTTTTGGTCTTCTATGATGACATTCTCATTTACAACAAAACTTGGGAAGAACATTTGCATCATTTAGAGGTTGTGCTGAAAATTTTGCATGAATAGTCCATGTTTATTAAGTTGTCTAAATGTGAATTTGGCATGAAGGAACTCTTGTATATTGGGTACATTATTGGACAAGAAGGAGTGAAAGTGCACATGGAAAATGTTAAATTTTGAGAATTAATTCACAATACTCTTGGATCTTTACTGAGAGAATAACATATACAGAATATCAATGCATAACAATCACAATAAGCATGACAAATATCACAAGAATCAAAAGCATGAGAGACAAGAGACATAGAGTTTCTGTGGGGAAAACCCTAAGGTTAAAAACCCCACAACTTCCTCAGAGATAGAGAGAGCAATGGCTCAACCAAAGTACAATCAAAATACACTTGAGATGGTCTCCTAGAGCAGATGATCCTCCTCCTCAACTAGTGCGCCACTATCTAAGTGAGAGAAGTGTGTCTTTCCGAATGATGCAAATAGAGATCTCCCGATCTCTATTTATACTTAACCTATTTTCCCAGTTACACTATGGGGCCGACTTGTCTATCTAGATACATCCATAATATAATATATATTTCAGGGCCAACCCCACACATGGTGGTCTAATAACCCATCAGCAAGTACACACACTTGCGACACTTGTCAATACACATGATGACACTTCCTTATAGAGGAATAACACATCTCTTATAAGGGTACAATAAATATATATGAAATACATTCCGAAGTTACATATACATCAACACTCCCTCTTAACTAGGAAGGTATTTCTCGACACAGATCTGCTAGACAAGTCTTCTTCTCGGGATCATTGTCATCGATGCATCGTCATCATCATCGTCACTACTACTGCTATCTCAACCAATCTCTGACTCTACTCGTCATAGGAAGTTCTACAGAGCCACTCCTATTTCATACTATATGTAGGCCCACCACCTGCAGGTCTTCATCATCGATGCAAATAGTCTGATAGAGGTGGCCTCTCAGGACTAATTTTATGTGCGGATGCAATACCGGAAAGAGTATCCCAGGAACATTTATGTGCCTAAGCACAATCGGCAAGATCTTCCAGGACTGATTACATGCATCTCCTCCACAATACCTTAAAAGAGCATCCTAGGAACATTTATGTGCTGCAACACGACCGACAAGATCTCTAAAGAGCATCCCAGGACTTATTACGAGCATACAGCTCAACCTCTCAGATCTCCAGGACTAATTACATATGGATAGACAAAACCTTTAAATAGCATCCTAGGTACATTTATGTGCCACAACACGACCGACAAGATCTCTAAAGAGCATCCCAGGTATAATTATGAGCACACAGCTCAACCTCTCAGATCTCCAGGATGATTACATGTCTCTGTAGTAATACCTCATCCCAGGACTGATTACGAGCACACAGCTCAACCTATCGGATATCTGAGGACTGATTACATACTACATAGCAATACCGGAAAGAGTACCCTAGGAACATTTATGTGCCACAGCATGACCGGAAAGATCTCCCAGGATTGATTACATGTTATTTGCACAACCTGCCACATATCATATCTGACCTCCAAGTATCAATCGGATACTCATGATCCAATGGATCATCATCACACGAGGAATCATCCTAATGCCCATGATCATACTGATCATGATCACTATACCATCCTGTTACATATCATCTACAGCAACATCCTGAAGCTCATCATCATGATCAACCTGATCATACAATGCATCCACTTGATGCATACCAAGTATCTACCTGATACATATTATCATACATGATCCATCTGATCATATAGTGTATCCACCTAATACAAATACAAATACATGATACATATCCACGTACATGATCTACCTGATCATACAATGTATCCACTTGATACAGATACAGATACATGGTCCAAGCATCCAACATGATGCGTACATACATATAAATGATCCAACTGATCATATCCAGCATCAACACGATGCGTACATACATACAAATATAAATGATCCAACTGATCATATCCAGCATGAACGTGATGCATATATAGAGCAGCAACTGGAGCATCGTCTTAATGCTCATCATCCAACGCTTACATCCACAAGCATGTGAAGGATCCTCCTTCCAACATGCTTGGAATGGCTTCAACAAATGTGTCCATCACTTCTTCCTCGAAGTGTCGTCGATCTGAAGAACAACAAGCCTCTCCCTGAAGTACTTGAACTTTACCCTAGCTAGTGGCTTCGTCAGCACATCTACAATCTACTCGTCCGTCACAACATACAGGAGCTTCACAGCTCCTCTCTGCACCATATCCATGATATAGTGATATTTGATCTCTATGTGTTTTGACCTATCATGAAACACAGGGTTCTCAGACAGCTTCACACAACTCTGGATATCACAAAAGATACCAGTAGCATCCAGTGGGAGATCAAATAACTTATACAATAGCTTCGATAGCCATACTGCCTCACAACTAGCTGAACAAGTTGCAACATACTCCACCTCAGTTGTACTCAGTGCTACGCAGGACTGCTTCCTGCTAAACCAAGAGATCACACCTGATCCCATACTGAAGCAGCACCCAGATGTGCTCTTCCTATCTGTAGCACTGCTAGCCCAATCTGAATCAACATAACCCTGCAGGTTAAACTTTTGATTCGCTTCATACTTGAGCCCATAATCCACTGTACCCTTCAGGTACCTCAAGACATGCTTTACAGCAACCAAGTGAACACTCCTTGGATCCATCAAGAACTGGCTCAATGTGTTCACTGCAAAGCAAATATCTGGTCTCATGTTTGCCAGGTACATCAAGGACCCAATCATCTGACGATACATAGAGACATCAACCGACTCAGATGAAGCATCACATAGAAGATTTAGATTCAATGCCATGGGTGTGGCCATGGCCTTGCAATCCATCATCCCAAATCTCTTCAGGATATCTACTGTGTACTTCCCTTGACCAAGGAAGATCCCACCTGAATTCTGCCACACCTCCATACCTAGGAAATAATGCATCATTCCGAAATCTTTCATATCGAACTCAGCAGCAAGCTTCCTCTTAGTATCTGCAATCAATCTGTCATCTCCTGTTACAAATAAGTCATCCACATACAGAAGTAGAATCACAGGATTACCTTCCTCAACCTTATAGTAAAGATTGGAATCCGCTTTACTCTTGGTAAAGCCCAAACTAGATAGGAAACTGTCCATCCTACCATACCAAGTTCCAGGAGCTTGCTTCAAGCCATAGAAGGATTTTTTCATTTTTCACACATATGACTCCTTGTCATGTATTTCAAAACTGAGTGGCTGCTCCACATATACTTCCTCTTCAACTACACCATTCAAGAAGGCAGTTTTGACATCCATCTAGTGTATTTTCCATTTCATCACTTTTATACTTCTCTATGCTGCCATCTACAGCATGCCTAATCTGATAGATCCATATGGAAGTCATAACAAACTTCCTTTCAGGTCTTGGTGTTGATGTATATGTAACTTTGGAATGTATTTTACATATATGTATATTGTATTCCTATAGAGATGTTATTATTCCTCTATACGGAAGTGTCATCATTTATATTGTTAGTGTCGTAACTTATACTTGATGGCTTATTAGACCACCTTGTTGGGGTCGGCCCTATATAAGTCATGTGGGTCAAAGGGTTATTAGACCACCCTATTGGGGGTCGGCCATGTGGGTCAAAGTGTTATTAGACCACCGTAGTGGGGGTCGGCCCAGTCAGCATTATGTTAAGTGGTTAAGTTTAGGCCGACCTAGTTGAGTAAAGGTCAAGTCAAGTTAGTGTATAAATAGAGAGCGTGTCTCTCATTTTATCCATTCTATTCTCTCACTCACACTTGGGAGAGTGGCGCACTTGTGGAGGAGGAGGATCTGCTGCTAGGAGAAGACTATCTCTTGTATTTTGGTTGTATAATTGCTCTATCTATCTCTAAGGAAGTTATTGGGGTTTTTCACCTTTATGGTTTCCCCAAGTAAACTTTGTGTCTCTTATGTGCTTGCATTATTACATCCATGATTGATATGCTATAGATTTGTTGTACATGTTGTTCTCTTAGTTAATATCCCAGATCATATTGAAGTAAATTCTGAAAATTTAACGTGGTATCAGAGCCAGCCTGAAAGAAGGCATGATATGGCATGTATGACACTTGTTGCACTTACGATGCTAGGGCTTGATATAGCAAAAACCAGTCATCATAGCACTTTAGTTATAAATCCGTTTTGGCAAAGTTTTCGGATTTTAAACTTTTACAGGTTGAAGATCAGATCCCCATGTACCTTGTGTCCAAAGGACAACCTATAATTCATTGTACTTTGTGATTTATGATTTTTACAATATAGGGTTTCTGTCTCTTCAGGATCTGAGTCAAAATCTGGTGACCTTGGGAAAAAGGTCATAACTTGGGATAGGAAGCTCCAAATGACATTTCATAAAAAGTGACAGGTAGTGCACAGACTGTACTATCTTAAAAACAATTTCAAAGGCCGAAGTTGAACCAGTGACATGTGGCACGCCGTACAAGTTTTCTCTCCCGTATTATCCAATAAACAGGTCACGTTGCAACACTTGGCATAACTCTCTCTCAGAGAATCCAATTGAGGTCAGACCTATCAATATGGAAATAAAACAGGTCGGGATATCTCAAGAAAATGTTTTAGACCCTATGGATTGAAAAGTTTGTAGTTACACCAGAAACAATCAGGTACATATTTCTGTCAAAACATAATTATTTTTGAGTACCTTCATTCATGGCTTCCAAAATTTAGGGCTTCAGAGAAAGTTGGAATTTTTGTAATCAGAGACCATGGATGAATGCTACTCATCAAAATAAAAATTTGGAGACCAATATCAGAATTGTTGGTTGGGTAGAAAGCCGGGCTTGATCAGACCCTAGTTCGGGACTTTGATCAGAAAATTGGAAAATTAGGGCTTCTGCAAAAATGGAAAATTTTGAAATCTGTGACCACGGCTGGAAGCTCCTCATAAAAATAGAAGCTTAGAGCTTTGGGTAAAACCTTTTGATTGGGTAGAAGAGTGGGCTTCATCAAACCCTATTTCGGGGTCACGTCCAGTGAATCCAAAAGTTTCAAAGGCAATTTTGAGGGGTGAAAGTTTGCAATTTTCAAATTCTGAATATACCAACTTGATCAGCTCATCAAGGTGCATATTTCTATCCTTTCGGAAGTTTGAAATTCAAAGTTTGAATTTTTGGGGGTTTCTTTGACAAACCCTAATCCAGCTCCAGGTCCATTTCTTGTAAATCAAGTGGATTGGGTTAATCCTATAAGAAGATGGATTGGTCACCTACATAAGTGAAGAAGTTCCTGTCTCAGAGGGAGATGAGGCTAAGGCCTTCCATAAGAAGATTACAAGCAATCTTGATAGGTATGGCTTACAGGTATGTTTCGAATTCTGTTCATGGTTAATTTTATGATATGTTTGTCTTCATATCATTACAGTACAATCTTGATTAATTACTAGACTTGTCGTATCACCTTAATAGAAGATATTCATTGATTAAGGTTTTGACACTTATGATTGTACTAATGCATTGTGATGTTGTATGAGGTTTATGTTGTTTGCTAACATAAAAGGTACACCAAGAAAGACAAATTATGTTCTACTTCAAGAACATATGATCATGGTGACATGAAGACAAAGATTAATCCATTGTCATGGATCACATAGAAGATGTACTTTCGAGATATGTATAACTTGGTTCTACAATGGTTAACTTATGAGACATGCAGGTTACTGGCACAAGTCACTGAAGAGAACCAGAAGACATTATGCGGGTATGTTAGACATAACTAGCTAGCATGCCAATCTAGGTATGTTTTTCCTATATCAAGCTAGAATCCTACCTTGTGTTAGGATCTTATACTGTTGTGTTTTGATAATGATTATTCATGAAGTCATAGGTTTGAATAATCATGGTTTTATGCATATTACGTTTCTTACCATAATTGATGATATGACTAACTAGAAGAATCATGAAGGTATAGGTTTGAATAATCACGGGTTTATGCATATTATATCTCTTATCTTGATTGATGATTCAACTAACTAGAAGAGTCCTATGATCAATAAGAATATGTATGAGTAAAAGAAGACTTCCCTGAAACCTTGAATACTAATGTTTATTATCTGTGAATGATCATGAATATACATGTTTAAGATTATTGTGTTTTGATAATATTAAGATTATACTAATAAATGTGTGATTGTGTATGAGACCTAAAGGATAACACAATGATGATACTAATAAGCATGCATAGTGATTAAGGATGGATGTAAGTTCAAGGACAGGTAATCCAGGAAGCAAAGATCAAGAGGGAGCACACTCCAGTTGTTCCTGCAAGAAAGCAAAGGAGCACACTTCAGTAGTTTCTGCAAGGATGCAGATATTCAGAGGGAGTTGACCACTTCTCACAATCCACATAAGAATGGAGTTGCAGAAAAGAAGAAAAGACTGAGAGGGAGTCAACCCAACAAACAAACAAAGATAAGTATTTGAATTGTCATCACTTGCATATTTTATTGTTTAAATAATACTGTTCAATAATGTATATACTGATGTTCCTAGAATTAGGTTGTGTATTATGCATATTAGAATAGTTGCATTGATGAACAGTATACTACTAATATGCATGGGTAAGTGGCCTATGGCACTGTACAACATTCCATTGCTACTTATCTAGAATGAAACCTTTTTGCTGACATATTGGGAGTTGTGCACACTCTTAACAATGTTCTGGTAGAGATTGGAAGGCATCTAGAAAGTTACGGGATATGGATAAATGTTGTATTGAAGCATTGGCTAAGATAATTGCATGACTATATGACATATTTATTTATGTGTAAGAATTTGTTCTGAAAAATATGAGATGTTTTGTAATCATGCAATTTAACTTGTTGTGTAGGAAAGATTGTATGCCATCACCTACAAAAGAAGAACTACAACATTTGTTTAGCAACAAAATTATCTATTGAAGATATTGAAGTTCCCAGGATATGGGAAGAACGCCATGATCTGTCGATCATGAAGAATGATGTTTGGGATGTAGTCCCAAGACCTGAAGGGAAGTTTGTTATGACTTCCATATGGATCTATCAAGACCAAGCATGCTGCAGATGACAACATAGAGAAATATAAAAGTGATGAAATAGAAGATACACCAGATGGATTTCAAGACAACTTTCTTGAATGGTGTAGTTGAAGAAGAAGTGTATGTGGAGTAGCCACTTGGTTCTGAGACACATGATAGGGAGTCATATATGTGCAGAACTTGGGTATGATGCACCACTTTCTAGGTATGGAGGTGTGGCAAAGTGCAGGTGGGATCTTCCTTGGTCAAGGGAAGTACACAGTAGATATCCTGAAGAGATTCGGGATGATGGATTGCAAGGCCATTACCACACCTATGGCATCGAATCTGAAGCTTCTATGTGATGCTTCATCTGAGCCGGTTGATGTCTCTATGTATCGTCAGATGATTGGATCCTTGATGTACCTGAAAAACACGAGATTGGATATTTGCTTTGCTATGAACACATTGAGCTAGTTCCTAATGGATATGAGGAGTGTTCACTTGGTTGCTGTAAAGCATGTTCTGAGGTACCTGAAGGGTATAGTGGATTATCGGCTCAAGTATGAAGCGAATCAAAAGTTTAACCTACAAGGTTATGTTGATTCAGATTGGGTTGGTAGTGCTGCAGATAGGAAGAGCACATCTGGATGCTGCTTTAGTATGGGATCAGGTGTGATCTCTTGGTTTAGCAGGAAGCAGTCCTGTGTAGCATTGAGTACAGCTGAGGCAGAGTATGTTGCAGCTTGTTCAGCTAGTTGTGAGGCAGTATGGCTACAGAAGCTACTGTCTGAGTTATTTGATCTCCCATTGGATGCTACTGGTATCTTCTGCGATAACCAGAGTTGTGTGAAGCTGTCTGAGAACCCAATGTTTCATGATAGATCGAAACACATAGAGATCAAATATAACTATATCAGGGATATGGTGCAGAGAGGAGCTATGAAGCTCCTATATGTTGCGACGGATGAGTAGATTGCAAATGTGCTGATGAAGCCACTAGCCAGGGTGAAGTTCGAGTACTTCAAGGAGAGGCTTGGTGTTCTTCAGATCGAGGACACTTCGAGGAAGAAGTGATGGACACATTTGCTGAAGCCATTCCAAGCAGGTTGGAAGGAGGATCCTTCACATGGCTGTGGATGTAAGCGCTGGACAATGAGCATTAGGATGATGTTCTAGTTTTTGCTTTGTATGATCAGTTGGATCATTTATATGTATATGTATGTACGCATCATGTTGGATGTTGGATATGATCAACTGGATCATTTATATGTATGTAAGCATCATGTTGGATGCTGGATATGATCAGTTGGATCATTTATATGTATGTATGCATCATGTTGGATGCTGGATATGATTAGTTGGATCATTTATATGTATGTACGCATCATGTTGGATGCTTGGACCATGTATCTGTATATGTATCAGGTGGATACATTGTATGATCAGGTAGATCATGTATGTTGATATGTATCAGGTATGATCAGGCAGATCATGTATTTGTATTTGTATCAGGTGGATACACTATATGATCAGGTGGATCATGTATGATGATATGTATCAGGTAGATACTTGGTATGCATCAGGTGGATGCATTGTGTGATCAGGATGATCATTATGATGAGCTTCAGGATGTTGCTCCAGATGATATGTACAAGGATGGTACAATGATGATGATCAGTATGATCATGGGCATCAGGATGATGCCTCGTGTGATGATGATCCGTTGGATCATGAGTATTAGGTTGATACTTGGAGGTCAGAGATGATATGTGGCAGGTTGTGCAAATAGCATGTAATCAGTCCTGGGAGATCTTGTCAGTCGTGCTGCGGCACATAAATGTTCCTGGGGTACTCTTTCCGGTATTGCTATGTAGTATGTAATTAGTCCTCAGATATCCAATAGGTTAAGCTGTGTGCTCGTAATCAGTTCTGGGATGAGGTATTACTACGGAGACATATAATTAGTCCTGGAGATCCGAGAGGTTGAGCTGTGTGCTCGTAATTAGTCCTGGGATGCTCTTTAGATATCTTTCCGGTCGTGTTGTGGCACATAAATGTTCCTGGGATGCTCTTTAAAGGTTTTGTCTATCCACATGTAATCAGTCCTGGAGATCCGAGAGGTTGAGCTGTGTGCTCGTAATAAGTCCTGGGATGTTCTTTAGAGATCTTGTCGGTTGTGCTGTAGCACATAAATGTTCCTGGGATGCTCTTTAAAGGTATTGTGGAGGAGATGCATGTAATCAGTCCTGGGAGATCTTTCTGTTCGTGCTTAGGCACATAAATGTTCCTGGGATACTCTTTTGGGTATTGCATGCGCACATAAAATTAGTCCGGAGAGGTCACCTCTATCAAACCATTCGCACAGATGATGAAGACCTGTAGGTGGTGGGCCTACATCCAGTATGAAAAAGGAGTGGCTCTGTAGAACTTCCTATGGCGAGTAGATTCAGAGATTGATTGAGATAGCAGCAGCAGTGACGATGATGATGACTCGATGACGATTATCTAGTGACGATGATCCAGAGAAGAAGACTTGTTCTATAAGACCTGTGTCGAGAAATATCTTCCTAGTTAAGAGGGAGTGTTGATGTATATGTAACTTCGAAATGTATTTCACATATATGTATATTGTATTCCTATAGAGATGTTATTATTCCTCTATACGGAAGTGTCATCATTTATATTGTAAGTGTCGTGACTTATACTTGATGGGTTATTAGACCACCTTGTTGGGGTCGGCCCTGTATACGTCATGTGGGTCAAAGGGTTATTAGACCACCCTATTGGGGATCGACCATGTGGGTCAAATGGTTATTAGACCACCCTAGTGGAGGTCAGCCCAGTCAACATTATGTTAAGTGGTTAAGTTGAGGCCGACCTAGTTGAGTAAAGGTCAAGTCAAGTTAGTGTATAAATAGAGAGCGTGTCTCTCTCATTTTACACATTCTATTCTCTCACTCACACTTGGGAGAGTGTCGCACTTGTGGAGGAGGAGGCTCTGCTGCTAGGAGAATAATATCTCTTGTATTTTGGTTGTATCATTTCTCTATCTATCTCTGAGGAAGTTATTGGGGTTTTTCACCTTTATGGTTTTCCCCAAGTAAACTCTGTGTCTCTTGTGCGCTTGCATTATTGCGTCCATGGTTGATATGCTGTAGATTTGCTATACATGTTGTTCTCTCAGTTAAGATCCTAGATCATATTGAAGTAAATTCTGAAAATTTAACACTTGGGACTACATCCCAAACATCATTCTTCATGATCGACGGATCATGGCATTCTTCCATTACTTCATCCCGGATCCTGGGAACTTCGATATCTTCAATAGATATCTTTGTTGCGGGAACAAATGTTGTAGTCCTTCTTTTGTAGGTGATGGTATACGATCTTTCCTACAAAACAAGTTAAATTGCATGATTACAAAACATCTCATAGTTTTCAGAACAAATTCTTACACATAAGAAATATGTCATACAGTCATGCAATTATATTAGCCAATGCTTCAATACAACATTTATCCATATTCTGTAGCTTTCTAGATGTCTTCCAATCTCTACCAGAACATTTTTAAGAGTGTGCACAACTCCCAACATGTCAACAAAGAGGTTTCACTCTAGATAAGTAGGAATGGAATGTTGTACAGTTCCATAGGCCACTTAACCATTACATGCATATTAGTAGTATACTGTTCATTAATGCAATCATTCTAATATGCACAATATATATCCTAAGTCTAGGAACATGAGCATATACATCATTGAATAATTTTATTTAAACAAACAAATATGTAAGAAATGATAATTAAGATACTTATCTTCATTTGTTTATTGGGTGGACTCCCTCTGAGTCTTTGCTTCCTTGCAGGAGCTACTGGAGTCCTTATCTAGAGTAGCTTCTTCTACACCTTTCTATTGTGGAATGTAGAGAGATGGTCAACTCCCTTTGAATATCTTCATCCTTGCAGAAACCACTGGAGTGTGCTCCCTCTTGATCTTTGCTTCCTGGATTACCTATTCTTGAACTTATATTCATTCTCGATCCCTATGCATGCTTGTTAGTATCATCATTGTGTTATCCTCGAGGTCTCATACATAATCAAACATTCATTAGTATAATCTTAATATTATCAAAACACAATAATCTCAAGCATGTATAGTCAGGATCATTTCAAACAAAAATAATAAGCATTGTTATGGCTAGTTATAAACATAATATACCTACACCTGTGGTTACTCAAACCTATGAGTCTTCTGGTTAGTCATATCATCAATTAAGGTAAGAAACATAATATGCATAAGCCCTAGATTACTCAAACTTGTAACTTCAAGAGTAATCATTATCAATCATACAAAAGTATACGATATATAACAAAAAAACATACCTGGTCATCATATTTGCTAGTTATGTCTAGCAATGTGTTCTTGTTCTCTTCAATGACCTACATAACTCATTAGTTAACCTTTGCAAAAACAAATTATACATACCTCTATGTGATCCATGACTATGGATGAATCTTTGTCTTCATAGCATGTTCAGGTTGGGCCTTTAATTTGTATAATCCTCCCTCTTGCTCTCCAATCACTACTGCATCATCTATGGTCTTTCCCTTTGGCCACATTAGAACTTGGCCATCCACAAATGCAACCCTCATACCTTTTGCATCCAATGCAGAGATGGAGAATAAGTTCTTCTTGAGCCCAGGTACATAAAGGACTTCTTTCATCTTCAAAGATTTTCCAGAATCTAGGTTGTAGGAGGATTCACCACTTCCTTTGATGGGATATTGATAATCATCCCCAAGTTTCACTTTATGGGGTGATTCATGTTCAGACAAATTTACAAAGGATTCTTTAAACCCAGTCATGTGTTTCAAATCCCCACTGTCAATTAACCAATCATTACAACCATGAGAGATAGTACCTGCGAGAGCAGAGATTAGAACATACTCTTCTTCACTTGATGAGTCATCATTACTATCATCACTTTTTCCCTAGCCTTCTTCTTTGTAGGTTCATCATCTTCGGCAGCATGAGCATGGTACCTTCTTTTGTTACCATTCTTCTTCTTGCTGGAGTTGTTGTTGTTGTGGTTGTCCCTTTTGTTCTTGGGACATTCTAAAGCAAAGTGACCCTTCTCATTACAAGTGAAACACCTTAGATCTTTCTTGTCTTTGTGAAAATGATGAGAAGATTTCTTCTTGTGATGGGATGGCTCCCTCTTGAACTTGCCCTTCTTACTGTGAGCAGTGAGAGCTTGATCTTCATTTCCCATCTTCTCTTCTCTTGCCACAAGCCTTGCTTCTTCTTGAGAACTTTCCTCCCATAATCTATCGAAGGAGATTAACTTCTTTCTGGCACAGATCCCCTGGATAAAAGAGTCCCATGACCTAGGTAGGCCATTTAAAGTAGTCATAACAATTTCACCATTCTCCACCATTTCATCTACAGCTTCAATTTGTTCCTTGATCTGAGAGACCTTGGAGAAATAGGATTGAATGGTTTCTCCATTCGACATCTTGACCCCTTTCAATTGATTCTGCAGGGTCATCTTCCGATTTATGTTCTTTCCTTCAAATAGCTTGGTCAAAGAGTCAAACATAGCCTTGGGTGTCTTTAGAGAAGACACATGGGGTATGAGATGGTCTTTGATAGAATCAACAATGATCCTCTTTTCCTTGACCAAGTTCTTCTTATGCAATACCTTAGCCTCTTCATCCTCTGGGATAGGGATGTCTTCTTTTATATATGAGTCCAACTCATTCTCTTCCAGGATTAACCTAATCCTATACTTCCAAGCTCGGAAGTTATCATCCCCTTCAAGCTTATCCTCAATCTTGGTGTGGTGAGACATCTTAAAGAGTACTTCAAATGGAAATAGAAAAGATTTAGGTCTTACCACTTGAAGTGTTGAAAACTGGATCTAGTCCAGAATTAGGATTTGTCAGAAAAACCCTAAAAATTCAAAATGTGAATTTCAACTTTCTGAAAGGATAGAAAGATGCGCCTTAATGAGTTGATCAGCCTGATGTATTCATAATTTGAGATTAGCAAAGCTTTACCCTTTAGATTTTCCTTTTTGTCCTCCCGCGTTTACTGTGGAGAGCCCTGAATTAGGGTTTGAGTTTCTAGAAGATCTACCCAACCAAAAATCTTGATCCAAAGCTCTAAACTTCGATTTTGGCAAGGAGCTTCCAGCTATGTCTTCAGATTTCAGAAATTCCTATTTTTGTGGAAACCCTAATTTTTAGGGCCAAATCTGAAAATGCTCAGAATTGAATTATGATTGGACAGATAGATTCTCCTTGATGAGTAGAGTCAATCTACTATACTTCTTTTCCAAACTCTGTGGAGAGAAACCCAATAAACAAGAAACTCAAGTTTCCATCACTGCAAAATGTCTTCTTCTCAGGTTAGCTCTGATACCATGTTAAATTTTGAGCATTAATTCACAATACTCTTGGGTATTTACTAAGAGAATAACATATACAGAATATCAATGCATAACAATCACAATAAGCATGAAAAACATCACAAGAATCAAAAGCATGAGAGACAAGAGACACAGAGTTTCCGTGGGGAAAACCCTAAGGTGAAAAACCCCACAACTTCCTTAGAGATAGAGAGAGCAATGGCTCAACCAAAGTACAACCAAAATACACTTGAGATGGTCTCCTAGAGCAGATGATCCTCCTCCTCAACTAGTGCGCCACTTTCTGAGTGAGAGAAGTGTGTCTTTCCGAATGATGCAAATAGAGATCTCCAAATATCTATTTACACTTAACCTGTTTGCCCAGTTACACTATGGGGCCGACTTGTCTATCTAGATACATCCACAATATAATATATATTTCAGGGCCGGCCCCACACATGGTGGTCTAATAACCCATCGGCAAGTACACAGACTTGCGACACTTGTCAATACACATGACGACACTTCCTTATAGAGGAGTAACACATCTCTTATAAGGGTACAATAAATATATATGAAATACATTCCGAAGTTACATATACATCAACAGAAAAGATAAGGGCCATCCTTGAATTGACATCACCAAAAAATATCACATAATTAATAGAATTCATTGGAATATGCACCTATTATAGGAAGTTTGTGAAAGGGTTCTCCAAATTGACTTCTCCACTCACTGATTTGAAAAAGAAATATGCTTTCAAGTGGGATGAGGAGGCTAAAAAGGTCTTGCACAAATCGAAAGAGGTAATGAGTATTTGTCCAGTACTTGCATTACTTGATTTTACTAAACCTTTTGTTTTGGAATGTGATGCTTTAGGTGAAGGGATAGGGGTTGTCCTAAAGCAAGGCAAACACCCTATAGCCTTTGAGAGCATAAATTTGCAGCCACATGAAAAGATTTACTCCATTTATGACAAAGAAATGTTTTCCATCATGCATACATTGGCTAAGTTTAGACAATACTTGGTGGGAAACAAGTTTGTGATGAAAACTGATCACAACAGTTTAAGGCACTTCCTCACCCAAAAAGATCTTAATGAGAGGCAACAAAAGTGGGTAAGCAAGATTCAAGATTTTGATTTTGATATTGAATATATGAAAGGGAAGAATAACATTGTAGCTGATGGATTATCTAGAAGACCTTCTTTTTCTCTCATGGACATTGCAAAAGATTGGAAAAACATGCTAATGGTTGAATATGAAAAATATGGATTTGCTTGTGATGTGTTAGATGGGGTCAAAGGGGATGATAACTAGAAGATTTTGAATGAGCTGATATATTATAAGGGCAGAATTTATTTGGTTCAAAATTTAAAACTCAAGTACAAGATTTTGCAAGAAGCACATGATTCCCCACTCGTTGGCCATCCGGGAATATTCAAAACTTATAGGAAATTAAGGAAAAGGTTTTTTTGGAAGGGGCTGAAGGAATATGTTCTAGAATATGTGAATGAATGTAAGATATGTCAACAAAACAAATCAAAACTTACATGCCTAGCTAGTTTATTGCAACCATCGCCCATTCCAGATAAAAAATGGGAGAGTATTTCAATGGACTTCATCACAGGTTTGCCCAAATATTTGGGGAAGCATTGCATATATGTGGTAGTGGATAGGTTGACTAAATTTGTTCATTTCTTTGTTGTTACATCATATTTTAGTGCTGCACAAGTGGTTGGCATTTTATTTAAAGAAATCTTCAGATTGCATGGGCTTCCCAAGAGCATTGTAAGTGATAGAGATAGTAGATTCATGGGTTCTTTTTGGAAAGAACTTTTCATATTGGTGGGCACTCAATTGACTCCAAGAACAAGCTATCATCCACAAACTGATGGCCAAACAAAGAGGGTGAATCAATGGTTGGAAGGGTACCTAAGAAACTATGTGGGAGAGCAGCAAAAAGCATGGGCAAAATGGCTACACTTGGGTGAGGTTTGTTACAACACCACCTTTCATATGTCAATAGGAATGTCTCCTTTCAAAGCATTATATGGTTATGATGCACTTACTTTTTTTGAGCTTATCTTTGGTGATAGTAGAGCCCCAAAACCTAAAGATTGGGTGGAAGAGAGTCAAGAAATTTTGAAGCTCTTGAAAGACAACTTGCAGGTAGCCCAAAATCAGCAAAAACAATATGCAGATCAACATAGGGAAGAAAGGACCTTTCAGGTCAATGATTTGGTATATTTGAGGTTGTGACCATATAAACAAACATCCTTGAAAAAGAAGGGAGTAGAAAAGCTAAAACCAAGATACTATGGTCCATACAAGGTAGTTCGAAAGGTTGGAGAGGTAGCAAATGATTTAGAAATTCCATAAGGAAATAAAATCCATAATGTATTTCATGTTTCATGTCTAAAAAAATCCATTGGTCAGCAAATTGTCATTCCAGAAAAACTTCCTTCTTTGGATGACAAAGTTCATCTCACACTTGTTCCATAAAAATATTTTGAAGACTAGGGAAAGAAGGTTAAGGAGCAGAACTATCAAAGAATACTTGGTGCAATGGAAGGATCTTCCAAGTGAAGATGCCACATGGGAGGAGGAAAAAATTTTGAGGCATCCAAATCTGAAATTGCTTGAGGACAAGCAATCTTGGGTGGGGAGGACTGTAATGTCTCCATTCAAATAAATTCAGAACAAGGAAATTCCATCAATCCTACTAGTTCCCTAGGCTGGATGGAAACATGAGTATTTGCAATAAGGGATTTAATACATGGTGTTTGGACATTAGAATGGAATAAATATTTAATAAAAGAGATAAATAAATAAAGACAAGAGAAAATCAAAGTGGCAATGGTTCATGAAGACACATGGAGGTTGTGGGGCCCACACAAGCTAGAAATTATGTGCCACATGGCATCCTCCTCTTGTGAATTCGAATCCATGGGAAGCCTAAGGTTCTTGGGAGGAGTTGGAAGGCTCATACACTTGGAAATATGCATCATAGGTCGAATTGGGATGGAAATGTAACTCCCATAGAAGAGGAGAGTCAAATGAGGAGTTATTGAACACTTGGACTAGATTCCCTAACCTATATGACAACAATGATGAAGATTCTATGACACCTATGACAAATTGCAGACCTGATTGCTGACATCTGATCATTATGACATGTCAGGCCTAAAAATAGCATCCAAGAGGGCGCTCATGGGAGTTAGAGAATCTCAAAGGATTCCTACTCGAATTCATGGAAGGTGGAAGGCTAGGAAGGGGAGGGGACATGGAAAATCATGAAACACTTCCTAATTCAAATTGGCTTGGAGTATTTGGATGGATTTGGAAACTTAGAAGGATAAGTATGTTTATAAAATACAGGGATCAACCAAAAGAATATTTTTTTTATCATTTTGAGAATTTGCATTTGTGAAGAGAGCTAGTGGAATACTAGTCTACTTGCCTTAGCCAATTTCGAGGGTGAAAGATTCCCATCCTAGTTGGTGTGTGGAAAGGCCACTCAAACCTTTAATAGTAGATTTAATGGATTCTTTATTTTCAGGTGTAATCTATAGGGAAGCTCATGGTTTCTTCTAGTGCAGCTCACTCCTTCAACCATTTCCAGTTTTCATTGCATATTCTTGATCCTTGAGGAGAGGCACTTTTAGTGAGATATTGTACTCTTTGGGGGAGCTTAAATTCCCCATTTCTTTTGTAATAAGATGCATATAATTTTTTTTTTCACACTCATAAATTTACCAGGTTGAAAATCCAATTGGGATGGTGTAAATCTGATTTTTAATGAACAAATTGTGCCATTTCCCCACTATCTTGATGTATAGCAATCAAATATTGATTAATTTGAATGGAAGAGAATTTATATGAAGTATTTATGATTAATGGACTGTAATTAATGAGATGCACAAGTTTCATGTTTAGTACTTAAGCATTTGGAGTCATCTTGCTCAATTTTATACCGTTTGAAGAAGATTTAATGCCATTTCCCCCAAGGTCGAAACTAGTGATTTTGTAGCTGTTGGGAGAAGGTTATAACAGACTTAAAAACCTTAATAATGATGCACATGAGACCTTAATATTGTCCCTTAGACATCCTCTGCCTCTGTTTAGAAATTCGAGTGGTTTTGGAAGCTTTTGGAGAGCCATATTCAACATTTACCCTGGGGGGATTTGAACCCCAAATTGCTAGTAAAAACTCCTATCTTGGATAGAATCTTAAACGGGTTTGCAGAAGTCTTTTGATGGTCCTAAATCATCACTAAACATAATAATAAAGTCCTAATATCATTCATACACCTTCTCTGAATATTTGGGAGCATTTCGAGCAATTTGGAGACCTAGACCTCAAAACTAGTGAAAGGTCGAACTAGGGAAAAAGTTGAAAATTTCATTATTTTAATAAAAATAAAAAAAATGGACATTCCAATCAATATGCATTGGGTGTGAATGCATGAAAAGTGCATGCATAGTATGTGTATTGAGTAATTTGGGAAATCAGGGGAAAGGCCCAAATCCCTTTTACATAGGTTACATTGTGAAAGGTTTTGTGTTAACTTGAGTAATTTGGCAAACGAGGGGAAAAACCCTAATATCTCTACATAGATTGCGTTCATATGTTTAGGGTGTTTCCTAAAAGGCTTTGCTTGGGTATTCATTGAATTAATTAATGTTGGATTGCATTTATTGTGCGATAATATTGTAATCGCACATTTATTGTGTATTACATTGGTTTAATATTGTAATAATTTTAATATTGTGATTTGCCCATTTGTTGTGCATTACACTAATTTAGAATTGGAAAGCATTTTATAATATTATGCATTCTATAATATTATGCATTTTATATATAGCTGGGAGTTGGAATGTATTATGCATTGGGTAATTGACTTGATATTACATATTTACCACATGTTACATTACAGGGTAAATTACATAAATAATATGCATTGGTTTTGATATACCATGGGTTGCGAAATGAGGGGTGTATCCCTAATCCCTTTACATGGTTTACATGGTTTCAAATGTTATCGTGTATTAAATTGATATATGCATACTAGATATGAGATAGGGAATGAAGGGAATAACCCTAATCCCTTTACAATAATTGCTTTTATTAAGTGAATGCACTAGATATGCAATGGCATGCATGAGACACGCAATGAGATTGCATAGTGCTTTCATATTGTACGTATTAGAAGTGGAATGGTATTGCATGAGTGATTGTGTGCATGAGAATTGGATAGTAGGTGAACATTATTGGAATTGAATAGTGTGTTCTTATCATATGTCTTGAATTGAATATTATCTAATATAGATACACATACCTTGATGTGATGAATGGACTAGTTAAATAAACTGTTGAATAAGAGCATTAGAGGACTTACTCCTCTAGGAATGATCTGGGTAAATAATAGCTTGTTTATATTGCCTAGTAACAGGTTGATGATAAGTATGGATAAATAGCATCATTGGTATGATATGATGATTCTGTGTGACTAAGTCAAGTAATCTTAATAAGTCAAGTACTATTATGTGTGTTATTGAGATCTGGTAAAGGTCTTGTTGAGATGTAATTCTTGTAATTGATGTTAATGTGTAAGTTGTTGTTCTTTCTAGGTTGGTAGCTGCAAGATAGAATATGTTTGTACAATAGTGAATGTTGCATACATTAGCATTGTTTATATTGTTGTGATGTACCTAGAGTTAATATGTTGCTGCATGCAAGTTATGGGTATGCATGTTTATATGTGATTGCGTGCTTATGTGGTTAAAGGTTTGGGTGTTATGGTTTTGCATGCATACACTTAGCACCTAACTTGTGATTTTGTGACTTTAGCATGTAAGTTGGCATCATTCTAAGTGCACAATAAGTCATGGTATGGTTTTAAAGTAAACGTGCATCCTATATGTGTATATGTAATGGTAAGTGTTGATGTCCTAATGGTTAAAGAGCGTGATGAATAGAGGTGTATGATGAAAGTGTAGCATAGCTGGTACAACCATGTTAATCGGATATGAGTTATGCTTATGGGACTTGTTCCTCTCATGAAAAGATAATATGTAGGATAGCCTACCCTTAAAGATGTAATGATGTTATTATTTGATGTATGTCCTCCTTGTGTAGAGACATGAGTGTTAAATGAATGGCATTGTCGTTGCAATACAGCTTAAGAAAACCTTATAATTTCATGTACCCTTGTTGAAAAAGTATCTTTGTGGTATTTCATGTATCTTGTTGGAAATGTATATACCTGACACTAATCATGTGATTGATTAGAATGTGATTCATGTATCTTGTTGAAGATGTATTTCATGTACCTTTGCTGGAAAAGAATATCCCTAATACTAATCATGCGATTGATTTGGATGTGATTCAGGTGGAACCGAAAGGGGATTTTTCGGTACATCTAGTTTCCATATTAGGAATAAAATTCAAGCTGCTCTAGTTTTTGGTTGTTTAGCTTTGTTTCCTCGCAAACCATTACTTGTTCCTAGTCTAGCACATAAATCCACTAGGTAAGGGTGGTGATATCCGAAGGGCCATGGTGAGTGTGGGTAGTCACAACTCACTAGCTAGTGTAGATGGAAGGAAAGTAGATGATGAGGAAATGAGTTGTGGCTACTCTAATTGATTACTTGGGAGAAGGAAGATCATATGAGGGAAGCATACCTTATCTTTTTTTAAATGAATTTAATTGTGTAATAAATAAGCATCGAGACGATGCATTTTTTTAAGGGGGAGGGGATGTAATGCCTCGATGTTAAGCCCCAGACATATGTGATGATGTTATTTGTTATTATTGTGGCACTAGGTGCCTAGACATTGATATTTGGACATTATTATTATTATTATTATTTTATTATTAAATAAATAACTAGCTCAACATGGACAACTAACAAGAATGGGGGTTCATGGATTCCACATGTGAGGGGGTTGGGGACTATGAGTTGTTTTTCTCCCTAACATTGCTCTTTGATTCCTATTTTTTATTATTTTGACTATGGAGACTCTTTTACACCTTAATTGATGCTAGTGGGACCCACTCTCTCATCTCTCTTACATTATGCACCCTCTTGACTATTTTTCCCATGCACTTGATTTTTTTGTAACCCTAGACTAATTCGAGTTAACCTACCAGTGATTTGGAGTCACCTTTCCAGTTAATTCAAGTTATTCTCAGTTAATTAGAGTAATTTTGGGTTAATTCGAGTTATTCTCAGTTAATTAGAGTAATTTGAGGTTTATTCGAGTTATTCTCAGTTAATTAGAGTAATTTAGGGACAATTTGAGTTATTCTCAGTTAATTAGAGTGATTTTGGGTTAATTCGAGTTATTTTCAGTTAGTTAGAGTAATTTTGGGTCAATTCGAGTTGTCATCAATCAGTTAGAGTAATTTACGAGTGAATTCAAGTACCACTTCTAGAATTCGAGATGCTCTCATGGTCTCTAGTGATTTGGAGTATTTTTCTAGTGAATTTGAGTCAATCTAGGTGGATTCGAGTTGTTCTCATGAGAACTCAAATGGTCATCTAGTGAACTAGAGAAGCTCTCAGTGAATTAGAGTCACTTCTCAGTGAACATGAGTTATTCTCTTGGAGTCAACTCGAATTGGTTTAAAGGGATTCCAATTGGTTTCTAGTCATTATTAATTTTCTTTTGGTAGTTTCTCTCTCATGCATTCGAATGCATGTGAATGGATTTGAATTGCTCTCTTGCACATAGCTACTCAGTCTTGTTCTTTTATTGCATGGTGAGTGAATATTGATCTATACCAGTGTGGAGACTAGCTAGATTTACTATTGAACGCAAAAGTACCTCAAGGACCATTATTTGTCTCTGATCTATTCATGTGAATCCTGAAGGTGGATGGTGATGTTCTGAGGGACTGGTTCGGTGAAGGGAACCCCATTTCAGCACTGGGTAGTGTTGATGCAGATAAAGTAAGTGGTGAGGGAATGTGTTTTGTTTCTCAGGTTGTTGCCTGATTTTTCTCTTGTTGAGATCTAATTATGAGAGTTCCTTAGCTTGTGGATCTATGGCCTTAGCTTGGGGGTGACTGTCATGCTGAGAGATTGATGAGCATAGTATGTTTAAGGGTGTGTGGAACATTATCCTAGTTGAAGCTAGTTATGCCTCTCAGAGATAAGTACTTTATTATGCATTTAGTTGTTTTTTTATGGATACATGTGTTCCCACGGAGCTGATTTTATCTATGTTATTTTATGTTTCAGATTCGATTATGTTCTTGTTTTATATGGCTGATTTAGTAGTATTAAAATGGCATTCGTAGATCATATTTGGTTTGTTTGTTATTGCAGCACGTGGATGTTATTTTGCTTATTAATTGTGGCAGCCACTAGATCTGTTTTTTAGGTTGCTTATATGATAGTAGATGGCAGCTCCGGATCTGATATTATATATGTTGAATTGGCTGTGGTTTGGTGTCTTAAGTCTGATTTGTTAGGTTTCATGAAGCTGATTTGTTTTAGTGCTATGAAACTATTCTTGTTAGCGTCTCTATATTTGATTTTACTTAATGATTATATGGTTGCAATAGATATGATGTTTATATTTAATTGCATATGAATTTTTTTCTTAGATCTGGTTTCATTCATGCTATGGCTACTTTGCATCCCATGTTCTTTGAGAAAAATTGCATTAGGAAGTGTTGAAATTCTTTTTAAAGGCTGGAAGTTTTTATTTTACTGGCTTGTAGGCATGATGTTCTAGCCTTAGTAAACCTTATTCCACTATGAATTACCTTGAATCATCCCTTCCCATGTTAGGATCCCATTGTATCTGACCTTGGTGGTGTGACTTGGGGTCTGGTACACTACATTGAGCAAGGGGTGAGACATTAGTGTTAGTTAGCAATGGCACCTACAATATGCCATCATGCCATTGAAATATGAGGTACTGGGTGATGTTAACCACTTGACGTTTGTTATGTTCTTTTAAGAAAATCGTATATTTGAAAGAGTGTCATTTGTTTTACCAGTGTAAGCCTTGTAATGTCATTGTCACCATGAGAAATCAACTCTATATGATACTAGAGGTAGCCAAAACTACCACATTGTCTTTGATCACTACTAAGAAGTGCATGAAGATAATATATTGGACTAGAATATTTTTTAGCTTCATGGTCTATCCTAAAGGAGGAAATAAAATCATTGCAACCACTAATTCCTCCACAGGGGATCCTTCTATGCAGTAGAGATATGTGGACAGGTTAGTGAAATAATAAAGAGACATATGCACATCACCTAAAAAAATACCTTTTCATTGTTAGGTAAAGCATGCAATTGATTTGACAACAAGTGCCCCTCTACCTGATGGTCATGTATACATACACTCTCTTTTAGAGAATGAGGAGTTCAAAATACCAAATTTAATATTTGATATGGAAGGGGCATATTTGACCAATTTCCTTACCCTATAGGATTCCTATTGTGTTTGAAGAAGGATGGGAAATGGTAACTTTAGATTGAATACAAATCCCTAAATAAAATCATAGTTAAGAACCCATGTTGGATCCTTCATTTTTTAAGAAGACCGGAAAAGGCAGAAGAAGAGAAGACTAAGGAAGGGAGTGTGGAAATGAAATGAAAGTTGCAGAAAAGAGGTAACGGCCACAAAAACTTTTGGACTAGTTTTGGACTTGCTCCGCAGGTATAAAAGGAATCATAGGTTAAGTAGAAGAGAGGGAGAAGGAAGAACATCAGAGCATAGGAGCATCCAAGCATAAGAAGATCAGAGCCACCCGAAGACAAAAACAACATGATCCGAAGTAGAAGTTATGTATATGGGTTTTGAGTTTTATTTGTATGAGGGGATATCATGCGACGGTTAATTCCACGTTGACTATAAGGTATCAAATCCATGATGTATTCTATTTTAATGATAAGCATTCCCCATAATAAGAAAGTATTGTTGGGACCCTTAAAGTTTATGTCATGACTGTCTCAAATATGTTTAGTTTTGTTTACTGTTATGCTTAAATAGATAGTGTATTTGAATAAGTAATGTTGCAATGTGCTCAAATGAATGATGTTGCATAAGTGTTGTTTCAATATGAATGAAAGAAACCCCACAACTGCATCCATACAGTTATACATTCCCTATCTTATGCTGGCATTAGTTGTGCTTTAGGTGAGACCTTCACACTTAAGGGGATTGAAAATGCCAACAGACTAGACTACAGCGATGCCCTTTTGTTGGCCCATGCACAAGAACCACGATCTCAATTTTGATCTGACAAATGGTTCCATTCTCGGGACCTGGTTCTTAAAGAGATGTTGTTAATTGTATGGTTTCCTTTGTGGTGACGAGTCAAATCTAGTTATGGTGGGAGAAAAGCTTGACAATTTGCAACTCAAGAGGATGAACTGTGAGGGTGGGAAGTAGCCAAGTTTAGACAATATATTTTCTATGGAGGTTCACCTCTAGATCAGTAAGAATTTATATGTGTTGAACTTCTAGTAAACCTAGCAGAGTGGTTGAAACGACTTGCAGAAGCACCTGAGTACTAAAACAAACAGAGAAGAAACGTTGAGTTGACTTCAAGGGATTTGATCATATTAAATTAGTTAGATTCAGCATTAACCAGAGCCATTGATTTCTGTGTGGAAAGCACTCTAACTGGATATATTCTAGAATTTGTAGACAAAAACAACCAATCATCATTGAAAGTTGAGGATGAACTTAGGAGACATGCAAGGGTAATATTATTGAAAGAATTTTCATTGTGGATTAAAACTTAGTTGGTTGAATTTTGGTTTCTACCTCTAATTTGGATTAGGATGGAGGAGTAAAACCCTCACACATAGGGGAAAATCCAGGAAATTGGTGGAAAGATCAAATGAGAAAGGCATGAGAAAGAAGTGCACAACTGGAAGAAGAAATAAGGAATGGGGGAAATAGTGAAGAAAATCAAGAGGATCTACATTAGATGAAGAGGATAAAGGAACTTACTAACGCCATATTAAAAGAGAACAGGATGGAGATGCCACACTAAGAGGAAACTGGGGGGAAGGCCTGAGTAGGAGGTAGGATAACGAATAATAGTTGTGGAGAATTGAAGTGCCATATCAATCACCAGAATCAGCCATGGAAATAGATGAGGATCTTAAATAATTATCAAGGCCTGTGGAAAATGGAAGTACTCCAGAAACTGAACCCCCCATTATCGCAGAAGTAGGCACCAGAAGCAACGGAGACAACACTCCTCTAATTGACCCCCAGGTGCATTTGTAAAATCTGGTAACAAACTCTCAAAATTTTGTTTTACAATTACCATGGCATAGTCCGATGAATAGTAGTACCAATATTTCTCAAAGCATTTATTTAATAGGAAGTAGTAGTAGTTCCCAGCAAACTAGTAGCACAACTAGGACCCCAAGGGTTTATATTGGTAGAAACCCTAGCCATAGAAATGGTGAGAGTACCAGCAGTCCCATCCCTGAAAATTTTGTATTTTGGGGGAAATGGCAGAGAAGATGATGAATATTAGCATTTGTTTCTCTGTGAAGAGATATGGAACACTAGAGTGACCCTGGTGGTGTCCAAATTGGTAGAGTTTCATACAACCCTCCATGGAAGGGATCTACAGTGGTACATGAGGTTGATCTAGAGATAGGGTACAAACACACCAACTCCCACTTTAGAAAAAACAAAGCATTTTTTTCTAGATGAGTTTGCACAACCAAATTCTAAAAACAAGTTGTTGTGGAATCAAGGAAAATTCGGCAGATGCACGGAGAGTCGGCCTAGGTGTATGCACGACGGTTTAGAGACATGATGACTAAAATAAAATATAAATTCCATGAAGCCCATTATAAGGAGTGGTTTAGTCAACTTTTGTTATCTTTGACAAGGATACCTTTATCACAACAAGTAATACACTCACCCAAAACTGCATTAGAACAGGAGATGAATATTGAGGCTATGGAAAACTATCCAGACTCTATGAGAATTGTAACTTCACCATCTTATGGTGAATTGGCACAGGTGCATAATAAGCTCGTAGAAATAACTAAAATACTTTAGGATTTGAATGTGCCAAAAACATCCCAACCGCGAGTATGGTGTACTAGTTGTACGATAGAAGGACATCATGCTTCAGAATGTCCTTAGACAAGAGGGGGACAAGTTCCACCAGGTGGACAGTTCAATATAGATCCAATTGCAATAGTGGAATGGGTCATTGTAGCAAATCCATTCCATTCTACAGGTTCGCCATTGTTGAAAAATGACAAATACTGCTCATTGTACACACACAGAGTCACTTAGGCATATTGTTAAACACTTTAGGTACCACTGATATTAGTCATATACAAAGAACCCAAAAAAATGTTGTGCACATACAAGCATTAATAAATAACCCCTGTAGTTGATATACAGTACAAAAAGTGATATTTGCAGCGAGAAATATTAACTTACAACAGACTGTCATAAAGATTCATACATAGAAAAATATACCATAATGCAACATTTAGACATAGATATTTTGGTCAACCATGACCCTGGAAAAACCCCACCCCCTGGGGAAAACCAGTCAAGAGAGAGAGTCTTTATTGAGCTCTTAAGGAATATTACAGAGAGTATAGAAGCAGCATATTACATCAAGAATTACACAATGATTTCGAGCATTGACTATGCATAAAAATATCAGTTGACTATGACCATACAGACCCCTTTTTAGTGCCCAGAAATGATTGTAAATGACTGAAATCTATAGTAAACAGTACAGCATAAATATACTTTGGAGTTTGTGCAGAAATAAGACAAAAAATCTCAGTAGAAGATCACCTCAAAAACTATGCCCTCTGGCTGCCTCATTTTCTATGCAATCTAGTGACTGTATGGCCTCACTTTCTGCAGTATGGATCTCCTCTCCTCAACTATAAGGAACTACCACTTTTCTGATGCAGATCCCTTGGAAAACGTGCACCTCAACCTTGGAAAACGTGCCCCACTTACTGCTGCATATATTTGTGCTAGAAACTCCTATGGATTCGTGCCCCACTCTGGGAATTGTGCCCTCTCTTCCAGCCTGCTCTCTCTTTCCTTTTTCTCAGCTCACCTGCACCTCTCTCCTCTAGAAACTCGAGCCTCTCCAAAAATGCTCTCTTGGAATGTGTGCCCAAATGAAGTCTCGTTCATCTTTTATTTACCCTATTAGGGTAACTGTTATGACTCTTCGAATTCAATGGGTGTGATTAGATCTTGGCCAAGAGATCTATGGTTAGGATCTAATCTCTCATTCACTTAAAACTCCTAAGTGAACTATATAACAAATTTCCTTTTCAAAAAGTCACATAACCCTAAATAATTAAAAGATACACTTTATGACTTACAGTCACTTTAAAAACATAATAAAGTGCAACTCACTTTAAAATCATAAAGTCACATAAAAAAGGTACTTTAATAAAAGCTTATTAATAAAGTCACTTTAAGAATATTAATGAGACTCCAAGATTATGGACCCTTGCACCTAGGCAACTGATGCAGGAGTGCCATCAAGCTATCAAATGCCAACACTCCCTCTTACCAAGGGAGGTATTACTGTCATCAGCTCCACCTGGATCTCTCTCCAGTCCTCTCCCTCCAATAGCTGACGCTCCCTCTGAATCTGAATGCCTCTCAGATACCTACACTGGATCAACTGCTGAAGGTATCCATCTGACAACTCTGAGCTGAGAGCTCTGCTCACTCTCCTGCTCATCCTGAAGAAGCATATCATACCAACTTAGTTTCCTCACAGAGTTGGATCAATCCTCCGCACTGACAGCCACCACTACTGCCACTGAGTCTGATCTCTCACCAAGATCACCATCCAAAGGATGCCCTAATACTCGGTATACCCTGCCATCATGGATTCCAAGTAGACTCACTGCACCCAAGCCCCCACTCACTGGATATATATAAACACGCCCTCTCACATGAAGAACCGCATATCCATCATCCTCCAAAGCTGAAACTGAGAACAAGTTCCTCTTCAGCTCTAGAACAAACAACACGTCGCCAACCTCCAGATAACCACCAGAATCGAGTTGGAATAGGACTTTTCCAACTCCTTCTACTGCATGGGTGTCGGCATACCTATCCTCAGTCAGTATAACTCTGTCAATATCTGTCAACTCTTGGAACATTGCTCGTATCCCCATCATATGGGGTGCTGCTCCACTATCTATATACCATACTCCAGTATCCAAACTCTTTGCTACACTACTATATGAAAGAATTGAGACGAGCGAGAATTCCTTCTCGAATTCCCTCGCAAAATCTCCCACTTTAGCTGGAGAGGCCACCTCGGGCTCTTCTTTCTTCTTGTTCTTCTTTTTTTTCGGACACTGCCTAGCATAGTGACCATAACTCTCGCAATCAAAACATTTTACTTTTCTCAGGTCTTTGGCTCCACTGCTTGAGCCACCCTTTTTCTTTCTACCCTTAGCTGAAAGGGCCACATTCTGATCATCAGTAACCTACTCAGTCTTCCCTTGAGATCCTTCTTGAATCTCCTCCCGAGTAAAATCATCCCATAGTCTTTCCCAAGAGGGAAAGTTCTCTCTGCCAACTACACACTTCACAAACACATCCCACTCCTTAGTGAAGCCCTTCAGGGCTATCCGCATTAGCTCGGGATTAGGAATCATCTCACCAACTACACTCAATTCATCTTTTATTTGTCTGATTCTAGTGAGGTAAGAGGCTACATTCTCACCTCTCTCCATCTTAGTGCCATGAAGCTTATCTTTTAGATCCATTTTATGATTTTCATTCTTATTCTCATACAAACTTTTTAAAGTATCCCACATCCCCTTAGCAGTTAATTTCTCTGCCAAATGTGGGATGAGGTGATCTTGAACACCATCCAGAAGTAGTCTCTACGTTCTAGCCTCCTTCACCTCATGTATTTCAAGGGTTATAGGATCAGCTGCGAGAGGAACCACTGTGGTACTGACAAAGGTCCATAACTTGTTTTCCTTGAGAACAGTTGTCATCCGAGGTTTCCACTATAAGTAGTTGGAAATCCCTTCCAACCAATCTTCATACCGGATGCAAGCCATCATTTACTTCCGCTCTTTTTCCAACAAGGTACACTCTTCCTTCTTTGACCAAAAATACTCTATCAGTTGTACTGAACCAACACTTCTTTGCTCACTGTGTAAAGAAATTGACACACAGCTGTCACAATTAGCACTGCACATGCAAATCTCTTACACATCACCTGCAAAATTATCAACACTTCCCTGCTGCCCAACAGTCCACTGAAATATCAGAGCCCCAACTTTGATACCATGTTGAAAAATGACAAATACTGCTCACTGTACACACACATAGTCACTTAGGCATATTGTCAAACACTTTAGGTACCACCAATATCAGTCATATATAGAGAACCCAAAAAATGCTGTGCACATACAAGCATTAATAAATAACCCCTGTAGTTGATATACAGTATAAAAAGTGATATTTGCGGCAGGAAATATTAATTTACAGCAGATTGTCATAAAGATTCATACACAGAAAAATATACCATAATGCAGCATTTAGACACAGATATTTTGGTCAACCATGACCCTGGAAAAACCCCACCCCCTAGGGAAAACAAGTCAAGAGAGAGAGTCTTTATTGAGCTCTTAAGGAATATTACAGAGAGTATAGCAACAGCATATTACATCAAGAATTACACAGTGATTTCCAGCATTGACTGTACATAAAAATCTCAGTTGACTGTGACCATACATACCCCTTTTTAGTGCCCAGAAATGACTGTAAATGACTGAAATCTACAGTAAACAGTACAGCAGAAATATACTTTGGAGTTTGTGTAGAAATAAGACAAAAACTCTCAGTAGAAGCTCACCTCGAAAACTGTACCCTCTGGTTGCCTCATTTTTTGTGCAATCTGGTGACTGTACGGCCTCACTTTCTGCAGTATGGATCTCCTCTATTTAGATGTATGGAACTACCACTTTTCTAATGTAAATCCCTTAGAAAAATGCCCCTCAACCTTGGAAAATGTGCCCCACTTGCTGCTGCATATATTTGTGCTGGAAACTCCTAGGGATTCGTGCCCCACTCTAGGAACTGTGCCCTCTCTTCCAGCCTGCTTTCTCTTTTCTCTTTTTCAGCTCACCTACGCCTCTCTCCTCTAGAAACTCGAGCCTCTCCAAAAATGCTCTCTTGGAATGTGTGCCCAAATGAAGTCTCATTCATCTTTTATTTACCCTATTAGGGTAACTGTTATGACTCTTTGAATTCAATAAGTGAGATTAGATCTTGGCCAAGAGATCTATGGCTAGGATCTAATCTCTCATTCACTTAAAACTCCTAAGTGAATTATATAACAAATTTCCTTTTCAAAAAGTCACATAACCCTAAATAATTAAAAGATACACTTTATGACTTAAAGTCACTTTAAAAACATAAAAAAGTGCAACTCACTTTAAAATCATAAAGTCACATCAAAAAGGTACTTTAATAAAAGCTTATTAATAAAGTCACTTTAAGAATATTAATGAGACTCCAAGATTATGGACCCCTACACCTAGGCACCTAATGCAAGAGTGCCACCGAGCTATCAAATGCTAACAGCCATCATATCCAAATCCACCAAGTGCTTCTCCTAATGACTTATGTGAGATATACAAATCATTAGGTCATCCGCTGTGACTTTGTTCGATCCTATAGAAATATTCTTCAATACCCAACATGGTATACTGTGAATTATGTGGATCAAGTATACATATCACTGCAAAATGTAGAGCCTTGGACACCCTAACAGAGAGGCTAGATCATTCTATATTTTGGATAGTTGATCAACTTCCAGGAACAAAGGGGGGCATCATGGAAGAGGATTCAGATCCAGACGGGGAGAAGGTCATACATGTCCTATGCGATATTACAACTCTAATGAAATTATCCATTTCGCCTGTGATTGTTCCTTTCCCAAAATGCCATAGTGTACATATTGTCGCACTAACACTAACATTGTAGAGGAATATCCTAATATTATCACCAAATGGGAAGATTGTGTAAGAATACCGACCAACTTTATAAACTGTGAAATTTAAGAAGACCAAACTGCAATAAGCTTTGTTGTCACTCAGGTAGGCGTGAAAGCAGGATCCAATCAATGATGACCAAACTCCCCAATAATTAGAAAGGCAACACCTAAGAAGACTAAGTATATTCCAGTTCATCAGAACGAGATCTATCGAGAGGCCATGGATTTGTTTGGCTGAATACCAACTCTGCCATCCCAAGACAATACAAGATCGTCTCACTATTTTAGGTAGAATGATACAAGAGATGAGGTTGAGGGATCAGGTACTAATAAAGAAAAGAATTCAGTTTCATTATGGTTCAACTTACTCAAATATATTTTGGAAGGTGAGACAGCCACTTAGAATTTACGTGTTGTTCTTCACAACCTACCTATGTTGTGGAAATTGATGGAGAAATATGTACCCCACTGCCAGAAAGGAACCTGCAAATAGTATGGCAAAGGAAAAGGAAGAGGACTGGTTGAGAATTTCGTTTGGATGCAATGGGTTCCCCAACTCTTGTCTATCCTCCCATTCAGGTGTGTATGGAAAATCAGTACCATATTTTCCCCATTGGCCATCTAGAGAATGTTGAAGTGGATTTGGGGAGTGTTAAAACCACCACATATTTTGAAATAATTGAGATCATGACCGAGATGGATCCCTATCAAGCATTGCTCAAAATTGAATGGGCCTATGAAAACTATCGGATAATTGATCTGAAAAATGGAAAATTGACATTCAAGGATAATGGCATGAAGGTAATGAAACCCATATATCCACATCAAGGTCCACTATACCCAAAATCAATCCAAGAAAATATGCAAAAGGATATTTGGATAACATTTATTCTTTAACAGCAGGAAAGAGGGACAACTACGTGAATCCTACTATAGAAGGCTTAGTAAGATGGAGAAGTATCCAATCATTTGATAGTGATTCTGAAGAAGCCTGGGTCATTGGAAAAATGGACATCATGATCTCTCATCCAAGCATTGTGCAATGGTAAAATTGGTTTGCTAGATCATCATAGAATTAAATAATACACCAATATACGATGGAACCAATAGATTTTAAACATTCTTGCAGGAAATGGAATCTTCAGTTGTTGAAGAATATCATATGGATTCCTTGGACATAGCACTTAGAGGGAATCCAGAAGGATGTGGGAAATGCACAAAGATGATTTTCCTAATTGGGACATAACTGAGCTAACTTTGGTGACCAATTTAAAGCCATCTCTACACACTAACATGGTGGAGACCAATCCATACCAAATATTGACATGTGTGAGAACCAATGGGAGGCAGGAGGATTACAACCATAGTTTGGGGTTCATTACTTCTTTCATGAGATTAGGACAATCCCAAAATCTTGGTATATACACAAAGAAACAAGGAGGCATACTGGTTGTTGAAAGAAGCTATGCGCCAAGTTCTACCAAGATTTCTCCTTCTCTGCAACAAGTGACACAGTAACAAAAGCATTAACAGCCATCAAGGGTGCACTATTTTCTGATCAGTTGTGGAATATGGGCCACTCATATGTCTATCCTTCACATGAAGAATTAGTATTCCTTCACTTTGACATCCCTAAAATGAGACAACCTCTATTGTGCAAAGGTAGATCAAGACAATCCAAAACTAGATTAACTGGAACAATTGAGACATCTAACCTTTCAGAAGTTGAAAGGTGCTCGGGAATTCCAATAGACCAAATCAAAATACAGTGGATCAATCTATATGCAACCTTTGTAGTTAAATAAAATCAACATTGGCACTAAAGACAAACCAAAGATGGTGTCTATTGGGGACTACTGAGACAACCAAATAGTACCTTAGGTCACATTGATATTGAAAGAATATGAAGACTTATTTTCGCAAATCTTCACAAAGATGAAAGGAATATAAAGAGAGCTCGATGAGATGAATATTGAACTCAATCTAGATGCAAATCCTATAAAACATCGGTTGTATCAGTTGAATCCTCAGATAAATCAAAAGGTGAAGAAGGAGATTGACCATATGTTGAGCGCATGCCTGATTTTACCAATTAATGAGTCTAAATGGATAAGCCCCATTGTGATTAAGAGCAAGAAGGATACAAAGGAAATCCATGTTTTCGTTGAATACTGTATCCTAAATGCTACTTACGTCCATGACCCATTCCTTACACCGTTCAGTGACGAAGTCTTAGATCAAGTGGCAGGGAATGAAGCATACTCCTTCACTGATGGATTTTAGGGCTGCCATCAAGTCATGATTGCTGAAGAAGATAAGAAGAAGACTACATTTACTACTAAATTTGGATCATTTGCATAAAAATTCATGCCATATGGACTTAAGAATGCACTAGCTATCTTTTCATGGATAGTGATCGTAGCTTTCCACAAGTTCCTTCATAAGTTCTTTGAAGTATATCTAGATGACTCGACGGCCTATAATTTGCTCAAAGAATGTGTTTCTCTACTTCGACTTATGTTGGATCATTGCAGGCAGATGGGGATTTCTTTGAACCTATGGAAATGCATATTTTGTGTACCTTTTGGAAACTTGCTAGGACATATTGTGTGTAAAGATGGTGTACTAGTAGACCTTGCAAAAATTGTAGCCATTGTGAATCTATAGGCACCTATGACAATAAAATAGTTGTGATCCACCCTGGGTCATACCAAGTACTATAGAATATTCATCCACAACTATGCGTCCATCATTGTACCATTGGAGAAATTGTTGAAAAAATATGACTTTTAAATCAACCGAAGATTGTGAAAAAGCATTTAACATGCTAAAAGAGAGGATGGTAAATGCCCCAATCCTAGCATTTCCTGATTGGGAAAAGGAGTTTCATGTTCATGTTGATGCATCAATCACTCTTGGCATTATATTGCCCCATCCATGAGAAGGAAATATGAACCATCTAGTCTATTTTGCGAGTAGAAAGCTATCATAAGCACAGCACATCTATACAACAACAGAGCGAGAAGGATTAGATATGATTTATGCATTACAAACATCTTGCAACTACTTATTGGGATGACACTTCAATTTATTAACGAATCACTTTGCCTTGAAGTATTTGGTAAACAATCCAGTGTTAGAAGGAATATTCTGCAGATGGTTACTTTTTTTTCCGGAGTTTTCTTTTGACGTCATAGTGAATCACAAGAAACACAATCATGGACCCGATCATCTCTCTCGGATAGAATCAGGAGAAGCTGGAAGACCAACTACCAGATGTAGAATTATTTTGGGTGGAATCCATTCCAAATCACCTAGAAGAGATCTAATTCTTTCTTACCACAAGAAAATTTCCATATGACTATTACCCAACACAAAAAAGGCACTTAGTTGTAAGAGTTGTAGAATATCAGTTAATTGTGGTACAATTATATAAGCTGGGGATTAATGGCATATTACGCATATGTGTATTAGATCATGAACATGAAATCATTTTGTCGGAATGTCATATTGTATTTGTGGGAGGACATGTTCATGGAAAATCCACAGGAAGGAAGGTGCTTCAAGTAGGCATGTGGTGGCCTATAGTATTCAAATATGCTAAGAAATACACCCATAAATGTGATGTTTTTTAGTGCATTGGTCGACCATCCTGATGAGATGAACTCCCATTGCATCCAGTCCAAGCCCTGCAACCATTTTAGAAATGGGTGATCGACATTGTAGCACCCATCAACCCACCGGAAAAGCATTCAAAATCCCATTATATTATCACTACAATGAATTATTTAACAAATTTGGTAGAAGCCGCACCAACCTGAGACTATTCCATAGAGACAATTGTTCAATTCATTTATGAAAACATTATTACTCGGTTTGGGTGCCCAATAATTCTTACAAGTGATCAAGGAAATCATTTTTTGAACAATATTATTGAAGAATTGACAGCTAAATTTTTGATCCAGCATCATAAAAGTATTCCATACCACCCTCAACCAAATGGAATGGTGAACGCATTCAAGAAAATTCTACAGAATGAGCTGAACAAAGTCTATTGCACAAACAAGGATGAATGGGATGAGCAAATTCCAATAATATTATGGGCTTACATGACTACCACTAAGAAGCTTCACAAGAAGACTCCATTCCAATTGGTCTATGATAGAGTAGCAGTAGTTCTCATAAAATTTGTAGTCCCAAGACTTTACATTGCTCATTCAATACATATGACAAAAGAAGAATCAATTACAAAATGACTTGTGGAACTAATGGAACTTGAATAATCTCGTTTTATGGAAGAATATCATGTGATAATGAAAAAAGGGCAACAGAAGGCATGGCATGATCACCATATCAATTAGAAACAATTTGGCAAAGGTGACTAAGTACTACTATATGACATCAATTTTATGAAGCATGTAGGAAAATTATAGATGCATTGGTTGGGACCATTCATTGTTGTGAAAATCAAGGATTCGGGTGCTGTGAAACTTTCCCAACTTGATGGTATCTTGCATCTAGGATGGGTGAATGGTGCACACCTGGATCCATATGTATCTTCTCAGTAATTCCACAAGAATCCACTCCTTCTCTCAGGAGTGAGTAAGTTAGGAGTTAGGATTTCCTTTTCAGTTCACTATCTTTTTCTTTTCAGTCTTTAGTTGGTTTCCATAGTTTAGTTCATTTTTCAGTTAGTATTCATCATTATGGTCAGGGAGGGACCTGCAGTTCTAATCAGTTGCCGTTAGTTCCATGTTTTTGTAGTACAATTTCCTTATCCATCATCCATTGGTCACTCGTGAGACATTGCAATCACTCCAAGTCATCCAATGTGTCATCATTGAAATCCTCGGCATTTCAACATCATAGCAACCCAAACCATGTAGTTTTCCCAAGCATGTGACCCGTTGTTCATCATTACCCCACTCTCACACATATGATTCCCAAACCATTGTCCTTGACTTATGCAATTGTCATCATGAAGATCTCAACCCCATCTCCAAATCCCAGATGTATAATTTCCCATGCAATCCACATAATGCGAAAAGCCACCCCACCATCATTCCACACCTATATATATGGATATGTAACATTCCTTACCACCTACAAGTCATTTTCCCATGTCTCATATTGTTGTAGCCATGAAAATAGTTTCATCATCCCCTATGTTCATCCCCTTGTTGTTGTATGAGATGCTATCTCTCATCAAGCCTTGCTTAGTCACCTCCATGAAAAGAACCCCACTAAGCATTCCCGATATCACTTTGTGCTAGATGAATATTTCTATTCACGATGCCTGGTAGGGATTTCAGGAGTCACATTATATGAAAATTTTGAGAGATCATGATGTTCTTAGAGTCACCCCTAATATTCCTACCACATTTCACTCTCTCAATCTGTTACATCATAATCTTCCACCCTATGAGCATCAGCATTGTTTGGCCTGTAGGATCCATTTCAGTGACTCAGATCCACTTATATTCTTCAGAGATACCAGTTTGCCTTATTTTTATTCCTACCCACCTGTTTCATCCTTATAGCAGGCATACCCACAAGTTGCATCACTATAGCCCGCGGGTAGCATGTGAAATGGTAAAAACCACTATTTTATTACTTTTTACTCCCAAAAAGTGGTCATTGGGTGACCTTTTGCTCTCTATCTGCCCAAGTAACGCTTCGATGTGTCCTTTCACCTACCTTTGAGAGGACTATATATTGATCACATATGGCTTATGGACGGGAGGAAGAAGAGAATAGCAAGAGAACTCTAGTGGATTTTTTCCCTATCTTGAGTCTGCACTCATTGATCCTTGTAGTTGTAAACCAGTTATGTTCACCTTCCAAACTCCTATCTAGTTTGAGTTTGCCATTCATGGAGGATTAAAGTGGTGGAGGCACAAGTGGATTGATCTAGATCTTGGTTCATATTTGTTTTCGGCAAGAGGTCGTATCACTTTCTACTTCTTCTTGTTCATTAATAGAAATACTCATATTCTCGTCCATTCATGGTGTGAATGTCATTTATTATGCATTGGGTTACATTTGCTTATGATATTATGGACCATTGTTATTGATTATGTTAATTTCATTTATATATTATATGCACTTGTTGGATATTGGTTGTCAAGACTAATTTGCAAATTTCAAGTGCGTGGATTGAAAGCTCCAACGGGGATCTACATCAAACGTTTGGATCGAGGTTGGTTACATTTCTCCATTATCTTAACATTGTCATTTATAATAGCATTGTTTTGAGAATTGAGTTGATTTCTAGTAGTCATCTGTCTGTTGTGGTATTTCCAAGCCATAGTGAGTTTTATCCAATACAGAAATGGCAACTCCGCTGGGGAAAACATCCATGTTTGGGAAATTTTTTGAGCATTAGTCCATAATTAGAGTTGTTGTTTATCGAAGCTCTATGTCACTGTTTGGCCGTTGAGATACACTGTAGAAAACTTGTTTTTTCTGAGCCTCTGGACTCTTTATTTGACCATTTTCTTTTCCTCACCAGCGGGCTAGCTTAGTTCTGCTGGAATCTACCCGCCTCTATTTACTCTACTGCTCGTGGGTACCTGCAAGTATTCCTTCGATAGTAGCGTATAACTCCAGCTTTTGTTGGTTTATGGCTATTGGTTGTTGCTGGGTTGGCTTTGGTTATTCCTGAGTCTTTGTTGGCCTCTTTCTTGACTGTTTCATGCCTTGGTTGTGACCAAAACTCTTCGTTTCTCTTGGTTGAGCCTTTTTGGTTTTTTACCAAACTTTGGATTTAACCTCTTGGTTTTTTCCTTTTGAGCTCTTTCCTTTGGCTGAGTCTTGCTATTTACGATCTGTTGGGTTGTCTTAGTGATCTTCTCAATACTTCAGTGACTGAATAGTAGGATTTTGCTTGCATTTTTTCATTCCATTTATATTGAAAAAATACAAAAATATACATCTAGTTTTTTGCATTTTCCTTTTTGTTTATAAGCGAAAATACAAAAATATTTTACTTTCATGTACTGCATCTTGCATTGAGTGCTTGTTGCCTTCATTTTAGGTTCTTCTTGTGCATTGAAAAGATAAAAGATTGCATCTTTATTTCAGAATTGTTGGTTGATTTTGCATATTAGTGGCATTGTTTTATTGGATAGATGAGTCTAGGATTGGACGATTTTGCATAGTATTGAGTATACACATCACTAGTTTCACGATCATATCCCTTGAGTAATCACAGCCATTAAAATTAACGTTGAATCATTAAAATTGATTAGACTGATTTTATTTATAGGGTACACCAACTAGCATAGGTTTAGAGTCTTGGAATAGATCATTGTGAGTTAACAATCCAAGACTACTGAACGAAACATTAGGTGTCTGACCAGGGAGTGGAGGAATCCATGGTATAGATCGGTGTTCTCAGGAAACTTTACTCAATCCAGAGTTAAGCACGAGGTCACGAGAGGTTGGCTGAGGAGATATCCCTCTGATACTGGCTGAACGTGGGAGATATATCCAGGATTTGTTCGTATTTGGTGGTACCGGAGGTTCGTCCTCTTGTGCTTTGGGCTTAACTACCCTACCCATACGATGGGTCCCACCTGCGACTGTCCCCCTGAGCATTGGTTATATTGCAGTGCCATAGTTGCATTACCTAGGTATCGCACAGGGTACTTGCAGTGGTTATTCTATTTGTGTCCTGAGTCAGATAGGGATTGGAAAACATAGTTGTGTTCGTGCAGTGGACTTGACCCTGTCAACATAGTGAAGCATGGGTGTCTCTATAACTGATTGTGTTACCTCCAACTATAGTTTGGGAGTCTCAAGTCTCTCCTAGGCGAGACATACCGACTCTAGTGTCGGGAGCTCATTTAGCCACTCTATTTTTCTGTAGTTTTCTCTAGGTGTGTGCTTTTGATTTACTATTTTTGATCGATAGTTGGCCTTTAGGAGATGTTTTGACTCTCTCTGGAGATATCGTGGCGCGGAGCCCTACTCTCCGCTGGTCCCATCATTTGGATAGTTTAAAGCCACTCGAGGTTACATGTCGTATTGCTAGAGGACGCCAGAGGGATCCCTCTGAGTCTTTGGATTCTTACGTGACTTATGTTGAAGACTACATGGCTACACATCCCAATATTGGGGAAAAACCTTCTACTCCTTCAAGTAGAGTCGACCATAATTCTGATCCCCATACTCCTCATGAGGATTGGGGAGGTGATCCACCTGAGACTCAACCTGGTTCTATTTGGCCTAATCCACTTGATCGGGATCCATTTGATCCTTCAAATCCGGATAATTATCTTTACGGAATGCTTGACTTACCCAAGGATGAAGAACAGGACGAACATTTCGTTCCTTCGTTTCCACGCAATTATAGATATGGGATTTCTGAGACACATGATGATACTGGCCCTATGATCAACCCCACCGCGCTCTCTTTTGGTATGCCTAGTCATAGTACTGTCGAACCTTCCACTACGGTTGGTAGTCACACTGGCACTAGTCAAAGTGTTAGCCATACTATACCCACTAGGGGCACTACCCTCGCTAGGGGCACTACGTTGTCCACCCACTCACATAGAATGGGGACCGGTTAGATTCCTAACAATGCTAATGTTGGAACATGACCACCTCCTAGGAATACCCAACCTAACCGGAATGTTGTTCGGAATACGACTCGCCATCCAGAACCTAATACACATGCCGCTACTCGTCAACCCAGGACTACTTTTGCACACGATACCATTCCTCCCAACCATGAGGGTGGACACATACCGCATACTTTTGCGTCCACCACCACCACTAGTAATGCTAATGTAGGGGGTGGGAATATTTCCTATCCACATGGACATCACACCACCAACCCTGCTACTAGTCACACCCATATTGGAGCTGGGAATGCTTCTCATGCTTCTGGTCACCACACGGCTACTCAAGGTAATCCTAATGTTGGGGGTGGGAACATACCATACCATTACGGTCAATACAACATGGTTCCCACTATGAATAGTACATACATGCCCCATACTCATGAGGGCAACCCTTACTACAACGCAGTCGGTGCTGGCCACTAGTGTCGCCCACCACCCCAATATGGTGCTCAAAATGTGCATATACCTGCTTACTCTCAAATGGGTCCGGAAGGGGGAGGTTATCCATCTTATGGCCATGGGAAAGCTTACAGTCCGTCAAGTCCTCATCATCAGCAGTTTAATCCTCATGGTCAAGCTTTTGGTCCATCTTGTAACATAGTTCCATTTAACCAACCTTTTATGGGAGCTTATAATCAATATTTCCAGCCTCAGCTCTCGTTCCTTGCATGCTTGAATCTCCTATATCTTTCGAAGCTCACAAATGATCCTGTGTGTCACGACCCTACTTGGCCCCCGGTCCCTACCAAGCTCCCTTCGGACATTCCGAAGTTTGAGGGGAAAGGTGGTGAGGACCCTGAGGGGAAAGGTGGTGAGGACCTTGGAGATCATGTCACGACGTTTCACCTTTGGTGCTCCTCCAACTCTTTGAATCATGATTCCATTCGATTACGCCTATTTCAACGCACCCTCATGGGGGCAGCCACGAAGTGGTATGTGGATTTTCTTGGAAACACCTATAGGGGATTCAACGAGATTGCTTTGGTTTTCTTAGACCATTTCCAGTTGTCGGTTCGTTATGATACTGGTACTGAGTTGTTGTCCACCTTCCGTCAGAATAAGGCCACACATATTTCTGACCACGTTCAAGAGTGGTGTCGGCAGAAGAGATTAGTGAAATCCAACATTCCTCCAGAGTTCCTGTTGGAATGGTTCCTCAAGTATTTACTCCCATACATTGCTAAGGATGTTTTGATGTTCGGCATTGTGACTGAGGAACAAGCTATCTTGAAAGTCCAGCAGTTATATCTACTTTATTCTTAGTCTGGAATTTTGTATGACATTATTCCTGATGCACCGAGAACAAGACATGAGCCTACGTCAGTTCCTAGACCACATGCTGATGGCATCGTGGGGTCCACATGCACTCACCCTATAGACTTGATCTAATCAAATGCAAAATTTGTCGCTAAACCAGTCTGCTCCTGGACAGGTTCACACCTTGTCCACTTCCACTCCGTCGTCTAATATACACAATGTGCAATCAATGAAACCGTCGGGTAACCAACAACTTGGTGGTAAGAAAAAGGGTAGAAATAACAATAGGGGTGGAAACAATGGAAGTAATAACAATAGCAATCGTAATAATCCTCGTAAAGAGAATTCCAACCCTTCTCGAGAAGGCGGTAATGCTGGCGAGGATCGTAAACCTAGGCATAAGGTGAAATTCCCTTGCAAGCTTTGTGGGGAGGATCATCTTACTCACTTATGTCCTCGAATTGAAGAAGCATCGAAGCATTTGGCACAGAGCCCAACTGTGTTGAAGGATCCCCTTCCTCGTCATCAAAACATGGCTTTGCATGCTCCCACCACTAGTTATGGTACTAATGAAATGGTAACGTCTTCTTCCAATACTAGTGGTTATGGATTTGTGAATATGGTTCAGTCGGAGGTTTGTGTTACTACTTGTCAGTGCGATTATGGTGCACCACAACCTAACTTGGGGAGTGAGCTTTCCCCTCCTCCTGATAATTTCTTGCATATCGAGAAGTTGTTCATTATGCCATGGATACCGAAAGGTGTTCTCAAGTGCTCCACGCATAATCCTAATGCTCGAGCCACCCAAAACTACTCCATCGTAGAAGATTTGGGCCAAACTCCATGTGCCATGTCGGCTCTTGAGGTTTTGCAAGCCTGTCCTTCTTAGAAGCATGCCCTTTTGAGTGTGTTAGGAGTTCAGGATGGGGGAAATCCTAGTGTTATCAAGTTCGATACTACTGATGTCCAGCCTCGCTTACCTTAACACGTGGCTTTTCAAATCCAGGTGGTTTGCCTTAAGAGCTTCGTCAAATGTACTATGGTTGATGAAGGTGCTTCTGTATCAATAATGTCGTTAACTTGTTGGAAAGCTCTTGGCTCTCCTCCTCTACTCGCGTCTAGAACTACACTCACTGCATTCAATGGTAGATCTTTTACGCCACACGAAATTATCCCTTCCCTTGTTGTCTCCTTGGGAGGTAAGTCTGTGCCTATTGAAGTCAAAGTGGTTGATGCGCCCATCAACTACAACCTTTTACTGGGTCAGAACTGGATGTACGCTATGAAGGCTGTCGTGTCTACTATATTTAGAGTTATTTGCTTTCCCCATGAAGGAAAGATTGTGACGATCGATCAGCTGCATTTTGTTGGTACTCCTTCCACAGCATCCACAGGATATGTAATCCCGCAAGTTTCTGATTCTCAGCCGGCAACTGGGAACATAGGTGTTGGAATTTACCCCTCATTAATGGGAACTTATAATCATTCTGTACCTATGAATTTTATTGGAACCATTACCGACAATGCATCTCCTCCTTTGAATAATATGTTATTCCAGACCTCCTATTTAGATGATCTGTGGACTTTACCATCCACGAGTTCCACGTCTGGAGACATTGCGCACATCAGGATGTCTAGCAGATATGTAGATCTTGCTTACGATCATATCCAACAAACCACTGCAGATCCAGAACTCTCTTCTTCCCAGATAGTTGAAGAAGATCCCGTTACGCTGCCAGTTTGGGCAACCAACTCATCTTGCTCTCACGATTTCCTTGATGATACTTTGCCATCTAATGAAGCTATCCTCGAGGCCATGTGTGGTAGTGAGAGGCCTTGGGAAGATATGCACCATTACTCTTATTTTCTTCCCAACCTCGAGCTCGTTGAGAAGGAGGAGTTTAGGATGACTCTAGCTGAGATGGTTGGTCACCCTGTGGCTCTTTTGGAGTCGCATGATGTTTTTGTGGAGGGGAATATGGCCAATATTTCCCCAACCATTTCGATCAACATCTCCCGCACTCCCGCAAAGATGGAGAATGTTTACGTCGGTGCCGATTGCACTCCTGAGGAGATCACTATCTACACTGATTTGTTTACAGATCTTCGGGAAGATTTCGCCTGGTCATACGAGGAGATGCCAGGAATAGACCCTCGCATTGTTGAACATGATATTAGAATGTATCCTAATGCTAAACTGGTTCAACAATGCTTACGAGCTGTGAACCCTAGGAAGGCAGTTGCTATTAAGGCAGAGTTGGAGAAACTGCTCAAAGTTGGTTTCATCTACCCCGTTCCCCTTACCGAATGGGTGTCAAATCCCGTTCCTGTGGATAAGAAGCAGGGAACGATCCGTGTATGCACTGATTTCAGAGATTTGAACCGTGCATGTCCAAAAGAAAACTTCCCCATGCCATTCATTGATCAAATATTGGATGCTTGTATGGGGAGTGAGATTTTTTCATTCATGGACGGATTCTCAGGTTATAATCAGATTCAAATCAAACCCGCGAGCCAACATAAGATGGAATTTATTTGTCCATGGGGAACATTTACATATTGGAAAATTCCCTTCAGCCTCAAAAACGTCGGAGCTACTTTTCAACGAGCCATGACCTATGCCTTTCATGATCTTAAGATGATTATGGAAGTTTTCTTGGATGATCTTGCTGGAAATTCTTGCAAGAGAGTGGACCACCCCAAGCACCTCCATATGATTCTCGAACGATGTATCCACTACAAAATTCGATTGAATCCAAACAAATGCATCTTCACTGTTAGGACTGGTCTCCTTCTGGGATTCATAGTTTTGAGAGAGGGTATTCGAGTCGATCCTTTCAAAGTTGAGGCAATACTTCAGTTGCCTCCTCTGCGTAATTTGTTACAACTTCAGAGCCTCCAAGGGAGAGCTACTTTTCTACGTCGGTTTATAGCTAACTATGCTAGTATTACTAAAGGCTTCGCACACCTATTGAAGAAAGACACACCTTTTATCTGGGATGAGCGAGCCCAGCAGTCTTTCGATGCCCTTAAGAAAGCTTTGGCGTCGGCCCCCTTGCTTCGTCCGCCGAACTTTACACAAGATTTCATTTTTTATGTGGTCGCATCTCAAGAGACTATTGGCATGGTCTTTGTTCAGGTAGATGATGCGCTCTTCAAGCATGTTATCTATTATCTCAGTCTAAATTTAGTAGATGCTGAGCTAAGGTACACCCACATAGAAAAGCTGGCACTTGCGATTGTCCACATGGTCCAACGGTTACGACATTACATTTTGCTTCGAACAACCACTATTGTAGCTCATATCAATCCATTTCAGTTCGTGCTATCACAATGCCTTATCAGGGGTAAGTATAATAAATGGTTTATCATCCTTTAGGAATTTGATCTTGATTTTGCTTCAGCAAAATCAGTGAAATCATTGGTGTTCACTGAGCTTATGTTGGACCTTCCACAGCTTGATGAGGATGTCATTCATGAAGATTCCTTTGTGGATGAACACTTATTCCTTATCTCGTCCAAGGACCCTTGGTATGGGGATGTCATTGTATATCTCCAAACTTTGAAGTTTCCTCTGCATTATTCACGAGACGAGCGACGGCGTGTGAGACATCACACTAAATATTATACTATTGTCAGTGACACTTTGTATCACTGAGGAAAGGATTCCATTCTCCGTCGTTGCTTGACTCACGAAGAAGCGGAACGGGTACTTATTGATTGCCATGCGGGGGCATGTGGTTGTCACTTATCTGGGCTTGCTACAGCTCAACGTATCATGCGAGCTAGTTATTTTTGGCCTACCATCTTTAAAGATTGTATTAATGTTGTGAAGAGATTCCACCCTTGCCAATTGTTTTCTTGGAACATACACTCGCATCCAGTGCCCCTCCATTCGGTCATCACTGTTGGTCCCTTCACCAAGTGGGGGGTAGATTTCATGGATTGCAAACCAGCTTCAGCTGGGGGGCATCACCATACCATCATGGCCGTGGATTATTTTTCCAAGTGGATGAGGCCATGCCTACTGTAAAAGTTGATGGTGCTACTGCAGCCCATTTCATGTTCAACCAGATTATCACTCGGTTCGGTATCCCGAAAGAGATTGTCACTGACCATGGCAGTCACTTTCAAAACAATATGATGGAGGATCTGTCTCTCAAGCTTGGGTTTCTTCAGGAACACTCGTCTTCCTACTATCCTCAAGAGAATGGTTAGGTTGAAGTAGTAAATAAGTCTTTGAAGACCATTGTCCAACGTACCATCCAACAAAGAAAGACCAATTGGCATATCATGTTATACCCTGATTTGTGGGCATATCGAACTGCAGTTAAGACTGCCACGGGGTTCTCACCATTCCAGTTAGTTCATGGTGTGGATTCACTTTTACCGATCGAATGCGAAATCCCTTTGCTCATGCTAGCCATAGAGCTCCTCCCTGATACGACGGAGATTGAGCAACATTTAGTACACCTCAAGCAACTTGACGAGCACCGTCGAGATGCCGTTGTGGCCATTGATGTTAACAAGCGTCGTGTTAGGGTTCAATGTGATAGGTCTGTCCCTCCCCGGCAATATGTTGAAGGTGACTTGGTACTCTTGTATGACCAAGCTAAAGAACCCCTGGGGTCAGGAAAGTTCAATCCCATGTGGCACGGTCCTTACATTGTGAGGCGTGTCCTAGAGAAAGGAGCTTATGAGTTAGAAGACTATGAGGGATTTTTCTTGAAGGAGCCTAGAAATGGGCTCTACCTCAATCGGTATTATGCTTGAACCTTTGGTTCGGACTGATACTTTTGTACACTATTGTATAGTTTTTCTGTACATAGTTTAGATTTCCTTTTGGTTGTCAGGTCTACTGATCAGCCTCTGTTTGATTGACAGATATCAACGGAATATCCTGCATTCTTAGGTTTCATGGATGGTGCTAGCTGACATACGCAACAGCTTACTTCTGTTGCCTGGGTTATCTTCTCACCTGACCACCTAGTTGTGTCCTCAGGAGGTGCTTGTCTCGGTCCTACATCTAATAATGTGGTTGAGTATAGTGTCATTATTGAGCTACTTCGGGATGCTATTTCACATGACATCCAGTCTTTAGAAGTCCTCCTGGATTCACAACTAGTTATGTCTCATCTGAATGGGCAGTACTGTGTATGAGACCCCACATTACTACGGATATTCCTTAAGGTATGAATCTTGGAGAGACATTCTGTTTCAATTACATATATTCATATTCCAAGAAGTCCTAATTATATATCTGATGCATATGCTAACTATGTATTAGATTGGCATTTGTTACATTCATCATGAAGCACATAAATACAAAGACATTCATACATTTGTACATACACACATGTAGTAGAACCGAGAGACAAAGTTGTATATATATAAATATGTCAAAAAACAGTAGTGTCATGCAAAACTGGAGCCCGTATCCCTCAAAAATATACATATCGATACAAAAAATAATGAGACCCTGGGATATCTATTCCCTCCGAGGAGGTCTAGCTGCTGCCTCAACAAGATGTGTCTCATAGAAGTAGTGTACTGCGTTGGCCACCCACTACAGTAGCCGCATCCACTCACCAGGAACACCCTCTACCTGGTGCTGCATGGCCTCAGGTAGTCGAGCTACCTCTATCTATGGTACTCAGGAAACCATATGTGATAGGTTGCACCGCAATGTCTAAAGTGTACACCCTGCTGTAGTGTCTGCTGCCCCATCATCTCTACTGCAACAACCATGTTGCAGGAAGCCCTCGGGTCTCACTGGACCTTTGTCTGCAAGCAAACAGTCACCCATTAGTACATGACACTAACACCAATTTTTTTTTTCATTTCAACTATAATCAAAAAATTCATAAAAATTTAATAAACACAAAACCAAAAGAGTACTCACCGATGTCTTTGAATGCTGCCCCTGGTGGGAGCAGCATGTCACGGTCCTCTCTGAAGTCTATCCCCGCATAGGGGTAGTCCTCTATAGCGATCACCTGTCGGCTCCACCAATGGAAGAACTCCTCAGTATATGGTGACGCCAGATGGCGACTACCCTGTCATGTCAGGATCTCAGCCCACCGGGTCAGGGCTGGATCATGGAGACTGTGAGGAGGGACATCCACCCTCGGACTAAGTCCCGAAACCCTCTCAAAGAAGAAATTGCAGAAGATGCTACCATACCCAAATTTTTTGGCCTTCCCCTCTTTGCATTTCGTTAATTGTGTCTTCATAGACACCAGCAGAGTAGTACACCAGTCGAATATAGTAGGTTGCATGCATTGTGATGCGTAGAACATCACTGGTCTGGATGCCTGATGTAGTGCTTTGGATCCCGTGATCCGCACTAGGGTAGCCACAATGATCTTTGTACTCAGATCCACTATGGCGTTGACAGGCACTTGGCTTCCCACTGCTCATGTGTTGGTGGGACAATACCGCGCTATGTAGTCTTACACAGTGATCCCACCACCCACGGTCTGAGAACGAAGACTAGCCACCTCCCCTCTATGGGACAAACCAGTAATGAAATAGATATCCTCTACTTCCAGTGTCAGATTTTTCCCGTTGAGGATGAAGTGTTGAGAATCCACATCCCAATAGTTGATCAGATGACGGAGTAATAGGTTTTGGGCCATTAAACCCCCTATACTCCAATACTTATACAACCCACATGCTTGCAATGCTTGTTGTGCTTGCAAATCATTGCGCATTGCCTCATCAACCTAGTCATGCTCTCTTTCCCTCCACTCTAGAACCATCCTGGAGTGCAAAACAAGTAAATTTTGGTCAGATTCATGATTAAAAATTTCTTCACGGCCGTACTCGCTGGCTAATTTGTAGACAGTGGCGAGTACCTGCGAGCATTCTATTTTTTGGCTGCGCATTTCATGGCCTACCCGTGACCCACATAGTTATAGCTCGCGGGTAGTGCTGAAGCCATCTAGGGCTTGGCCAAACAAAAAATTCCACCAACCAAAACTCAAATAAAAACATTCAAATGAAAGGTATGGCAGTAACCACTAACCTGCTCCGGACAGTTCGTTGAACGGTCGCTCGTAGCTCCCAGGATCGGCGATTGAAGTTTCAGGTGAAAACTACCCAAATAACTCCAAATTGGTGAATAGTGCAAATGAATTGTAATTTGGAAATTTTATTACTATTTATAATTTTCTAGACCCACTTTTCTATAGTTTTTTCCATTTTTGAGCTGTTATGAGCTAATATCGTCATGGAGTAGTGTTTTTTCGATAGATTTCCTCGACGAGAGTTGTTCTGAACCATTTCACACCTATGGCAGGTATATTTCACACCTGGCATATAGGTTAAGGGCCATTTTCACATGCATTATGCACTTGACCTATTGACCATTTTCATAAACCCTATGTGCGACCCCGCTTTGTAACTGACACAGAACCTTCACACTGCTATTAGAAGTGTCCTTATGTGGTGGTAGGGCTTGTCCAAACATGGGTACCCTAGTTAGAACCCCTTTATGCATTTTGGTGCCCATGCCGTTGTTCCTCCTTAGGATTGGGAGTCCTTTGTAGTTATGCCATGATGTTGCGATAAAGACTCATACTCTACTTTGTCTTATGCTGGCCATCTCCCTTAAGGACTCCCCTCAGTTATATCATGTTGTGATTGCATTGCATCATCCTGCTTGTCGCTTGAGCCTTATGCCGGCTCCCGCTTACTCAATTGTTAGCCTGGTGCCTGAGCACTTTTCCCTGTCGAGCCTTGCAGAGATTATATATTTTCCCTTCACAATTTGATCACCTTTTGACCCTGAGGGAACATACCCCCGAGTGTCCACATCCTGCATGCACTTCCTTGCATTGAGCATAGGTATGTTCCACTGTTTGGGACTAGTCTGCTAGCTATTTGACACTCGTTCCCTCACTTGTTGTACTATAAGCAATTTTATTCTTTTTCAAGCTTTTGCCAAATATGAAAAAGACCCAAAAAAATCAAATATTCCAAAAAGCTGGATGGGATTATGGTCACTATTTCTTGTTGGCAGCTGCTGTGTCACCTTTGAATAGAGCATTCATTCCACTTTGTACATTATGAGTCGGGACTATAGTTGAGATTTAGGAGCTATACTTGTTTCTCAATTTTCTCCACTGATTGGTTAAGCTTCCATTCATTATGGAGCCCTTTGTAATGCCTCCTGCATTGCACAGTTTATGTCAAGTCTAGGCTGCCTGAGTCTATCCATCTACTCATGCTCTTGTTCAAAGGAAGTCCTGAAACCAGTGTTGGCCACTTCTCAAACCTCTTGACTATTGCATGTCGGCCATCCTTATTGAGTCGGTCTGTTTCACCTGAGATCTTCCAAATCTTTCATCATTGATGGTACCTTGTGCTGGTTGATGGGGGATTCCTTAATGCCCTCCTTCCAGCGAGTCTCGTTTTGTCGACTTCAACTCATTTATTTTGGGACTTGAGGCTTAGAGTTCGGTTGAGTACCTTGAGGATTGCATTCATGAGTGGCAGGTTCTCTCACCATTGACAGTTTTTGGAATACATCAATGTCCCCTAATTGATGGATTCATCTTAGTGTTCGACTTCAACCCATTTATTCACACTCAGATGATTGTGCTCCGTGCCTTGATGCTCATTTTCATTATTGGTGGGTCATCTCGCATCTGTTAATGGTATACATCATTGACCAGTAATCAGATGATGTCTCATCAGGTTCGACCCCAACTCCTTTATTCACTTAATGGGACTTGCACCATAGAAGACTTGTGTAGAAGACCCCAGGCGATCGTGGCATTCAGTATGCTACATATGACTTTGACTTTACATCTGAGATATCACCTCTCAGATTTCAGCAGTTTGTACCTCCAGTTTGCACCAGTTGTCTTCTTTTCAGCAGAAGACCATATCTTACTGTAGAGGGATCATGGCTATGATCACTTATGACATATATTCATTATGTACTTCCTATTCATGGCCATTATATCAGATTGTTGTCCTATACCGACATGTATTCATAGATACTATTGTATTATGATGAGTGAGCTGCTCTTTCCATTTGTGTCTCCATCACTCCACTTCTGAGTTTTATAATGTATTTTGGCCATCGTAGCACATTCAATCTCTGACCTCACACATTAGGGGGCATTTGTTACATCGTAATCTTCCACCCTGTGAGCATCAGCATTGTTTGGCCTGTAGGATCCATTTCAGTGACTCAGATCCACTTATATCCTTCAGATATACCAGTTTTCCTTATTTTTATTCCTACCCACCTTTTGCATCCTTATAGCAGGCGCACCCGTGAGTTGCATCACTATAGCCCACGAGAAGCATGTGAAATGGTAAAAACCACTATTTTATTACTTTTTACTCCCAAAAAGCAGTCATTGGGTGACCTTTGGCTCTCCATCTTCCCAAGTAATGCTTCGATGTGTCCTTTCACCTACCTTTGAGAGGACTATATATTGAGCACATATGGATTATGGATGGGAGGAAGAAGAGAATAGCAAGAGAACTCTAGTGGATTTTTTCCCTATCTTGAGTCTGCACTTATTGATCCTTGTAGTTGTGAACGAGTTATGTTCACCTTCCAAACTCCTATCTAGTTTGAGTTTTCCATTCATGGAGGATTGAAGTGGTGGAGGCACAAGTGGATTGATCTAGATCTTGGTTCAGATTAGTTTCCGGCAAGAGGTCATATCACTTTGTACTTCTTCTTGTTCATTAATAGAAATACTCATATTCTCATCCATTCATGGTGTGAATGTCATTTATTATACATTGGGTTACATTTGCTTATGATATTATGGACCATTGTTATTGATTATGTTAATTTCATTTATATATTATATGCACTTGTTGGATATTGGCTGTCAAGACTAATTTGTAGATTTCAAGTGCGTGGATTGAATGCTCCAACGGGGATCTACATCAAACATTTGGATCGAGGTTGGTTACATTTCTCCATTATCTAAACATTGTCATTTATAATAGCATTGTTTTGGGAATTGAGTTGATTTCTGGTAGTCATCTGTCTATTGTGGTATTCCCAAGCCATGAGTTTTCTCCAATACACAAACCCACTTCTACCACCGTAAAATTTATGGGAGTTTGAGATAGTGACACCTTGCAAGCCAAGACACAACTGCTAACCTTGCTGGTACCAATTCCCATGCTTCATCCTTGGTTCTTAGTCTCCTTAATGCTCAAAATATCATCTTTGGAAGCCTGGTATTTTGTTGAATAGGAAGACATGGGTTTTCCATCTCCAATGCAGTCCTTGGAAATAAATATTTTGAAGACGGAATATCATTTTCCGAGTTTGTTTCCTATAACGTCACAACCATGCAAGATGTAATCTTTCTTGCAAGCATTTTTCCTCGACACAATTGATGGTAATTTTATTTGGTGTCCATGGTGCATAGGCTAAATAATGATGTTGTTCAGTACCAAAAGCGATACACCAATGTTGTTTAGTACCAGAGCTATCACCTTCATTTGAAGGAACAATAGAATAATATGCAGAAGGATCACTAACATAGCATATTTGACTCAAGGGTGAGTCAACCTTTGGGTCAGGGATTTTTGGCTCCTTAATTTTTGAAGAAGACCAGAAAAGGAAGAAGAAGAGAAGACTAAGGAAGGAAATGTGGAAAGGAAATGGAAGTTGCGGAAAAGAGGTAATAGTCGTAACAACTTTTGGATCAGTTTTGCATTCCATTTTTACGAGAGCATAGATACATAATACTCAATCCCATTCAAAATTGTGTATTTTGAGGAAGACTTGTGGGTAGTGCCAAATTCATCTACTCTTGCAAAATGGAATGGATATGTAGGGTCAGCAATGTCATTCTCTGTAATAGAGATTGCTAATCAAGCTATTTAGTTAGCCTCTATAAACATTGATTAGAATCCTCCCTCCTCTCCCGGGACCAACCCACCTCTACAAGGATTATGATCAATTTACATCACCAATATGAGCCTTCAACTCTCCTAGATCTCAGGATTTCTCTTACCATCTAACAAGGTCATTTTGGAAGCAATGACTTGTTTTGATAAATGATGAGAAGATATGCACCATTGATCATATTTTCTTCCCAAGCTAGATAAGATGAAAGTTGGAGAAAAGGGTTTGATCAAGGATGGATATTTCAATTGGTATGAATTTTTTTCCCAACACACAATGTGTATGTGGAAGGAAACATTGTGAACTTATTCAAAACCATGCCAATCAATATCTCCACTAAACCTGCATTGTTGCAAATGTTATGATTGGAGCACATTGTTCTCCTAAAGAAGTTCAGAGTTACTTATATGTCTTTAAATAGTATCCTAACATTTTTTCTTGGTCATATGAGGAAATTTCAGACATTGATCCTTGGATAGTTCAAAATGAGATAAACAGATATGACAATGTGAAACACGTTCAACAAAAGTTGTGATCAGTAAATCCTTGCAAGGTAGCTACCATTAAGATAGGGGTAGAAAAGTTATTGAAATATTTTTTACCTACATGGTCCCTCTAACTGAATGGTTGTCAAACCCAATTCCTATGGATAAAAAGCAAGGGACGATCCATGTACATACTGACTTTCATGAACTAAACAAAGTGTGCATAAAAGATAATTATCCCATGTCATTTATTGATTAGATTATTGATGAATGTGCTAGAAATGAAATATTTTCATTTATGGATAGATTTTCTAGATATGGTCAAATTCATATATGCCTTGAAGACTAGCACAAAACCATGTTTATTTGCACTTAGGATACATTTTCCTACATCAAAATGTTGTTCAATCTTTAAAATGTTCGAGCTATAGTTTAGCAAGACATGTTGTATGCATTTTAAAACATTAAACATATTGTTGAGGCCTATCTGGATGTTCTACTTGATTATTCAAAGAAAATGACTAATCATCCAGCCTATCTTCATGTAGCATTTGAAAAAAGTCGATTATATAAAATTTGTCTAAATCCACACAAGTGCATCTTTTGCATCATGTACAGGAAATTCCTCAATTTCATAGCTTCCAAGTACATGATTATGGTCAACTTGTCTAAGGTGGAGGTGACAACTCAATTTCCTCCCCACGTGACATTTTCCAACTACTAAGTCTCTAAGGAAAAACAACTTTTTGTGACAATTTATCACCAATAATGCTAAGATCACAAAAGGTTTCATGCACCTTTTGAAAAAGGAGGTCTCGTTTATATGGGATGATTATGTGAAATAGTCATTTGATGCCTTGAAAAATGCTTTGATGTCTACCCCATTGTGAAGTCTGTTGGATAATAGCATAGACTTACTAATTTGTATGGTTTTTGTTCAAGAAGAAAATTCTCACCATGAACATGTGGTGTATTATTGAGAAAAGGTCTTGTTGGACTTGAGCTGCAATACTACCATGTTGACAAGTTGGGTTTAGCAATAGTTCACGTCATGTAGAGACTCCATCATTATATACTTCTTCAATGTATGACAATGATTGTAGATACTAGTCCAGTGCAACATACCTTGACCTAACAAATAATCGGGGGCAAGTATTCTAAGTAGATTACAATTTTACAAGAATTAGAATTAGAATTTTCATCTTCCAAATCGAAGTAGTCCTTATCTTTTTCTCAACTTATGTCATATATACCTTCAAAGAGTGTGAATCAAGTTGAAATTGAGTCACTGCCTCATGAGCATTTATTCCTCACCGACTATAGTGACCGTTGGAATGAAGACATCTTAGTATATCCCTAGACCTGAAGGTTCCCTTCCCACTTTTGTTGTGATCAACATCTGTGCATTCACCATCATGCAAAGAGCTACCTCATTGTTGGGCCCAGGTTGGGACAAAGTTTTGGTAACACCTTTTTTTTGGTAAGAAAGCTGAGCTGAGCGCAGCTCAGAAATATAATTTTGTCTTAAGTGTTGAGGGTGTTGCGGAGCTGTGGGCAGCATCCAAGTTTTGATCATGCTACTAAGCTATGCGCATCATCTGAATTTTGGAAGCACCACGAAGACTAGTGCTGCGAAGCAATCAGGACACGTGGAGCCAACAAAGTGGAGTGCTGGACATGGATCAAGTGTAGGTATCGGATGGACCAGTAATGGTCTAATTTTGGAAAGATGCTCTAGGAGTGTCGAGCTGTGGGCACGAGCAAATCAAGCAGGCGGCCAATGCACGAGTTTGTTGAGGAAAGCGACGTCTTGGCATGCCTGGTGGGAGAAAAACTTAGAGATAAACGGTTTAGAGGAAGCAACCTGTTGGCATGCGTGCGACCGGAAGGCTGATAGTGACGGATTGAAGATGTGGGGAACCGCCACAATGAAGCAGATGCTACCAGATGCCAGCAATCTGGTTTAGGGAAATCGGCGCAGTTTTGTAAACCCTAAGGGTTTTTGGGTTTAGGTCTTTGACATTGTAAAGACATGACCTTCGGGCATGATCTATTTAAGAAGACAATTTTGTATGGGATGGGGTTACAGTGAGTTGGGTTATAACATTTTGTATTGTAAAAATATCTCTGAGCTAAGAAGATTGTAAAGGCCCTGCAACTGTGTGCGTAGAGACCTAATTGAGAGGAAGGAGAGTCTACAACTGAGTGCGCAGACTAAGAACGGTTGTCCCCATCCCTTTTTAAAGAAATATATTACCAACCCTTCTTGTGGACATAGCTTCCCACCCAGGGAAGTGAACCACGTTAAATCTCGTGTTGTGTGATTGTTCTTATGAATGAATGCTTACTTATGTTTTCTGTCAATGAATGTCTAGATGTTCCTTGCATACTGTTATGAGAGAGATTTTATATGCATTTTCCATTAGATAAATATGGAAATGATATGTTAAGTTTCGCATGAATAGTTGAATGGTGAACATTTATTCTTGTGTATGAAGGTAGTGAATCAGTCATTTACTTAAGTACTTTCTTATGTGCAGTAAGGGAATGTATAACAGTGGATTAGATCAATCGGCTACGTTCAAATCATGACATCCTGAGTTAATGAATGAATGTTAGAACGATAAACAGTTAAGCATCTGAATGAATGGATGAGTGATATTCATTTCAGTACCTTAAGCACTTTCAAGATAATCCAAGTATAGTGTGAAGAACAGAAATAATAGAACTTAGAATCACTTTTATATTGATCATGGGCCACTTCGAGGGGGCAACCTCCTTTGAGCAAGCTCAATACAATTAACTTCACGGTGCCTTCAATGACCTCAACACACACTTATATACTAAGTCTATGCCCAATACTACGAGTCAAAACCATGGGACATATAATACTACGGGATGACTTACAAAGCATATGCGTCCAATACTATGGGTCAATACTATGGGCTAATATAAACTATGGATCAACAAATACTACAGGACGACTTTCAAAGCATATGCGTCCAACAACAATATACTAACATAGTAAAGAGAAGGGTTGACACGGGTTCCTAACATCCCCTCTCCCTTAGAAAAAGCTTTGTCCTCAAAGCTTTGGTTGGAGAAATTGCTGCAGAATCTGAAGGAGTGGTTCCCCGGTAGCATCCTCGGGTTGCATTTCAGGCCATTGACGCCTTTGGAGTGTCAGGGAGGATTGCTTGGAAGGCTGTAGACGAAGAAGAACCCTATCAGCTGCATTGAAAATGCACTCAGAACAGTGCTGATCGGCTTGTTGTTTCAGCCAAATTCTGGCCATGTGAAGATTGTACTGTAGAATGAGAAGAATCTGATCGTTGTTTCGAAGAACCGAGTCAATTTCCTGAACTGGGGAGCTGCTAAGGGTGTATGGAAGAAGAATTGGTGGTGTCTGTCCATAGAATGCTTCATATGGTGTCCTTTGAGATGTGGTATTGTACCACTAGAGCGCTGCTAGGAAATCCATAGAAATAGTTGGCCAAAGCTGTGTAGGGATGGGCAAGGGTTTGAGAAATCCTGAAAGGAGTTTCGTTTCACCCTTGTTGACCTGGAAAGTATCACAGTCAACAACCATCTGTTGAATTGTCATTTTCAGTCCCTACCAAAAGAAGTTACATTGTTCCCAGTCATATATTTTGAAGAACCCAGAGTGCCCTGCTGATGAAGAAGCATGGAGTTCATAGAAGAGATAGCCCTGTTGAACATATTGCAACCAATTTGGAACAAGCAGAGAAAGAGCTGTAAGAGAAACTGGGTCATCAATTGTGCAAGAAGGAGCATTTGCCACCATATTGTCCTTACCCTTCTTGTAAGTGATCGCATAGGGATAACCCATTTCAGGTGTGTTGGGGAGGAGACCCATTGTTCCAGAAAATTTTCCAGTCTCTGGAGATCAGTCTTGATGCAGAAATAATTCCCTAATAGGTATGGCTGCCACTTCTGTACTGCATGCAAAATAGTCATCATTTCATGCTGAGAGGTAGATGCGACTAAATTCTTACTGAAAAGGTCTCTTGAAGGCGGCAAGCTCATTGGTTCAACAAAGACACCTGCATATCTATCCAAGGAAGTAGTGGAGACCGTTGATGGGTGCATCTGAATGGAATGGAGCTGAGTGATGACACCATGTGAATTCTTCTTAAGGATTTTTTCCAGGCGATGTGAATTGATGATGCAGAGAGACCCTGGTTGTAAGCCCATTAATTTGTGTTGTGCCCCATTGACTGAAAACTTCATCCAAATTTTAGCAAAATGCCATAAGATGGGGCCAACTATGCGTAACCATTGAACGCCCAAAACCACATCACATCTGCCTAAGGACAAGGAAAACATGTCAAAGCACAGGTTATAATCTTCCATACAGATACGCACATTGTGACACTTCCCCTTGCAAGGTAAGGTGCCCCCATTGGCAACCATGACTTCAAAGTTGGATCAAGGATGGACAAAACAATCATCTTGTTTGGCAATCCGAGGGTCAATGAAGTTATGAGTGCTGCCATAATCAATGAGTATAGGGTCTTCAGGAATTAAATATGAATAATGGGATTACAAGGATGTCAGTGAAGTTTCAAGGAAAACAGAGTTGAAATGGATCGGCAATAGTTTTTTTTTTTTTTCAAAAATGGATCGGCAACAACGGCATGGAAGAGATCGAAAATGACTGGATCTGAAATGGTGACTGGATCTGGAATGACTTTCAGAATAGATCTGAAATGGCTAGATCTGGAGCGGAAGTGATTGACAACAGTTCAGTTGAAAATAGATATGGACCCCAGGTATGTGCGGCTTCCTATTGGTTCAGGGGATTCACTTGGCCACCAATGATGTCTGACGGCTTGTGTATTGGGGAAGTACCCCTCACTCCATGGATCAAGTAAAACCGATAACTGCTTTGCCACAAATGACAGCTCTTGGTTTACCTCATGGGTGGGAAATAGTCAATCAGGTCGGGGTCATTGCCCTTTTCACTGGCAGGTCCTCCCAATGGGATAGCTACTTTGGGGTTCCTGTGGTACTCCTCACAATGAGTTTTAGGGCTTATTCCCAAGTAATTCTCACAGTTAAGTGGATAGGGGTTATCCCCAGATCCGAACTTCCAATAGCGCGAAAAATTTTTGGCAAAAATTCCACCCAACGAGCCCAATAAAGTGCTCTGATACTAGATGTGAAGAACATGCAATAATTAATTAATGCAAATACACGAGATATAAGAAATAATAGAACTCAGAATCACTTTTATATTGATCACAGGCCACTTTAAGGGGGCAACCTCCTTTGTGCAAGCTCAATACAATTAACTTCACGGTGCCTTCAATGACCTCAACACACACTTATATACTAAGTCTATGCCCAATACTACAAGTCAAAACCATGGGACATATAATACTATGGGACAACTTACAAAGCATATGCGCCCAATACTATGGGTCAATACTACAGGCTAATATAAACTATGGATCAACAAATACTACGGGACGACTTACAAAGCATATGCGACCAACAACAATATACTAACATAGTAAAGAGAAGGGTTGACATGGGTTCCTAACATATAGAATAAAGTTGGATTGTTTGCAGCTTTAGTAGAAGTCCCGCGGTAGAAGAACATAACAGTGCGGACTGTAGCATTTCCCATCATTGCACAGTCTCACTCTGCAGCACATACCCTCTGTTGTGCTGCGCGATACATCCGTCCAAGCAGCTCATCACTTACTGTGGAAATCTGATTCCACAGTACCCCATAGATACACCTCGGGTGAGACCTCATCCTGCGTATAGGTTGTTGCCGAAAGGGCCGCTGCGAAGGGGTTTTGTTGGTCAAAGGGAAACCGCAAAGAACCTGGGTCTTATAGAAAACCTCTGGGTCAGTTATAGCCAACAAATGGTTTTGTTTCCGCGCTAGAATCCGTGGTGAGTTGTAATCGTGATGTGTGACAAAGAATACTAGTTCCCGGAAGGCTCTGACAACTGGCATCCTGAAAAGACATAAATCCAAGCTTGGTGGGAGAAGACTATAAGAGACTTCAAAAGGAAATAGAATAGACATCCATGTCTAAGTGACACACAATGGTCAGATAGATATCTGTTCAATGACATTCATGATATTTTCTAGGCATCGTTTCCAAACGAGCTACATTTGTGGATCTCGCGGCTCAAAGAGAAGAAAACTTGTTTTCAATGAGGAGTTCCTACAGAGTGGACTCCCAAGCTCACGGCGTAGCTCAAAGCAATAGACAGCCCATTGGCACGCACAGTTTATTTTTGGTTCAATCATATGCTAGAAGGCTTCGTAACAGAATTTGCTACAGACACACTCAAATCCTACAGCCAAGCAGAAGCATACTTTTTTGAAGGATTTCAAGGTAAGTTCCTGAACAATCTCAGTCTATACATTAAGATGTTGTTAGCTGAGAAAGGTGTTTTAAGAATGCAGTAATATTCTCAAGTTTGTCATGGTAAACAGTATATTTAGTGATTTGGACGAAGAAACACATAATCTTAGAAGTGGTAAGAGATATAAATTTAATAAGACCCATGGAGGCCCTAGACTCCACATAGACACCAAGATTCCTTGTAACATTGACAACGAAGCCAAACCACCATTTACCCCTAAGAACCCATCGGCTGTAGAGAATGCACCACCTTTATCTCGAAACCCACCCGCTACTCAGCCCACCCCACAGAAGACTCAGCCCACCCTACAGAAGACTCATCCCACCCCGCAGAATACTCATCCCAGTATAGCTATCATCGTAAGACCATTTGTATTCACTGCACAGAGCCCATTACAGCAGTCGTGCACTAATTCAGGCGCCCCACCATCTAGTAGCACAATGGAAAACAAAGATATGAAGCTCCCGATATTCAAAGGAACTGGCCTAGAAGACCCTGACCAACATTGGTTCCTTTGTGAAGCCGTATGGAGTGTAAGACAAATCCAGGATGATGTAGTGAAGAGAGCACAGCTCATCACCACTTTCAAAGATAGAGCTTTACATGGGTTCATGAAATACTCTACCACACAGCCGAGAACCCTCGCAGAAATTAAAGTTACGCTCGTGGCTGAGTTTAAGAAACCTAAATCTGAATCTGAGTGTATAACTGAGTTGAAAGAAATAAAGCAGAAACTGACTAAAACGGTTTGGGAGTTTGATCAGAAGTTCAAAACCCTATTAGACCAAGTGAGCTTTGTCATAGCTCTGAAACAGCACAAGGAATGGTTTATTGTTGCGATGTTTCCCCATATTAGATTACCATTGATGCAGCAGAAGGTTATGTCGCAGGTAGAGGCCTTGGAGATTGCAATGAAGCTAGAGGATTTGCTGATTGGTGAGACAAGTTCTGGGATGTCTCAGATCCAGAACCAACTGACCACCCTGAAACTAGAGCTGTAAAGTATGAAGAATGTCAAAGAACAAAGGTACGAGCCTAGACATGAGATCTGGTGTACAAGTTTTAAAGGAGAAGGCCATGACTGAGAGCACTACCCTTTATTCCACGACTATCTTAATAGTGGTGTGCCCAACCCATTAAATCAAAATTAAGCCCCATGGTGTGAAATTTGTAGAACTACAGGACACAGACCTGAAGACTGCTATCTTATACAGAAATATGTGAAAACACCAAAAAATTTATACTACAATTTATGTAAATTGATTGGACATGATGAATCCAACTGCCGCGCATATGAGCTAACAAATGAGAGAAAACGAGATATGGAATCAATGATAGGCGTTGGCTTGTACCACGTACAAGAAGATACCCAGCCAAAACAAGAGAATGCACAATATGACCAAGGAGGATACAAAGGTTGTGGTGGTGGATGCCGCGACAGAGGAAGAAATGCTGGCCCAGCACAAAGAAGAGGCCGCGGCCAGGTCATTTGTTATAATTGTGGCCAACTAGGTCACGTATCTAGAGATTGTGTTAACCCATGCACTACGTGCAATTATTGTAAATCATTTGAGCATGTTATTGAATATTTCCCAGTTCTAGAGGTGGAAATGCAGAAAAGAAGACGGATGGATGCACCAAACATGAACGTCCAGTGGATCGCAATAGAGAAAAGACAAGCAGACCTAAGCATCAATGTGGTCACACGCAGTGGCACTCAGACAAGACGCGATAGGGGAGTATAAGCATCCACGTCAGGGGAGGATCACACAAAGAGGTCTCCTCTTGAGATAGAATGGATAAGGAAAGCTCCGGGAAAAATACTTGCTCTCGACCTACAAAAGAACAAGGAAGTCTTTATCGACACGCGGGATAGCTTTAGAGAGCCAGCAACAAAAACACAGAGGATCCTGTTGCGCAGTCAAGTACCACATGTTGAAGACATGCCAGCGGCCTATGACAAAACAAGCACTGGGACAGATGTTAGCACCTCCGTTGCACAGTTCTTGTGAAGCTACATGAAGCTACTAAAAGGTGAAAATTCCATAGTAGAGCTACAAAAGCTCATAAATTAATATGAGCCACAAACTGGAACAGAGGCTTCTGATAGCACAGTACATCACATAAGGAAGCATAAAAGAACGGGCCTAGAAATGAGACTTACCGCGCAGATTGGAGATTTTGAAATGGATGAAGTCATCCTTGATCTAGGCTCTGAAGTAAATGTCTTAACTAAGCAGACATGGCAGTAGATGGGTTGACCAAAGTTGTCATTGTCACCTATCCAATTGAGAATGGATAACCAAGAGAAAGTCATACCTTTTGGCCGGTTAGCTGACGCGATAGTCGACATCGATGGAGTCCAAAGTCATACATACTTTGAATTTATCGAGATTGTGGATGATAGTCAGCCTTTTCCTGCATTACTAGGAATTGACTGGGCTATGGATAACTTGTCTATTATCGACTTAAAATCAAAGAAGATGATATTTGAAGGGAAGCATCTTAGGGTCATCACACCATTGGATCCTGCAGATGGTGACAGATACAGCGAGCTGATTCAGGAGGAATCCAAGGCTCAAGACTTGGACAGATTATACCAGCTCACAGTGAACCAGGAAGATTACATTAATCCTACTGTAGATGGAACACTCAGTTGGAGATGTGATAGATCCTACATCTCTGATTCGGAGGCAGGACTGGAAAATTGGCAAAGACAGATGCATGAAGTATTAGTAAGAAGATGTGCGCAGGTTACAAAATCACTGCGCTGGATTGGGAAGGAGGTAAGTCCTATTCCCACATATGATGGTTCTGCTAATGTTTATACTTTCATCCAAGAATACACTGTAGCTATTGCAGATGAGCACAGATTACCAGCATTGTATATAGATGGTGGAATGCGTACAAGCATACATTGACCACTTGGGATCAATGCAGAATTAAGATGCAGATTCGGTTTGCTGAAAAGGTTACCTTACCCTTTGAAAAGTTCAATGGACAGACAGACCCTAGTCAACACATTGAAGTCTATTCACAGGCATGGGCAGAAAGGCCACACACATAATGGGTGCATCTATTTGTACATACACTGGATGATGACATTCCAAAGAAATGGTACCTAGACCTAGAGTTGCGCAGAGAAAGCACAGATTGGGAAATGTTGACTGCCAACTTCCAAATGGACTTCATCTTTGAGGACGAGAATCTGCTGATCCATGAGGCATTGCAAATAATTAAGGAACGCATATTCAGGGAAGACTGTCCTCATAGAAATATGACATTGGAGGAATTTTTCGGGGTAGATCATGTTCCCGCGCACCTACACTTGGAATGGAAGGAACATGAAGAATACCTGTCAAGCACTCTATATGCAGATAAATTGTTACCAATACACACAGAGCATATGAAATTTATTGTCAACCTGAGAAAGTATTTTTATTTCAAAGGATAAGTGCACAATATATGCTTAAACACCAAACCATTAGAAGTGAATACTTTTATCTTCTATCATCCATGTTCATCCCCAAAAATCTATGCAATCCCAATTTCCTTCTAACTGCTATGCTTCAATTCCTCTCTATCATGCATCAATAAGGAATGGTATCAGATCTAATCAACAATTGCAGGAAGGAAATCTCATTCGTATTCTAGAACAATCACTTGTCTGATCTAATCACTCTGGAAATCATAAAGCATAAACTGAACATTAATCTAGAAATCCAATTGCAAAAGATTGAGTCAATTGTTCTAAGAAATTGAATTGCAGAATGGAAATCAAGCAACACACAATAGGAAAGATAAATGGTAAGGGATCATGGGATCACAACTTAGCTATAAGATGAACATGGCTGTGTATAACTGCAATTGAAATGCATAAAGCAAACCTTACTCAGTTGACTGTTATTCTACATCATTCACCAATCTCACAGAAATATAATATTTTACTGAAAATCCACACAATAAATATTGTTGCTGCGTACAAAAGGAAAGAACAAAGCATCACACAACAATGAATTCAAAATCCTATTTTAACTCAGCAATCTCTGTGGAAGATGGGCCCAACCTTCACACAGAGACGCTGGCTGAACAACACGAATTCCTTAGCTCAGAAGTAACCCCTTATATTAACAGAAGAATGAGTACACAGTTTTGCTCGGCTGCTAATACAATGAATTAATTGTTTGCTGTTCAACCCTTGGGTCGAGGCAACTCCCCATATTTATACATACAAATCGTAACATTTCATCCTATAATCAGGCAGCCATGAAGATCTCTGATCTTCAGGCGCCCTAAATAACTAGCTGTTACAATACGTGGCAGAACAGAAACGTCCAAATATGAGAAAGTTATCATTTGACCCAAGAGTGGCGGTCCTTCCATCTCACAGCTAGACTCGAGCAGCAACATACTTATGATAGCAAATTCCGTTACAGCTGCCCTGTCACAGCTGTGCTTTAATTGATGATTCGAGCCCCAAGGATCCCTTTTCAAGCAACAAACATCCCTTCCTTCATGACTTGTTCAGCCCCGTCTTCCTGCAGTCCATTTATCTCAACTATCTTCATAAATCATAATGTGTTAGCACAATTGAGAGATACACATCTTTAATCATCACAATCATGAGCATTAATAAGATAAAACAATGATTAATCATACCTTGGTAATTTGGGAAATAAAGTGAGGACAACAGGTCCAATTGGCATGATAAATGGTGTAAGACAGGGGCAGGAAAGATGGTTGAAGATGATTAAAAAGGGCCAATTCTGGGCTCAACAATACCTTATCGAGTGTTACAACCTAACTGAAGACAGTGATGATAGAAATGAAGATGATGATGACGATCCGCGCAATATAAACATACCAGAGTCAGAGGGTGCGCATGACGTAGAAGGACCTCCGTTAGAAATCCCAGATATGTGCGGACCAGTAAAAACACAGAAGGTGAGTATTGGCACAAAAGAAGAACCGAAGTTCACAGCAATTGGAGACTATTGGGACGATCAGACTGTTGCAGAGATTGTAGACACCTTGCATGAGTATTAGGAGTTGTTTCCAACAAAATTCATAGAAATGAAAGGAATTCTGGGAGACCTAGGAGTCATCAAAATACCTTTGAAGACAGGCACAAAGCCTGTGAAGCAGAGACCGTACAGACTAAATCCGCGTTGTAAAGAAAGAGTACGCGCAGAGTTGGATAAAATGCTTGAAGCAAGAATCATTGAACCTATTGAGGAATCGGAGTGGATTCATCCCATGGTTGTTCAAGACAAGAAATCGAAGGGTGAGATCAGGATTTGTGTTGATCTCAAAAAATTGAATGATGCTTCCATGCACAACCCATTCCCTACTCCTTTCATAGATGAAGTACTTGATAATGTTGGAGGGAATGAAGCCTATTCTTTTACTGATGGTTTTTCTGGGTATCATCAGATCAGGATTGATCTCGCTGATAGGCATAAGATGACTTTTTCAATAGAATGGGGGTCGTTCCAGTACACAGTAATGCCTTTTGGCCTAAAGAATTCACCTACCATATTCTCCAGAGTAGTCGTCACAGCATTCAAAGAGTTTATGCATAAGTTTCTGGAAGCCTATTTTGATGATGGGACTGTGTTTGGTCTATTGAAGAACCATTGTGCGAACCTCAGAATGATGCTTGAAAAGTGTCGACAGCATCATATCTCTTTGAATCTGAAGAAGTGTATTTTTTGTGTTCCTTATGGGATCCTACTTGGGCACATTGTTTGTAAGTAGGGACTGATGGTAGATCCTGCGAAGATTGTCGTCATTGTGAACTTGCCAACACCAAATTCAGTCAAGATGTTGCACTCTACCTTATTCCATACTGGATACTACAGGAAATTCATAAAGGGTTATGCGTAGATAACCGCAGCAATGGAAAAGTTGCTAAAGAAAGACGCACCATTCATTTGGAACACGGAATGCAAACAAGGGTTTGATACATTAAAAGAAAAGATGGTGATTGTGCCGATTCTAGTCTTTCCAAATTGGTCGAAGCCATTTCATGTCCATGTTGACGCATCATGCATTGCATTGGGAATCATATTAGCTCAACTGGGGGAAGGAGGTATTGACCACCCTATTGCATTTTCGAGCAGGAAGCTCTCAACAGTAGAGAAGAACTATATTACAACCGAGAGGGAAGGCCTTGCAATGGTATATGCCCTATAGAAATTCAAGCATTACTTGCTTGGTGCGCACTTCCTTATGTTCACTGAGCATTCTGCATTGAAATATCTGGTCAATAAGCCAGTGTTAGGGGGGTGCATATGCAAATGGTTGTTGCTGTTCCAGGAGTATGATTTTGAGATTGTTGTTAAGCCAGGTAGACTAAACTTGGGACTTGATCATCTCTCAAGGATTGAGTCAGGAGAAGAGCCGACGAACATTGAAGACAGTCTGCCTGATGTGCAGTTATTTAGTATACAGGTTGTCGATGACTACTATAAGGATATCATTAATTTTTTAACAACAGGGCTGGCACCTTAGGAATTATCTGTCCAGCAGAAGAAGCGGCTAGTGGTGCGTGCAGCAGACTTCACTATAATTGCAGGTTAGTTATACAAACTTGGGCCAGATGAAGTCCTACGCAAATGCGTACTAGATCATGAGAAACCATTGATTCTAGCAGATGCACATTCAGGGATCGCAGGAGGTCACTATGCGGGAAGGGCCACTGTGCGGAATATATTGCGTGTAGGGCTATGGTGGCCCACGATCCACAAAGATTCCAAAGAATACTGTAGGAACTGTGATGTCTGTCAAAGGACAGGGAAACCTTCACGAAGAGATGAGATGCCATTAAATCCACAGTTGACCTTCCAGGTGTTTGAAAAATGGGCAATTGATTTTGTGGGTCCTATAAACCCACCAGGGAAAAGAATTGGTGCGAGGTATATTATTACTGCTACTGATTACCTCACCAGATGGGTAGAAGCAAAACCAGTCAAGGACTGCATCGCAGTTCATTTTTGAAGGAATACTGTCAAGATTTGGCTGTCCAAAGATTTTGATGAGTGACCAAGGTGCTCATTTTTTGAACAAGATAATTGAGGCACTTACAAAGGAATTCCAGATTCGTCATCAACGCAGTACTCCATATCATACATAGGAGAATGGCACTATTGAGGCTTCAATAAAATACTAGAGAACGCACTGACTAAGGTTTGCAATGTAAATAGAGATGATTGGGATCTACGCGTCTCCTCTGTGTTATGGGCATACAGGACTACATGCAAGAAATTGACAGGACATACACCTTTTCAGTTGGCTTATGGACAAGAAGCTATAATGCCAATGGAGTACATTGTCCCTAGTTTAAGGATCGCTACGTTCACAGGGATGGTAGACCGTGCAGCATTAGAGGAAGGGTTGCTACACCTTGTTGGCTTGGAGGAAGATTGCTTCATTGCCGGCTTCCACCAGCAAGCTCAGAAAGACCGCGAGAAAGCTTGGCATGATCGCCATATAAAGAACAAGTGCTTCTAGTTAGCCAATTTAGTTGGCGATACTTTACCAACTTTGATAAATTGAAGCAGGCTAAAGTTGTATCATGACAACCCCGCTTCGCAGAATCCTGAATGAGAAGAAGAGAAAAAGATGTCCAAGTGTCAAGTACAATTGAAATGGGACACTGGAAATGTAAAGAATTCTATACATGTATGATAAGTAGAACAATGTGTGTACCGCGCAGCACTACTGAAGCTGCACTGAAGGGAAAAAAAAAAAAAAGTAAGAAAAGAAAAAGGAACCACGCAGTGGGAAAATTTTGGCACTGCGAAGTAACTGCATAGGATCGCAGATGGCTTACCACGCAGTTCGATGCAAGACTCAAAAAAATAGCTGTTACACAGCTTTTTAAGAAAATAGCCGTTATGTGACAGTTGCAACGAACCACTCGAGCATTTAAAGGAAAGATAGTCATTCTGAACATGCTGACAATAGAAGAGACGGAAGGATTTTCTCAAATTGGCCAACGAACAACTCATTAAATGCTCATACAGTCATTGGGAGGTGCGGGGAGGACCCAGCTGCGCCTATAAATAGCACCTCTCCAGGACTCGTGGGCGTTACTCAGCACTTAGAATTTTCTTGCGATCATTCCCTGAGCTAATATCCCTCTATCATTTGACTATCAAATCCGTTAGCTAACCAGTGAATGTCCGAACCCTCCTATAGAGAAGAAGAGTTGACTATTGAGGAAGCACTTAGAGTCTTTCAGCACAAGGGAATTGGAGAGTTAATGAAAACCCCTGCCAAGAAGGTTGTAATTGAACCAGCTCAAGCATCCAGAAGATCACCTCGTCATACTCCAGTCATGCAGGACAAAGGGAAAGACGTAACTGCACCACGAATCAAGATTTTAAAGATAGGCCAGACGGCACAAAAATCGTCGGTGTTTCAGAAAGAACCATTGAAGCTAACACCAGAGTATATATCACCACGGGCGTTGGATTCCCCAGTCTTTAAATTGGTCAAGAATGCTAAATATGAAATCCCATTGTCACCAATCTCAAAACATGTAGAGGTTTCCAAGAACTTGCTCGGAAAGATTCCAGATTGCAAGTGGGAAGATTTTGACCTCCTAGGCGTGCAAAAGGAAGAGCCCCATGCGCCTAAGTACCCACAGTTCCAGCCTGACCAATACATGTGCTGGAAGAAAGATGCCAAGGGCACATTTAACCTGGTTGACGAAAGCTGGCTGACACCAGTAGTTTAGTCAAGATTGTTGAACCTCCTCAGATTGCCACATTTTGATCGCTCAGTGGAAGTTAGTGTCATGGTTCGCACGCTGATGGCGAGAATCCACCAAGGATACCTATGGCTAGACAAAAATATTGATGTCAACATTGCCTTGATCCACTGCATAAAAGGTCTCAGCAAGCGTGGTAAGGATCCCAAGCAGTTCTTCCAAGGGAAGAGCAAGGAAAAAGAAGCTATAGAGAAAATGAAGAAAATCCATGCATTGGTGAAGGGGAAAAGAGGTTTTCCCACAGAAGAAATTGAGGACAAAACGACAAAATTTGTCATGCAGTTACTCGCAGTAAAAGTCCTCATAACGGCTAGGCCTACAGAGGTTCCTGCGGGTGCAGTATTACTTGGTGCCGTAGCGGCTGAAGGCACCGAGTTCAATTGGTGTCAATATCTTCTGAATGAGTTCTTGGATGAACTCAATGATACCCAGGAAAACGGTGGACAGTTCCACTTCACATGGTTGATCATCCTCATCGCCTTTTCCGGAGGGAAGGAGCCAAAGGACTATGTGGGTATCAATATAGAAACCAATGATCCCAGAGGATTCCGGTATGCCAACCTCTGGGAAAATATCAACCCAGAGCGATAGCACGCGATAGCCGAAGTGTTCTATCAATATTACACTTAGCTGTGTGACGTGATCACCCATAAATCTTGCATCACGAAGCAGGTAACATCGAAATACATTCGTATTCTTGATTTTTAGGCTGACATGTGATGTATCTTCATTTCACCCAAGGCAAGAATGAAGAAGCTAGAATGGTACCCAGGTAACTACCATATGTATGAGGAGGACATCAAAGCCCTCATGAAGGAATGGCCCGCCGACTTCCGTGTGGAAGTCATGGGTGTTGAGACAGACTCTGAATAAGACGAGCCAATCCCACTGTCATGCCTAATTGTTGAAGAAACAAGGAAGCGGAAAGAGCCGGAGACTTCGCAGAAGCCGAAGGCATGGAAGAAGATGAAGGCCACAAAGACTCAATCCGAGGCAGTCCTGAATGAAGATGACTATGAGATGATAGCAGAAACAGTCTCAGAATAGATGAAGGAGCTCATGGCTGATAAAGATAAAAAGGATAAGTTCATTCAGGATGACCTGCAAAAGACTCGGCTTGCACTGCAAGGCCTTATGAAGAAAATGGACGATGTCCAGAAAATCCTAACCTTGTCGCGCGACACAGGAGCTGAAGGGAGGTCGGTAGGAACCTTGCAGCAAACGCCAAAGCAGCTAGCAATAACACTGCCGTATAAGACAAGGATTATCCGTGTGGACCCATTGGCTATTGCACTACCAATGGCAAAACAAATCATCTTGGACACAAAGGGAGTCGAGCGGGTAGAGCTCGACTTGGCCAAAATCCCCTTACCGGGATTACACTTCATCCACACGTAGATCGTTGAGGAGATGCATGAATGAATAGTAGAGTCGATGAAGTCACAAGCGGAGCTCACCGCAACAAATAGGTAGCTTGAGTTTCACACAGACATGCAGCTGCGCGATGAACAGGACCACTGAAAACAGTTGGAGAATACCATATCTACTGTTGCCATGGATATTGAAGGTATAGAACTCCAGGATGATCCTTCAGACACAGCTCTGAGGATCGGTGACAAGGTCATATCTTTGAAGGTGGAGATGCAGGATAAGGATATCCTTCATGAGGCCGATCTCGCTACATTGCAAGAGAAACTGAATAAGCAGACACCATTAATTGAGCAGCAGTTAAGAGAGCAAGCCATGAGTGTCGCTGCGCAGAACATAACTAGTGGCATGGCTCAGTGCCAAGATCTCTTGGAAAAAGTTTCAAAGGCATTCACTGCCCTTGAAGAGGATCAGGGGTTACTATAGGAAAGACCACGATAAAATAAAAATAGACCGCGCTAGAAAAGTTGGACGCAGAGCTCAAGGCTCTGCCACCCAGGGAGAGGCTGTCCAGGTATAAGGAAGTATCAGGCTAGAAGAAGCAAGTCCAGGAATTAAGAGAGAAAGAGACTGATATGGATAATCAGTCACAGCAACTCCTGGAGGATGCTACAGTAGTGTTGCAGCAGATAGAAGACAAGCTAAAGGAACTGCGCGACAACCAAGAAAAGGTACATGGACAGATTGGAGAAGAGATAACTCCAGCACTGCTTGAAACAGTACAGCAAGTTGAATAGGATACCAGACAAGTAGTGGAGCAGTTGCTCGGTGCATATAATGAGTTCGCAGCCAAATTAGTTCCACTGGTCGCGGAGCAAAGTGAAACGACCAAAGCAGCAAGTGGCTCGGGGACGAGCCACATGTAAGTGTTAGGGGCATGTTGGGCCCAAGTTGGGACAAAGTTTTGGTAACACCTTTTTTTTGGTAAGAAAGCTGAGCTAAGTGCAGCTCAGAAATATATTTTGTCTAAGTGTTGAGGGTGTTGTGGAGCTGTGTGCAGCATCCAAGTTTTGATCATGCTGCGAAGCTATGTGCGGCATCCGAATTTTGCAAGCACCGTGAATACCAGTGCTGCGAGGAAGCAGTGCTGCGAAGCAGTCAGGACACGTGGAGCCAGCAAAGTAGAGTGTTGTACATGGATCAGGTGCAGGTATCGAACGGACCAGTAATGGTCTAATTTTGGAAAGATGCTCTAGGAGTGCTGAGCAGCAGGCATGAGCAAATCAGGCAAGCGGCCAATGCACGAGTTTGTTGAGGAAAGCAACGTCTTGGCACGCCTGGTGGGCGAAACCGTTAGAGATAAATGGTTTAGAGGAAGCTACCTGTTGGCATGCATGCAATAGGAAGGCTGATAGCGATAGATTGAAGACGTGGAGAACCGCCACGATGAAGCAGATGCTACAAGATGCCAGTAAGCCATTTTAGGGAAACTAGCGTAGTTTTGTAAACCCTAAGGGTTTTTGGGTTTAGGTCTTTGACATTGTAAAGACATGACCTTCGGGCATGATCTATTTAAGAAGACAATTTTGTATGGGATGGGGTTACAATGAGTTGGGTTATAACTTTTTGCATTGTAAAAATCTCTCTGAGCTAAGAATATTGTAAAGGCCCTGCAGCTATGTGTGCAGAGACCTAATTGAGAGGAAGGAGAGTCTGCAGTTGAGTGTGCAGACTAAGAATGGTTGTCCCCATCCCTTTTTAAAGAAATATATTACCAACCGTTCTTGTGGACGTAGCTTCCCACCCAGGGAAGTGAACCACATTAAATCTCATGTTGTGTGATTGTGCTTATGAATGAATGCTTAATTGTGTTTTTTGTCAATGAATGTCTAGATGTTCCTTCCATACTGTTATGAGAGAGATTTTATATGCATTTGCCATTAGACAAATATGGAAATAATATGTTAAGTTTTGCATGAATAGTTGAATGGTGAACATGTATTTTTGTGTATGAAGGCAGTGAATCAGTCATTTAGTTAAGTACTTTCTTATGTGCAGTAAGGGAATGTATAACAGTGGATTAGATCAATCGGCTACGTTCAAATCATGACATCCTGAGTTAATGAATGAATGTTAGAAGGATAGACAGTTAAGCATCTGAATGAATGGATGAGTGATATTCATTTCAGTACCTTAAGCGCTTTCAAGATAATCCAAGTATAGAATAAAGTTGGATTGTTCGCAACTTTAGTAGAAGTCCCGCGGTAGAAGAACATAACAGTGCAGACCATAGCGTTGCCCATCGTTGCGCAATCTCACTCCGCAGCACATACCCTTGTTGCGCGGTATGTCCATCCAAGTAGATCATCACTTACTGTGGAAATATGATTCCGCAGTACCCCATAGATACACCTTGGGTGAGACCTCAGCCTGCGTACAAGTTGTTTCTGAAAGGGCTGATGCGAAGGGGTTTTGTTGGTCAAAGGGAAACCACAAAGAACCTGGGTCTTATAGAAAACCTCTGGGTCAGTTATAGCCAACACTCATTATCGATGACACATGGTGTTGTTGTGGGTTTGAACTCATTTCACATTGATGCTTGACCCATGATGAAGTAGATAATGTCCTCAATGATTGTCATAGTGGAGCATGTGGTGGTCAGCATTATGGGTTAGCAATAATTCAAAGTATATTGCACATCGGATATTTTTGGCCTTCCATTTTCAAATATTGTGTTGAAGCAGTCAAGAAATGTTACCCTTGCCAACTATTTAAAAAAAATATTTGTGCACGCCCAACTCCTTTATTTCATGTTGTCACCATTTCCCCCTTACCAAATGGGGGTTTTATTTTACAACATTTCATCTAGCTTCAATGAAATTCCATAAGTATATCATTGTGGTTGTGGACTTCCTCACCAAGTGGGCCAAAGCTATGCCTACCTAAGCAAATGATGGTGAAACAACAACTTTATCCATATTCAATCACGTCATCGCTAGGTTCAGTATGCCTAGACAATTTATCACTGACTATGGCTCTCATTTTTATAATAAAATGATGAAGAGATTGACACTCAAATTGGGTTTCATACAAGAACACTCACCCCCCTACTTATGCAAATGGACAAGTTGAATTCATCAACAAGGTTTTGAAAACCATACTCTAGAGGATGATTAATAAGAGTAAATCCAATTGGCACTATTAGCACTTGAAATGACCCTTAGGTTGTGGGAAAAGTTACTTCGAGGTAACCACAAAACCAAATTCAGGAAAGAGAGTTGGCTTCTCTCTTTCCAGAGAGGGATCTCTCGCTGCTTGTTTAACAAGGCCAGATATATGAATAAAAAACTAAGATCAGATTGTTGTTTGGTTGAAACAAGGTAAGCATTGATTAGGCAATGGAGTCAAAATAAACAAATATATCAAATAACAGTGTTGCTGCATGGAACTTTATAATAGAGGCAAGGTAGCCATTCAATCACAGTCAAAATGTTTTGGTCTAGTGGGAAAGAAGAAATAAAGAACAACCCATTGACATGAGCATCTAACAAACATGAATTCAATGTTAACTTTAGTGGAAATATTTTGTGAATATCTGAAACAATAAACATAGCATATAAGTATGAATTATGTACTATTAAACACTTATTTCAGGCATGAAGGAAAACATGATGGAAGTAATAAATGGGATACACATTCACATAAGAGAAGGAAAACAGACTGCAACATAAACAACACATGAATCTCTGCAAAAACCAGCTTCAACATTGTGATTTTATTAAAGGCAAGTCTCACAATACACAACCCAACTCTCTCGGGTTCCAACCCTTTTTTCCTCTCTATTGTTAAATTTTCTGAATTTACTTCAATCTGATCTAGGATCTTAAATGAGAGAACAACATGTACAACATATCTACAGCATATCAATCATGGAGACAATAATGCAAGCACACAAGAGACACAAAGATTTACTTGGGGAAAACCATAAAGGTGAAAAACCCCAATAACTTCCTCAGAGATGGATAGAGCAATGATACAACCAACCATGAGAGATAGACATAACCTAGCAGCAGATCCTCCTCCTCCATAAGTGCGCCACTCCTCCTTGAGTGCATGTGTGAGAAGTGAGTGAGTAAATAGAGTGCCTCCCGCACTCTATTTATACTTGACTTGACTTGCCTTTTTACCTAACTCATGTAGGCTCGAACTTAACCACATAACATAATGCTGACTGGGCCGACCCCCAATAGGGTGGTCTAATAACCCTTCGACCCACATGGCCAACCCCCAATAGGGTGGTCTAATAACCCTTTGACCCACATGACTTATACAGGCCGACCCCAACAAGGTGGTCTAATAACCCATCAAGTATAAGTTACGACACTTACAATATAAATGACGACACTTCCGTATAGAGGAATAATACCATCTCTATAGGAGTACATACAACATATATGAAATACATTCCGAAGTTACATATACATCAACACTCCCTCTTAACTAGGAAGGTATTTCTCAGCACAGTTCTTCTAGCACAAGTCATCTTTTTTGGATCATCGTCACTGGATAATCGTCATCGAGTCATCATCATCGTCACTGCTACTGCTATCTCAATCAATCTCTGAATCTACTCGTCATAGGAAGTTCTACAGAGCCAGTCCTTTTTCATACTGGATGTAGGCCCACCACCTGCAGGTCTTCATCATCACTGGCCATACTGTGGAATCCTCAGGACTTATTACGTGCGTCACAAAACCTCGAAAGATCATCCCAGGATGTTACGGGTACACAACTCCGACCTGTAGGATCTCCCAGGGCGGTATTACATGTGACCCCACCACAAAACCTCAAAAGAGCATCTCAGGATGTTACGGGTACACAACTCCGACCTGAAATCTCCCAGGGCACAAATTACATGTGGTCCACCACAAAACCTCGCAAGAGCATCTCAGGATGTTACGGGTACACAACTCCGACCTGAAATCTCCCAGGGTGCTATTACATGTGGTCATGGAAAAACCTTGAAAGAGCACCTTAGGATGTTACGGGTACACAACTCCGACCTGAAATCTCCCAAGGCGCTATTACATGCCATAGGACAAAACCTCGCAAGAGCATCTGCCAGATATCCCAGGGCGCTATTACATGCCATAGGCAAAACCTCGAAAGACTATCTGCAGATCTCCCAGGGCACCGAATTACATGTCCTCCCAGAGCAAAACCTCGAAAGAGCATTTGCCAGATGTCCCAGGGCACCGATATTACATGCCATAGGCAAAACCTCGAAAGACCATCTGCAAATCTCCCAGGGCACCGGATTACATGCTCATCTGCACAACCTGATCCACGGCCATAGAGTATCATCCTGATACTCACCATACATCATCCTGATGCATCCATGATCATCCTGATCATCATCACTGCAACGTCCTGCTGCATGTCATCTGGAGCAACATCCTAAAGCTCGTCATCTATGATCATCCTGATCATCACTACTGCAACGTCCTGCTGCATGTCATCTGGAGCAACATCCTGAAGCTCGTCATCTATGATCATCCTGATCATCACTGCAACATCCTGTTGCATGTCATCTAGAGAAACATCCTGAAGCTTGTCATTTATGATCATCCTGATCATCACTGCAACATCCTGCTGCATGTCATCATACTTGATCCACCTGATCATCAATGCATCTACCTGATGCATACCAAGTATCTACCTGATACATATTATCATACATGATCCTCCTGATCATCAATGTATCCACCTGATACAAATACATGATACATATCACCATACATGATCCACCTGATCATACAATGTATCCACTTGATACATATACAGATACATGGTCCAAGCATCCAACATGATGCATATACAAAATACATACACATGATCCAACTGATCATATCCAAGCAGAAACCAGAACATCATCCTGATGCTCATCATCCAGCGCTTACATCCACAGCCATGTGAAGGATCCTCCTTCCAACATGCTTGGAATGGCTTCAACAAATGTGTCCATCACTTCTTCCTCGAAGCGTCCTCGATCTGAAGCACTCCAAGCCTCTCTCTGAAGTACTCGAACTTCACCCTGGCTAATGGCTTCATCAGCACATCTGCACTCTGCTCGTCCGTCGCAACATACAGGAGCTTCACAGCTCCTCTCTGCACCATATCCCTGATATAGTGATATTTGATCTCGATGTGTTTCGACCTGTCATGAAACACTGGGTTCTCGGGCAGCTTCACACAACTCTGGTTATCACAGAAGATACCAGTAGCCTCCAATGGGAGATCAAATAGCTCAGATAGTAGCTTTCGTAGCCATACTACCTCACAACTAGCTGAACAGGCTGCAACATACTCTGCCTCAGCTGTACTCAGTGCTACGCAGGACTGCTTCCTGCTAAACCAAGAGATCACACCTAATCCCATACTGAAGCAACACCCAGATGTGCTCTTCCTATCTGCAGCACTGCCAGCCCAATCTGAATCAACATAACCCCTTAGGTTAAACTTTTGATTCGCCTCATACCTGAGCCCATAATCCACTGGACCCTTCAGCTACCTCAGAACATGCTTTACAGCAACCAGGTGAACACTCCTCGGATCCGTCAGGAACTGGCTCAATGTGTTCACAGCAAAGCAAATGTCTAGTCTCGTGTTCGTCAGGTACATCAAGGACCCAATCATCTGACGATACATAGAGACATCAATCGGCTCAGATGAAGCATCACATAGAAGCTTCAGATTCGATGCCATAGGTGTGGCCATATCCTTGCAGTCCATCATCCCGAACCTCTTCAGGATCTCTACTGCATACTTCCCTTGTCCAAGGAAGATTCCATCTGCACTCTGCCACATCTCCAAGCCAAAAACAAATAGTGCATCATCCCCAAGTTCTTCATCTTGAACTCGATAGTAAGCTTCCGCTGCGTGTCGGCAATCAATCTATCTTCACCATACCAAGTTCTGCATATATATGACTACACCATGCTATCTTGAAATCCATCTGGTGCATCTTTCTATTTCATCACATTAATATTTCTCAATGTTGCCATATGCAACATGTTTGATCTAATAGATCCATATGGAAGTCATAACAAACTTCCCTTAAGGTCTTGGGACTACATCCCAAACATCACTCTTCATGATCGACGGATCATGGCATTCCATTTCTTCATCCCAGATCCTGGGAACTTCAATATCTTCAATAGATATCTGTGTTGCTGGAACAAATGTTGTAGTTCTTCTTTTGTAGGAGATGGCATATGATCTTTCCTACACAACAAGTTAAATTGCATGATTAGAGAACATCTCATAGTTTTCAAAACAAATTCTTACACATTGTTAACACCTAAAAAGTGCTCACTAGCTCATTCCCTTATTCACATGACCCATTTGTCCACTTTTCCACCATCTGAGCCTCTAAAACCAACAAAAGGTCACCAAAAGACCTTAGTACACCCCTTTTTCCATTAAAAAAGATTATTTTTCCAAGAAAATCATAAAAAACCCTCAAAAAGGGTCCAAATTCCCAAAAATATTAAAAAGGGAATTAAAATATTATTTTTATTCAAAAAAAGGAAAAAGGAGGGAAAAGTACCTAAACCATGTTGGTCAATACCATTTGGTTTCCACAAAACCACAAATGGTATTTCCCACCACCAAAACCTATAAAAAGGTGGTAGGGGCTCCTCATTTCACATCCATCCATTATCTCATCCTTATGCTGCTGAAATCTCCCTTGAGCATTTTAGCCATTGCAAACCACATTGGAGAAGAGACCATTGGATATTGGAGTTGCTCATTCTTGGAGCCATTCAACCTCACCATTAGAGGTATTGATTCCGCAAGCACTTGCTTGCCCCATTCTTTCAATACAAATTCATTATTCTACATTGTCTTGTTCTTGATTTTAAATTATTTTTTGTTATTTGCTTAATATCTTTGCATAGATCCATGATAAGTCTTGTTTAATTAGTTTATTATTTGCTTTACATTGAAACTGCTGCTACTAGTTAGCAGGTGCCCATAGCACTAAGCCTAGTTGCAAAACCGGGCCAACAGTTTTTGGCAGTCATACAGTCATGCAATTATCTTAGCCAATGCTTCAATACAACATTTATCCATATCTCGTAACTTTCTAGATGCCTTCCAATCTCTACCAGAACATTGTTAAGAGTGTGCACAACTCTCAACATGTCAGCAAAGAGGTTTCATTCTAGATAAGTAGCAATGGAATGTTGTACAGTGCCATAGACCACTTACCCATGTATATTAGTAGTATATTGTTCATCAATGCAACTATTCTAATATGCACAATACATATCCTAAGTCTAGGAACATGAGCATATACATCATTGAACAATTTTACTTTAAACAAACAAATATGCAAGAAATGATAATTAAAATACTTATCTTTGTTTGTTCATTGGGTGGACTCCCTCTGAGTCTTTGCTTCCTTGCAGGAGCTGCTGGAGTCCTAATCTGCAATAGCTTCTTCTACACCTTTCTGTTGTGGAATGTAGAGAGATGGACAACTCCCTCTGAATATCAACATCCTTTCATAAACCACTGGAGTGTACTCCCTCTTGATCTTTGCTTCCTGGATTACCTATTCTTGAACTCATATTCATCCTTGGTTCCTATGCATGCTTATTAGTATCATGATTGTGTTATCCTTGTGAGCTCATATAAAATCATACATTCATTAGCATACTATTAAAACACAATAATCTCAAGCATGTATAGTCATGATCATTTCAAACAAAAATAATAAGCATTAGCATTCAAGGTTTATGTGGGATTCTTATGGTTAGTCAAAGCATAACATGTCTAAACCTGTAATTACTCAAACCTATGACTCTTCAGGTTAGTTGAATCATCAATCAAGATAAGAGATATAATATGCAGAAGACCTGTGATTATTCAAACCTATACCTTCAAGATTCTTCTAGTTAGTCATATCATCAATTATGGTAAGAAACATAATATGCATACAACCATGATTATTCAAACTTATGACTTCATGAATAATCATTATCAACAACACAACAGTATAAGATCCTAACACAAGGTAGGATTCTATCTTGATATAGGAAAAACATACGTGGATTAGCATGCTAGCTATTTATGTCTAACATACTCACATGATGTCTTCTTGTTCTTCTTCAATGACTTGTGCTAGTAACCTGTATATCTCATAGGTTAACTATTACAAAACCAAGTTATACATACCTCGTAAATGGATCTTCTATGAGATCCATGACAATGGATGAATCTTTGTCCTCATGTTATCATGATCATATGTTCTTGGACCAGAACATGATTTGTCTTTCTTGGTGTACCTTTCATGTTAGTAGACAACATAAACCTCATACAACACCATAATGTATTAGTACAATCATAAGTGTCAACACCCTAACCAATGAATATCTTCTATCATGCATTCATAATTTTGTTAAGGTGATACGACAAATCTAAAATGAAAATTGTACTAACCGTAATAACATGAAGACAAACATACCATAAACTTAATCATGGACAAATATTGAAACATACCTCGATGAGTCATACCTTTCGAGATCGCTTGTAATCTTCTTATGTAAGGCCTTAGTCTCATCTCCCTCTGAAATAGGAACTTCTTCACTCATGCAGATGATCAATCCATCTTCTTCTAGGATTAACCCAATCCACTTGATTTGCAAGAACTGGACCTGGAGCTGGATATGGGTTTGCCAGAGAAACCCCAAAAATTCAAACTTTGAATTTCAAACTTCTGAAAGGGTAGAAATATGCGCCTTGATGAGCTGATCAAGCTGGTATATTCAGAATTTGAAAAATGCAAAGTTTCACTCCTCAATTTTCCTTTGAGACTTCTGGATTCACTGGACGTGACCCTAAACTGGGGTTTGATGAAGCCCACTCTTCTTCCCAATCAAAAGGTTTGATCCAAAGCTCTAAGCTTCTATTTTTCCGAGGAGCTTCCAGCCGTGGTCACAGAATTCGAAAATTCCCATTTTTACAGAAGCCCTAATTTTCCACTTTTCTGATCAAAGTCCCGAACTAGGGTTTGATCAAGCCCGGCCTTCTTCCCAACCAAAAATTCTGATATTTGACTCTAAATTTTTATTTTGATGAGTAGCATTCAGCCGTGGTCTCCGATTACAAAAATTCCAACTTTCTCCAAAGCCCTAAATTCCGGAAGCCATGAATGAAGGTACTAAAAAATGATTCTGTTTTGACAGAAATATGTACCTGACTGTTTCTGGTGTAACTCCGAACTTTTCGATCCACAGGGTCTGAAAACATTTCCTGAGATAGCCTAACCTGTTATCTTTCCATCCTGACAGGTCTGACCTCAATTGGATTCTCTGAGAGAGAGTTATGCCAAATGTCGCAACGTGACCTGTTTTGAGATAAAACAGGAGAGCAAACTTGTACGGAGTGCCACGTGTCACTGTTTGAACTTCGGCCCCTGAAAAGTTCTCCTGAGATAGCTCGGCCTGTTAGCTTTCCATCCTGACAGGTCTGACCTCAATTGGACTCTCTGAGAGAGAGTTATGCCAAGTGTCGCAATGTGACCTGTTTATGGGATAATACAGGAGAGCGAACTTGTACGGCATGCCACGTGTCCCTGGTTCAACTTCGGCCTCTGAAAAAGTTTTCTGAGATAGTACAGACTGTGTACTACCTTTCAATTTTTACTAAATTTCATTTGGAGCTTCCTAGCCCAAGATATGACCTTTTTCCCAAGGTCACCTGATTTTGACTCAGATCTGGAAGAGGCAGAAACCCTATATTGTACAGATCATAAATCACAAAGTACAACGAATTAGAGGTTGTCCTTTGGACACAAGGTACCTGGAGATTTAATATTCGTCCTGTAAAAATTTCAGATCCGAAAACTTCGCCAAAACGGATTTATAGCGAAAGTGCTACGATGACTGGTTTTTGCTATATCAAGCCCTAGCATCGTAAGTGCAACAAGTGTCATACATGCCATATCATGCCTTCTTTCAGGCTAGCTCTGATCCCATGTTAAATTTTCTGAATTTGCTTCAATCTGATCTAGGATCTTAACTGAGAGAACAACATGTACAGCATATCTACAGCATATCAATCATGGAGACAATAATTCAAGCACACAAGAGACACAAAGATTTACTTGGGGAAAACCATAAAGGTGAAAAACCCCAATAACTTCCTCAGAGATGGATAGAGCAATGATACAACCAACCATGAGAGATAGACATAACCTAGCAGCAGATCCTCCTCCTCCATAAGTGCGCCACTCCTCCTTCAGTGCATGTGTGAGAAGTGAGTGAGTAAATAGAGTGCCTCCCGCACTCTATTTATACTTGACTTGACTTGCCTTTTTACCTAACTCATGTAGGCTCGAACTTAACCACATAACATAATGCTGACTGGGCCGACCCCCAATAGGGTGGTATAATAACCCTTCGACCCACATGGCCGACCCCCAATAGGGTGGTCTAATAACCCTTTGACCCACATGACTTATACAGGCCGACCCCAACAAGGTGGTCTAATAACCCATCAAGTATAAGTTACGACACTTACAATATAAATGACGACACTTCCGTATAGAGGAATAATACCATCTCTATAGGAGTACATACAACATATATGAAATACATTCCGAAGTTACATATACATCAACATCTATTACATCTGAATATATAGAAGATGGTATCCTCGGCTTTCAAGCTCGAGACGCTCTAACCTAGCTATTGATAATATAAAGTTGTTACAACTGAAATGACATGTATACATAAAGTTTAACAACCTTCAAAATTGGTTACAACATAAATAACACATGGAGGAACTTCTCCTAAATATTAGAGCGTTGTTTCAATAAAGTCCTTTGTCATTCGGAATGGTGGACAACACATTGATAGGTGGAGGATTAAGATTCATTTTGTTGATCCTCTGCTTAGAAAACAAAGATACTATGCCAGCTGTATAACCGCTGCCTAGAATGCTTGAAAACTGTTTGTAAGTAATCCTGAAATCATTAATTTCTGCTTTCAAACCTGGGATGTTCTCTTTAACTAACCATTGAATGTTAAAAAATTCTCTACCACCAATTGTTGACTTAACTCCTGAAAATTAACACAAGATTTAGCTGCCCTTAGAATCAACATGCATATCTATTCTAATGGTGATATCTACCTTGGAATCATATTTCACTCAAAGAGACAAGGCCTTTCGAATGTGAAAACGCCATTTCCAAGATTCCCAAAGGTTTATCTGACCAAACAAAATCTGAAGCAACGCCCATCTTCATATCCTTCACGATTTCACTTTACTTCCTCTGAGAGCATCCCCAACCTTTAGTGGATCAACAACTGGTTGGAAAAATGTTTGACATCGAGAAGGCATGTATCAATCTTAGCAGGCGCTCTATATCTCAAACTAACAACCGTCCATATGGATCATATCTTCATCCTAATCGTTCAAAGCATAATCCCTACCAAATCTCGCAGATCTGGAAATTATGTCCGCCCGTGCATGTTGCATAAGAGAAGTTCATTTGGACCGTGGATCTATTTTTCCTGCTGATCTGAACCATTGAAATACGTAGAGCCTACCACATCTTCGCAAATTTGGAGATTTTATTTCTTCTTGCACGTTGTGACGGTGAAATGCCTTCCAGCCGTAGATCCATTTCACCTATTGATCTCATCCATTGAAATGTGTGGTCCCTACCCTGTTTTAGCATATTTGGAAAGTTTATCAATCGACGCATGTTTAATTTGCGAAATGATTAATGACCATAGATTCCTTTCTTCTCCATATCTGACAGTTGATTTTATCCGGAAGTTAACACCACTACGCCTATATAAAAAATCATTAAGACCAAGCATCTTACCTTTGTGAAATTACTTGCAACCGTTGATCTGTTTGGCAAGATGATGGATGTTCGGCACACGCTTGAATGCTGAGTTGTAGGTCATTTCTAACCTGTGGCCTTATGTGATTGCAGGTGCATGGAACTTGGCCTCGCTTTGAAGTCCTGTGCAGGTACTTGGCTCATGTGTTCTCATCCAGTTTCGAGCATTGATTTGGTATTTGACTTGATTTGTGTGTTGTGGCTACAGGTCGCGAGGAGCTAGAGCTAAGCCTTCAGTATGATCTCTTTTCCTTTTGCAATAAATCAAATCTTTATCCATAGTTGAAATTTTGCCAAAATTATACCGTGTTAACAACTGGCTCCAATTGGGGATGCTATCCTCCCTGCGAGGTAGCAAAGAACCACATAGACCAAGTGCCTAATCCATGGGCTAATCCCACCAGGCCACCACAAAACTATAACTTGTAACTCTTCATCTAAAGACTGGAACCAAATATAAACTGCAAATCTGCTCTCAAAACTTCAGATGAAAATCAAAATTCATACTGAAACCAAACTGAAAATGTACTACCCTACTGCAACTGGAAAATATGATCACCATGTCGAGCTTATTCATATATAAATCACCCCACCCTACCCTATGCTGCTGAAATGACCGCAATATCAGGCGATACAAAAGTGCTAATGTAACCAATCAAGCAACTGATCCAATAAGTAAACTTTATCATCATGCTTGAGTGAAATCAAGACATAAAAGCATAATGGCAAAAAACAATGATAAAAGTTTTGACCTTTCTGATAGCCTTCAAAATTTTCTGTCATTTGTTTTCCATGATTAGGCTGTTCAAAATGTAACTCCTCTTGCACATTGTCAAACTAATCTTCAAAAGAACCATGCAAGGAATACTCATGACAACTTTTAACCGAGACATCCACTACTTCATTCAAAATTTATGATTTTACAACTTCATTCTTTCCATGCATTTCAAAATAATTGTCATTTCGTTTTTCAAAGAAATCAATCGTTATATTGTTCTTTAAGTTTCCAAGATAGACCCAGGTTCTACACAGTTTAGGGAACCAACAAAACCCCTTTTCACTATCTCTTTCAGCAACAGTCTGTGAGCAGACTGAGGTCTCACCCGAGCCAAAGTTATGGGGAGGTTGTGGAATCAGGTTTCCACAACCGGTTGATGTGTGCTTCAATGGAATGGGGGACTACGCGAAGGCCTACTTTGCAGCTGATACTTACACTGTCACACACACAGGGATTGCACGGTCGAAACGATCACTTAACAATAGGACAGCGCAACGGGAGTCTGCGCTACCTCTCTAACAACCCCATATCTCTGACAGACTTTTACCTAGTGCAAGTTATGCATTAAACAAGTGCTTAGACCATAAACCTTGCAACTCATACAATACGATGGACTATGATGCAACTACGCACTTCCAGTGTTGCACTCAAGGAATTGCACTATACAGACTTCATTGACTTAAGTGTTTACCCATTTAGCTTATGCATTCATCATGTCCAGAAATACTTCCGCATTCAACATTCATTCATATGCATTCAACACTTAGCACATTATTCCTATCATTCATTCTTCTGGAAAATACACATGAAAGTAAAGATACAGATACTTATAAACAGGGACTTAACCATCCAATAGAAGCAAATACACATTCAATCACACAACAGTACAATTTAACATGATTCACCCCTAGGATGGGAGCTACGTCCATAGGAACTATTGTTATATTATCAATGGGAAGGGTTCAACAGTTCCAGTCTGCGCACTCAGCTGCAGACTCTCTTCTCTCTTTAGTAGGTCTCTGTGCATGCAGCTACAGAGCCTCTTTACAATGTGCAGTCTCTCAACAGAGATCAAATTTCAACAATAATCTCAATCAACATCTAACCCTTTCCCTTATAAAAGTGCCCCTTTATATAGATTGTGCCCTTAGGTAACATCTGTTACAATGCATGTGGGCCAAAACCCTAAGGTTACCCAAACTGGTGTGGTTACTTGCCACCTTGCCTATTGTCGTCGAAAGCTTGCTCCACTCGCTTCGGGCCACCTTACTGGGGTACTCATGGCTCACACACCCTTCTAACAGCTGCAATCATCATAAAAATGGTTACAACCGCATCGTGGTCTGTCACTTTTCGCCCCTTTAGCCTTGCTGTCACTGTCGACCTGTGGCTTGGCTTCTAACGGTTTTCTGTCGCTCTCTCTGACAGGTCACTTTCATCTGCCTCCATGCTGCTCCTTACCCAACTGCTAGGAATATTGGAGTTGCTTACCCAAAATAGGTCGCTTTCAATAGATCAACCTTCCCTTATACTCTTTACCCAAAATAGTTGTTGCACTGGCACTGCGCAGTGCCTCAACTTCGCACTACTTGCTAGGCCATCGACAAAACTGTGCCATCTAATCTTCGCAGTCCGAACTGCGCAACTTGCCAAAACTATACTTCTTCAAAAGTGTGCCAACTTGGGCCATGCCCAACACCTCCCCATGAATTCACCTCGGGTGAGACCTCAGTCTACTCGCAGACTATTGCCGAAACGGCCAGTGAAAAGGGGTTTTATTGGTTCCCTAAACCGCGTAGAACCTGGGTCTATCTTGGAAACTTAAAGAACAATATAACGAGCCAACAAATGGTTTTGTTTCCGCGCTTGAACTAGTGATGAGCACCGAAAATTGGAATACATACAAAACAGAAATATGGTATTTGGTGGACAAGACAGAAAGGTATTTTGCAAGAAAAGAGAATAGACACCCACGTCTCTCGAACGTATGGTTGCAGAGATATCTGTGGGCGCCCATTTATGAAATTTTCTTTGCATGTTTCAGCAATGACCTATACAATTGGTTTTCAAGGTTAGCAGAGAGCAAAAATTGCTTCCAAGAAGGAGTACCTACTGGGTGGACCCTGGAGCTCATTCAGAGACTTAAAGCAGTAGATAGTCCACTCTCACAAGCAGTCCACTTTTGTCTTGACAGTATACTCCAAGGATACGTTACAGAGTTTTCTGTGGACACCCTGAAGTCCTACAGCGCAACAGAGGTAGAGTTCTTCAAAGGATTCAGAGGTAAGTATCTGAACAATATGTTTTTATATATCAAAATGATTTAGCTGAGAAAGGTGTTCTAAGAATGCAGTAAGATACATAGTTGTTTTGAGTCTATAATGGTTGATAATAATTACATTGATATAGAAGAAGATATTAATATATTAAGAAGTGGTAAAATATATAAGGTTAGTGTTGACACCAGGTCCGAGGAAACCTAAAATTTTTGCTAAAGGGTCCCAAGAGAAAAAATCATCACAAAAAGGGTTGAATTGAAGGTTTTTATATAAAAAGTATAGGATAAAAACCCATATTTATAAAGTCCGCTAGCAAATATAGGTAAGGGTTAAACCCCAGTCAAGTTCCACCGGCGGAGATTATATAGATCAAGATCTACGGCTAATATCACCCCCGCGTCGCCAAAGTGATCGTCAATAAACAGCGGTGGGCGGTAGCGGACATAATACCACTAGGGCACGTGTCCGATGTTCATTTATCCGCGTATGGATAAAGTAGTATTGGAAACCACCATAGCGCCGGGCGGAACCACCCATTATGAAAATACGGAGGGATACATTAGGTGGCAAGGTGGGGCCTAACACGTGGCGAACAGGAAATGGTTTGGTAGGGCCATGGCACGTGGCGTTATACTTTGTAAGGATCGGAGGGCTGATACATACCTAAATAAAATCAACGGCCAGCGTTTCATCCGCGGCCAGGAACATGCACACGGGATATAAGGAAAAGCGGTCGCAGAGAATAAACCACCATAACAGGTGTCAACAGGTGGTGTATCCGCGCGGGGAGCAAACCGGGAAAGGAAACAGCCTTTTCGATCGCGGATACCACCGGTGGAATAAAGGGAGACGAGATCTGACGGCCCAAAACAAAGCCTCGAAGATCAACGGTTGGATATGACCCGCGTTCATAAAGGTGCAAGGATGTTAATTTAAAAAGGCTTATATAAAAAGAAAGGGCTCCACATAACGGCATTTTTCATGTGTCGTTATCCTGGAGAGCTCCGAAGACTGGTGGAAGCTGGCGATTGCGACAGAAGGCGAAAAGCGAGCACTTACAGGTAGGGTCTGGTGACCTGTCACACTTTTTAAACGGAATTTTGTTTAAAAGAAGCGTTTAAATGGAGACTGTGCAAGATATAGACGTTTTTAGGTCAAAAGATGCCCTAGAAGACAGAGATGAAGATGTTTACGATACCCTAATTAGGTTTCCGGTCTCCGATGTAAAAATTAGGTTGTATGAGTTATTAAAAGAGGGTATAGACCCCCATAGGGTTCACCAGTCATCTCTGATAGCTTTTTGCCCAGACCAATTTCCTGTTTTCCCAGAATTCGTCTCCTGGTGTGCCGAAAATTATTCCTGGGAAGAAAGAGTCGTTTTAAACAGCCAGAAAACCAGAGCCATTTGCAAAATCAAGCCAGCCGAATTGATTAGAGCCCTAGAAGTAGATTTGCCCCAAACCCTGGACCCTGAGGTTTTTTCTGAGGTCTCAATTATTGAAAATTTTCATCATGCTTCTCAGAGTGATAGGGAAATATTTTTGTCGACGTGTCTCAGACCAGAGACTAGCATTTCGGAACTCCCTTACCCTTTAGATATCAATCTTTTTAATGAAAATACTCAGTTGGTCTTGACACTGTTGGCCGTAGTTTTAGGGTTAGATACGGATTTGTATATTACTGAGTTTCAATTGAGTCTATTGTACAGAATAAGTATAGTCCAGTCGGGGATTGACGAAAGTCAAATTCCCCGACTTAATTTTGAAGCATTCATAGCAGAAAGGAGTCATGACCAGATGGTCAATTTTTCCACCCACAGACATTTCAGGTTTCAGGCCTTTTTAATGAGAATATTTATGGTATCCAGTCAGGAAGAATTACAGTTCCCAGAAATTGTTTTCACAACTCTACTGGAAAATAATATGTTCAATTTTATCAACTACATGCTCTCAGCGATCTTTAGGATGATTTTCGGAAAAAATCTGCCTAGAGTACTGCCGGAAATGCAGGTATCAATGCAATTGAATACAGAATATGCTACGGGGGATTGGTTTTTATCGAAAGATAGTACAGTAGTCAGATTGTATGGATTCAAACATAAACCCTATGTGTTACCAGCATTCCTCACTTTGAGGATTTTTGCCTTGGAATTCTTAAGACAGAAGTTGATTGTAGAAGATAACAATTTTTTAGTTCACAGACAAGCAACGGACATTAAATACCCTTTCACATTAGGTCCGTTCACAATAAAGAATAAGAACGCTGCTGTATATATAGAGAAGTTGTTAAAAGACATGAATTTTGAAACAGATGCAGCTATGGAATATGACCCATTAAATATCATATCCAAACGAAGAATTGAGCATCGTATCAAGGCTCTGAATCATAAAATTGTTGAAGGGATGGCAGACAGAGCCAACTGGCTCGAATACAAAGAAGAAATTATTCCAGACACGTCCGACAAAGAAATATCATTGGAAGAAGCAACGGCGGAAACAGAAAGCGAAATAAATACTGCATTAGTGGGGTCCAAAAGACCTATACAGGACATTATGATCATTGATGATGAAGAGACAGAAAAAGGAAAAAGATTGAAAACCGATGAATCACAAGAATTGACAACAATTTCAGAAGAAGCAAAAGCAACAGAAGATGAAATACCAGAGGTTAGAGTGAAGGAATACAACATTGAAGAAACCCCTGTAAGGGGTGATGTAAATAGACCCAGGAATATCATGGACGTATTTGATGAACATAGTAAAAATAAACAGGAATCCGCGAAACAAACAAGTCAATTGTTTCTGAAGGTCAGGAATATATCTAATAATGAAGTGAGCTTATTTACCAGCAGGAACATCAAAGAAAATTCTTTGAAATTTTCAGTTGTGACAAAAAACAAGATCTCAGAGATGAAGATAGACTTGTCAAAAGTAAATGCCCCTGATAAAATTTTGTTACATAGACAAGCTGGAGAGGTCATATACTCAGATTATTTGGGGGCCACATTGAGAGCAGACAAACTGAAAAATTCAGTAGACAAATTAAATAATCAGTTGAGACAAGAAAAGGCGGAGAATAAGTCTCGACAACAGCAAATTAAGAAATTGCAAATAGATTTGACTAATAAAGATGGAGATGCAGCCACAAAACTGCTCAAGGAAAAGGAAGATACAATCTTGACGTTAAGACGAAAATTAAAAATTCCAGACACTGTACTTATTCAAGGTGCAGAATTGACAGTATTAGAAAAAGAGAAAGAAGAACTATCTAACGAAGTCAATGATGTCACTGCTAAAATGTTAAAGCTTTCTGACGAAAAGGATTGTTGGGAAAAAGAAAGGTTCATTTTAGAAGAACAGTTGGCAACAGCAAGAAAACAATTAGCAGAGAATAGTCAGCAGCAAGTACAGACAGGCTCAGAAGAGGATAAGACCGGTGTAGATGGAATTTTACAGGCAATGTCACAAATAAGTTTAAAAGATAATGAAATTAAATTGTTAAAGACAGAAGTACAGAAATTGAAAGAAGAAAATGAAGTAAAAGAGAAAGAAATAAAAACTTTGCAGGCAAAAAATCAGGAATTGAGCAATAATAATAAAGGATTAGCAGCTCATGTAACAGGGCAAGCTGCTATGCAGGGATGTAAACATATGGTGTGGGACCAGATCATTAAAGAGGTTGAAAAACTTAGGCCATATCTGGATTATATAAGAGTCAAAAAAAAGGTAGCCAAAGATGCCTTCGAATGTTGCCGAGCAGTCAGGGAGATCCTAAATAGAAAGCCGAAAGAAATAGCCCAGAGAGCAATAACATTTTTAAACAGTCTATCTGAGGCAGACCTGACAGCCATGAGTATAACGAACAGAATTTCTGTCATCACTTGGGCCAGAAGGATCTTGGGAAAATACTCACATGTTGAAAATGTCGAGGCTAAAGCAGGAGAAATAAGGGAAGAAGTAATCCAGTTCAAAAAGCAATTTGAAAAGTTAGTGAATAAGGGATTCCCAGCTTTCTGGAACGAAAAGAGTGAATTAATTCCTCCAAATGAATATAAAAGAGTACTGTTTGATATCAGGATGGATCACCGAAATTTCCAGCAGCTAGATCATATGCTCACAGGAAAAATTTTAATGGAGAAAATGTCAGGGGAATTTGAAATTTTAAATATGCTAATTTCAACTTGTGCAAACCTTCTTCCTGTTTCTTATGCAGGTCATATTGAGATGCGAGTCTTGGTGAAGGAAATGACCAATTATGACTTACCCACAGTTGACCAGTGGAATTATGTGGAGAAGTACGGAAAGACCAGATATTCTGTTCATACCTAGATGCACTTGAAACTCTTGCCATGTGGCGAAAGGATGATATCCAAAAGGTTTTGCCAAGTGGCAAAAAGACATTTTTATTTTTAAATTTGTAATATTATTTGAAAGACAGTTATGGGTTGCTCGAAGACAGTTATCTTTTAGTTAAACATTTTTAATTATTAATTAGAAGAAGCAGTTATGTGGAGCTTCTTCTAAAAATTTTGTATAAAAACAATGAAGGTCATTGTTGAAAGGGTTGGAAATTTTTTGAGAAACAAGTATGTTTTGAAGTCTATTTTTTGAGAAATTAAAGCAGTACAGTGATGGTACCTATCTTTTGATATCAGAGATTCATGAGTTAATCAGTTTTTACAGTCTGTTATTCTCCTTTTTCTTTATATGTGCATGTTTACTTTCTTCGTTATATCTCCCATAAGTGTTTTTCTTCCATATTTAAATGAACACTTGAAATAACTTGAGATTCATACTGGTTATGCCTCATTTTGTTTGCATTTAAATATCCACTATATTCTCCAAAGTTGATAATAGATTCGTCCCGGATAGATGCCTGTTGTCAATGGAATGTCTTTATTTCTTTCTATATCGCCCGAAAAATCAAATTGACTGTAATATGATTACTATCTTGCCTCTGTGTAAATCTGTATGGTGAAAATCTCTTACTGGTTTATTATACATTTGAAAGCTTCGACTCCATGCCCAATGTTTCTTGTTTACCTTTTCGACCAGAAAATACCTTTTAAGAAGTTTTAAGAGAACCTTTGTATATTTTAAGCCTTCACATATATATCAAGAGAGAGCCCTCTCTGGTGGAGAAAATGGCTAGTTTTTCTACCTAAAGCTTGGTTTGAAATAGGTTACCTTAGGTCTTATTTTCTTACAACCGGAATAAAATCTAAGTGTTAACATTTAGTATAGAAAAGAACGAACATGAACTCCGCATAGAAATTGAGTTCCAAGTTGAGCCTGATAGCGAAACACCTCGCGTAGCTACCTATGAACCTATCACTCCACAAAATCCGCCAGTTAAGAACAATGTGCCTCCCAACCCACAGAACGTCAATAGTAGTAACACCACAGGTGTGAGTACTTAGAACATTCTGCGTAGTAACACCCCTAACACCACACAAAACACTGCGTAGAACACTGCACCACCTAGAAGGAGAATGATTAACGATATAAAACTGTTGATATTTAAAGGAACGGATCTAGAAGACCCTGAGAAACACTGGTTTCTATGTGAAGCCATGTGGAACGTTAATCAAGTCCAACATGATGTTGTTAAGAAAGCACAGCTCATCACTACATTCAGGGATAGAGCCTTGAATTGGTTTATGAAGTATTCTGCTGGGCAGAATAGAACTCTAGTGGATATCAAGGCTGCCCTCTTAAGAGAGTTCAAGAAACCTAAATTAGAGTAACAATGCATCACAAAACTAAAAGATATTAAGCAGAAAATGACTGAGTCAATATGGGAATTTGACCAGAAGTTTAAAACATTGTTAGATCAGGTCAGTTTTGACATAGCACCACAACAACACCAAGAGTGGTTCATAGTTGCGTTGTTGCCCCACATTAGACTACCACTGATGCAACAGAAGATTGCTTCACACGAAGAAGCCCTGGAGATCTCAATGAAATTAGAAGCTTCGCCAATAGGAGAGACTAGCACAGGAATGGTCCAGATCCAGAACCAGCTAGCAAACCTAACACTACAATTACAAGACATAAAGAAGGGAAAAGAAACCAGAGAAGAAGTCTAGTGTACAAGATGAAAGAGAGAAGGGCACCCGAAGGAATGCTGCCCTATGTTTCAAGAGTACCTCGACACTGGAGCACTGAACCAACTGAATCAGCAGCAAGGACCATGGTGTGAGATCTGTCAAACTAGAGGACACCAGCTTGAAGATTGTTACTTAATCCATAAATATGTGTGAACACCCAAGAATTTGTATTGCAATTTCTGTAAATCAGTTGGCCATGATGATTCCAACTGTAGAGCATATGAGCTAATGATAGAAAGGAAGCATGATGTTTAAAGAGTTCAAGAAGAAACACCGCAACACAATGATAATGTGCAGTATGATCAAGGTGCATATAGAGGCCATGGTGGATTCCGCGGAAGAGGAAGAAATACTAGCCCAGGAAGAGGAACCGGTCAGATGATCTGTTATAACTGTGGCCAGCCAGGTCACCGATCTAGAGACTGTACCAATGCTTGTACTACATGTAGATACTGTAAATATTTTGATCATGTCATTGAGGCATGCCCAGTTTTGCAAGAAAAGATGCAGGAAAGGAGAACAGAAGCACCAAACTTGAACGTTCAGATGATCGCAACAGAGAAAAGAGATTTGAACATCAATGTTGTGATGTGAAGTGGTGTTGCAACAAGAAGAGATAAATAACTAGAAGCTTCGACTTATGAGAATTGTCAAGCTAAGCAGACTCCTGCCGAAGGGGTCTGGATCAGAAAAGCAACTGGGAAAGCACCTGCTTTCAATCTAGAAATAAATAAAGAAGTCTTCGCAGAAGCAAGGGAGACCTTCAGAGAACTAGCACTTGTGACACCAAGAATTTTGTTGTGAAGTGAAACAGCGCATATGAAGGATATGCCAGCATCATATGAAAAAACATGTAACGTAGCAGAAACAGGGACTTATGTTGTGCAGTTCCTACGGAGTTGTATGAAGTTATTGAAAAGCAAAGATGCCTTAGTGGAATTGCAAAACCTAGTAAACCACTATGAACAATGCAGTTGCACGAGTACTTCTCAGAGCGCAGATAAAACATCATAAGAGAACAATCCGAGAAATGAGGCTAAGTGCACAGATTGGAGACTATGAGATGGATGAGATCATCCTTGATTTGAGATCAGAAGTGAATCTCTTGACCAAGAAGACATGGGAACAGATGGGGAAACCAAGGTTATCATGGTCACCCATATAGTTAATATTAGCCAATCAGTAGAAGGTCATACCCTTTGGATGGCTAGCGAATGTTCTAGTGGACATTGATGGAGTAAGAAGTTCAGCAGACTTTGAGGTTATTGAGATCATCGATGATAGTAACCCATATCCAGCATTACTATGGATAGACTGGGTGATGGATAACCTCACCATCATCGACTTGAGGAAAAAATAGATGATATTTGAAGGGGTGGATACTAGGGTTATCACACCCTTAGACCCTTCACAAGGACAAAGATACAGTGAACCAATACAAGAAGAATCTAGAGCACAAGATATTGATCGCATCTACCAGATGACTGCAAATCAGGCTGACTACATCAATCCTACAGCTGATGGAACGCTTAGTTGGTGATGCGACAATTATTATGTATCAAACTCCGATGTAGGATTGGAGAATTGGAAAAGAAAAATGCATGAAGTGTCTGCAAGAAGATGCACGTAGATCACCAAATCACTGCATTGGATTGGAACAGAGGTAAGTCCAATCCCCACTTATGATGGTTCAACTAACGTCTATACATTTTTTCAAGAGTATATTGTATCAGTTTTAGCTGAACATCGGATACCATCATTGGATATAGCATTGTGCGCTACACCTGCCAGATGGTGGGCCGTGCATAAGCAAACTCTGACCACATGGGAACATTGCAAGCATATGATGCAAATCAGATTCATAGAGAAAGCCGCACTGACAATAGTAAAGTATAATGGACAAACAAATCCAAGGGATCACATAGAGATCTGTTCAAAAGCATTGGAAAACAGACCATAGACAGAATGGGTTCATCTGTTTGTGCACACACTAGAGTAGATTCCAAAGAAGTGGTATACAAACGCAGAGCTTCGCAGAGAAACAATAGATTGGTCTATCATGACTATGAACTTCAAGAGAACTTTCAGCTTTGAAGATGACTGTCCAAACATAAATGAGGCTCTGCAGATTATCAAAGAAAGGATATTCAGAGACAAATGCCCAAGTACAAACGATGCATTAAAGGTCAACAAAGAAAATATATTTACTGACAGACCAGAAATTGTGAACAAGCAACCAGAATGGGAAAGATAGATAGAACATGCCCTTGAATGTATAACCTCTCCACAAATGAAGAAGATGAGGAAGAGAGCGATGAGGAGGATCCGTGCAATATCAATATACCTAAGTCAGAGGGAGTGTGCGATGTAGAGGGACCTCCACTAGAAATTCCATATATTAGTGGCCCTGTTAAAACAAGAAAAGTTAACATTGGCACAAGTGAAGAGCCAAAGTTCACATCCATTAGAGATTACTGGGATGATAAAACGGTCGTGTAGATTGCAGACCTTCTACATGAGTATCAGGATTTGTTTCCAACAAATTTCTCCGAAATGAAAGGCATTTTGGGTGAGTTGGGGGTCATGAAGATACCTCTCAAGCCAAGTGCAAATCCCATTAGGCAGAGGTCTTATCGACTGAATCCCAAATATAAAGAAAGAGTGAAGGCAGAGATCGATAAGATGCTTGATGCAGGGATCATTGAGCTAGTCGAATAATCTGAATGGATAAGCCCTATGGTTATCCAGGATAAGAAGACAAAAGGATAAATCAGGATCCCCGTGGACCTAAGGAAGCTCAATGATGCTTCACTACATGACCCATTTCCTACTCCATTCACAGATGAAGTATTAGATAATGTTGGAGGAAATGAGGCCTATTCTTTCACTGATGGATTTTCTGGATAACATCAGATCAGGATTGATGAAGCAGACAGACAGAAGACTACATTCGTCACTGAATGGGGCTCATATCAATATACAGTTATGCCATTTGGGTTGAAGAATGCACCTTCTATATTTTCCAGAGTTGTTGTGGCTGCATTCACGGACTTTATTCATAAGTTCCTAGAGGTATACTTTGATGATTGGACTGTCTTTGGTTTACTAAAGAACCATTACGAAAACCTTAGAAGGATGTTAGAAAAGTGTAGGAAACATCAAATCTTTTTGAACTTAAAGAAATGTATTTTCTGTGTTCCCTATGGTATTCTACTGGGACACATTGTGTGCAAGCAAGGTCTGATGGTTGATCCTGTGAAGATCACAGTTATTGTGAATCTACAAGCACCAAACTCGGTAAAGCAGCTTCGCACGATGCTGGGACATACAGGATATTATAGAAAGTTCATTAAGGGCTATGCACATATAATCGCGCCGATGGAGAAACTTCTGAAGAAAGAAGCACAATTCATATGGAACGCAGAATGCGAAAAAGGACTAGATACACTAAAAGAGAAAATGGTAACTGCGCATATTCTAGTTTTTCCATATTGGAATAAGTCGTTTCATGTACATGTTCATGCTTCATCTATAGCATTGGGAATTTTTCTTACTCAACCAAGTGAAGGGGGCATTGAACACCCCATTGCATTTTCAAGCAGAAAGCTATCTTCAACCAAAAAGAACTACACAACCACAGAAAGAAAGGGTCTAGCTATGGTTTACGCACTACAGAAATTCAGACACTATTTGTTGGGTGCGCACTTCTCCATGTACACTGACCATTCAGCTCTGAAGTACTTGGTCAATAAGCCAGTGTTAGGGGGGGAATATGCAGATGGATTCTACTCTTTCAGGAGTATGACTTTGAAATTATTGTTAAACCGAGAAGATTGAACCTAGGACCTAACCATCTCTCAAGGATTGAGTTAGGCGAAGAACCAACTAATCTTGAAGACAATATGCCTGACGCATAGTTATTTGCCATATAGATCGCATATGATTATTACAAAGATATTGTAGAATTCTTGACTACAGGATTAGCACCCACAGAGTTCAGTACGCAGTAGAAGCAGCAGCTAGTAGTCAGAGCAGCAGACTTCACCATCATTGCAGGACAACTATACAAGTTAGGACCAGATGAATTACTGCACAAATGCGTGTTAGAGCATGAGAAGCCATTTATATTGGCTGAGGCACATTCAGGTGTGTCTGGAGGTCACTACGCAAGACGAGATACTACGCAAAAAATATTAAGAGCAGGGCTATGGTGGCCTACCCTCCACAAAGATTCAAAAGAACATTGTCATAGTTGCGATGCATGTCAGAGGACTGGAGAGCCATCACGAAGAGATGACATGCCATTAAGACCGCAACTGACTTTACAAGCATTTGATAAATGGGCAATTGATTTCGTGGGACCTATTAACCCACCGGGGAAAAGAACTGGTGCAAGATATATTATCACCATGTTGCTGCCTCAAAGATTGTAGCATCAATCAGCAAGGGACTCTCCCCGATAAGCAAGCCCAATTAGATCGCTCACCATTTGGTGTGGGGAATCTGTCCAGTTAACAGTTCCGGCTACCGTAATATTTAAAGATTCTTGTTCTTTGCACCAGTTGCGGCCCAATCCACCGTTTATGTATTTTATTTTAAAGATGATATGCAAGTGCCCTAAGCTAAATGCAAGTAACTAATCTAAACTAATCTAAGACTGTATAACCAAATTTAATCTATCCCTACAAGGAGCAACTTTAAAGATGAGCAATACATTGAAAGAAACATCTAAAGATCAGACATATAGTTATTTAATCATAAAGATGCATCTACAGCAGAATATAGAAGATATTAAAGATAGCTTTAATTCAATTAATACATTCCATTACTCATTTGAGATAGACATCTTTGCACATAAAATAGAAAGATCATTCATTACACAGAAATAATTCACAACAGTAAGGAAAGATCTCACAGTAGTGTATGGATCATACAAGAGTAATCTAGCAAACATTCAACACATCATTTAGGCAAAAATGTAGTCTCCCAGGGTTTCATTAGGAAAAATCAAATTCCTTATACATGCAGAGAAATAATTCACGTACAAGACATAAAATGTCTTTCACCTGCCAAAAGTCCCTCTTACTATTTCCTAATCAACTATATATAGCTTTACCAAATGCATCCAGGGCTACCACCTGTCCCTATTCCTGAATCTTTTAATTTTCTTTTAAAAGCCCCTTTTACAAAAAGAGAAAACAATGGCCTCTTTACATAAAAGACAAAAAAGAGCCAGTTGTCCTTAATACTTCACAATTCAACAGTGGAAAAGGAAAATTTCAGCAAATTATGGTTGCCACATTAACTTTCAAGTGGTGCCTCTGTTTCAGCTAGGGCTGCCAACGTAGGGGGTGCTTCTATCTCAGCTGGTGCCTCTGCTCCAGATGATTTTCCTTTATCGATTAATGCCATTGCTGCTGCTTTCTTATCTTCTTCTACAATATAGCTGAACCAAACACCAGTGTCTCTTATAACCACATTGACAGGTGAAGGGAGCAGGATTTTCTTAGAAGTTACATGTTTGTCAAGCTTTGCCTCAATGTCTTGCATTTATGTTACTGTTGTCTAGTGGATTTCTTGAAGCATCTAAGCGTGTATTGAAGGCAGCACAATGCATTGATGGAGATCATTTGTGGTTAACACATCAATTCTCCTCACATATTCCATTTGAACGTTCAATTCATCCTTTAAATTGGACATGTGTTGCTCTTTACTTGGAAACTCATCAAGAGTCTGGGGAAATGCAACCTTGCACTTTACATGAACTTCTTGAATCTTTTGATAAAGGCTATTGAACTTTCCTATTGTCACCTGGATCACAGTGATTAATTTGGCACCGTAGTTCCTACAAAATTCCATGAAAGTTACATCTTCCTTAAAATCAACTACATATTTGAACATGAGGTGCTTGGGGAAATCCACTTTCCCTTCTCTCCACTCCATCTGTCTTAAAATATCCGCTTTTACCCATGTGTACTTATTTCTTAGCCTAAAAGCTTCAAAGTTGATCTCCTTCATTCTGTCCAGCATGGCCTTTAGCCTACAAATCTCTTCAGTAATCAGTTCTTGCTTCTCATGCATTTGCTTAAGCATATCACAGGATTGCTTGTGAAAAGGGCTTATAACCATTGCTCTATTGTTTGCTTGTTCTAGCTGCTCAACCATCAACTCCTTATCCTCTTCTAACTGAACAACTTTAGCTTCAGAATCGTTCTTTTCTACTTCAAGTACCATCATTTGGACTATCAGGTGTTCCTTTTCCTCTTCCAGATGTTGATATTTATCTAACAACTCCTTATGATCGGACAAAAGGCGATCATATTTCTTTACTACGAGCTCCCTATAGGACTGCTCATTGGCCACGGTGTGCTGCAGCCTATAATCCTTTTTCTTAGTTGACTCAAACTCATTAACCATGCCGATTAAATTGTCCTCGCTTGCTTTGGATGCTGCCACAACAGTAGATGTCATAGCCACAGGAGATTGCTTCATGTTTTGCATAATAGTAGTTTCCCTATGGGTGACGATGTCCGAGTGAAAAGGTCTTTTCAGCCTCGTCTCTGACTTTAGCACAATGGACTTCCTATCTCTATTATATACAAATCTGTTCCACTGGGACATAGTGTGATCCTTTGATGGGGTGAAAGGGATCAGTGGAATATTTTCTATGGGGATATTCTCTTCTACGGGCGGGGTATGGACCGTTTGGGATGAACCTACATCCATGTCCTGTGTATTAGAACCACCAACTTGTGCATCTTCATTGGCCTTATTTTCTTCCTCGGCCTTAAGTTGTCTTTCTTCCTCTTCAGCCCTTAGCTGATTTTCAACTGCCTCCCTTTCTTCCTGCTCCTTAACAGCATGTTGCAACCTTGCCTCCTCTAATTCTTGATCTTGAAGCCTCTGGGATTCTTCTTCTTGAAGCTTAAGAGCTTCTTCCTGCTCCTTTCGCAACTTGTCTGCAACTTCTTTCTGGATTATATCTGCTTCCTCCTTTAGCCTTTGCTCTTCATTGGCTAGAGCTTCTGCTGCTTCCTTTTCTTTCTGTAGTTTGGCTTCTTTGGCATCTTGGACTGTGGTGGAGCTAGAGCTAGCTCCACCCTTGTGACGACAAATTTGCAACTCAGTCATGTTATGGATTTCCCTATATACTTCTTAATCGCTATCATAGTAATGGGCATAATCAAAGTGAGACAACTCTCTACAATGTTCTGCAACTTTGTTCCACTTGTCATTTCTATGAAAGATTGCTTCCCCGAAGTGAAAACCACTTAGCTCTTGAATGAACTCCTCGGCTGATGCAAACCTTGAGAACTTATAGGCTCCCACATAGAAAGCCAAAGGAGGGAAGGAAGCTTTCTTTAACTTATTCAGAAATCCACCAACTCCATCAAGGAAAACTTGTCTGACTGCTTCTTTTAGGACTATGTAATCGGTAGAATATCTGGGCAAGCTATATGGTGGCTTGGAGCCTCCATACATTCTGATATAAGTACCTTCTTCTGAAAAGTAGAAATCACCATAATTTTCCATAACTTCCATGGCATTCTCCGATAAGCAGTTAGGTTCTCCATTAAACATCTGCTCATACCGAGGTATGATGAATTCTTCACAGATGAGTTTGTAGTGCATCCTGTAATTTTGAGCCCACAGTATTTTATAAGCAATATATACTGGGGTGTTGGACTAATCCCAAACGCAACCTAGCTTAGGGAAAGGGAGCTTTTCCAAAATGCAATCAATGAGATATGAAGACATGTAAAATTCTGACTTCTTTAGAGCCAGTCCTTCTTTGGCTGTGGCTACGATGGATGACAAACTATCTAAGTGGATAGTTTCCCAATCAAAGACAGTTCCCTTGAATGCCACTTAATGAATGATGGGGGCCCATTGTATCCTATAAACAGTTCCATCAGCCATGCCGAAAATTCTTCTTAACATAAGGGCGATCATCCGAAAAGGGGCCCTCAAGTTTTGGACTTCATACTCATCACTGTCTTTTTTCCTTAGTTGCTTTCCTGTGATCAACAGCTTCTTAAACATTTCAAAATTGTCCATATGCCCCAGTCATTCATCGTCCAGTGGCTGCTGAGAACGTGGTAACTTGTAAGCTACTACAATGTAGGCTGGATGGAACGAGGCGAACGCCTCTCCTTTGCTATCGTACAACACTCTTGTTTCCAGGTTTGCATGCTCCAAGATCCACCCAATCACTTCAAAATAAGGAAAGAGCTCAGGGCATGTGGAGGCTTTGGATATACCAGAGCTTTTGATATTTTGGTAGATGTGTTCTTCCTCCAAGAGTGCCCCTAGGATATCTTGGTCTCTAAGCCTACGGTAAATATCTCCCCATTTGACCTCAGGAGGAACACCTGTGCTAGGCTTGGTGTCTTCGAACAGGGTTTCAACTCTTGTTTCTACTGGCTCTGGCTCAGCTACCATAGCTTTCTTTCTGCTACCCTTCGGCATTTCGGCTTAATCCTGTCAAGCAACTACGCATGAATAGACATAAGATTGCAAAATATTACATAGAATGGTGCAAAACACAAGAGTGCTAAAACATGGGATTACAACACGACTGAAATATGTAACAATATCAAACAATAATGTGCTATAAAATAGAGACAGGAATTAAGAATTTTGCTCAAACAAAACCACATTCTTCTTAGGATGCTAAACAGTTTCAGTGAAGATGTTGAATGTTGATGTATATGTAACTTCGGAATGTATTTCATATATGTATGTTGTATGTACTCCTATAGAGATTGTATTATTCCTCTATACGGAAGTGTCGTCATTTATATTGTAAATGTCGTAACTTATACTTGATGGGTTATTAGACCACCTTGTTGGGATCGTCCCTGTATAAGTCATGTGGGTCAAAGGGTTATTAGACCACCCTATGGGGGGTCGGCCATGTGGGTCGAAGGGTTATTAGACCACCCTATTGGAGGTTGGCCCAGTTAGCATTATGTTATGTGGCTAAGTTCGAGACTACATGATTTATGTAAAATGCAAGTCCAGTCAAGTATAAATAGAGTGCGGGGGCACTCTATTTGATCACTCACTTCTCACTCATGCACTCAAGGAGGAGTGGCGCACTTATGGAGGAGGAGGATCTACTGCTAGGTCATGTCTATCTCTTATGGTTGGGTTGTATCATTGCTCTATCTATCTCTGAGGAAGTTATTGGGGTTTTTCACCTTTATGGTTTTCCCCAAGTAAATCTTTGTGTCTCTTGTGTGCTTGCATTATTGTCTCCATGATTGATATGTTGTAGATATGTTGTACATGTTGTTCTCTCAGTTAAGATCCTAGATCAAATTGAAGTAAATTCTGAAAATTTAACATGGTATCAGAGCTAGCCTGAAAGAAGGCATGATATGGCATGTATGACACTTGTTGCATTTACGATGCTAGGGCTTGATATAGCAAAAACCAGTCATCGTAGCACTTTCACTATAAATCCATTTTGGCAAAGTTTTCGGATCTGAAATATTTACAGGTCGAAGATGAAATCCCCATGTACCTTGTGTCCAAAGGAAAACCTCTAATTCATTGTACTTTGTGATTTATGATCTGTACAATATAGGGTTTCTACCTCTTCCAGATCTGAGTCAAAATCAGGTGACCATGGGAAAAAGGTCATAACTTGGGCTAGGAAGATCCAAATGACATTTCATAAAAATTGACAGGTAGTGCACAGACTTTACTATCTCAAGAAAAATTTTCAGAGGCCTAAGTTCAAACAGTGACACGTGGCATGCCGTACAAGTTCACTATCCTGTATTATCCCAAAACAGGTCACGTTGCGACACTTGGCATAAATCTCTCTCAGAGAATCCAATTGAGGTCAGACCTATCAGGATAGAAATATAACAGGTCAGGCTATCTCAGGAAACTTTTTCAGACCCTGTGGATTGGAAAGTTTGGAGTTACACTAGAAACAATCAGGTACATATGTCTGTCAAAACAGAATTATTTTTGAGTACCTTCATTCATGGCTTCCGGAATTTAGGGCTTCGGAAAAAGTTGGAATTTTTGTAATCAGAGACCATGGCTGGATGCTACTCATCAAAATTGAAATTTAGAGACCAAGATCAGAATTTTTGGTTGGGCAGAAGGCTGGGCTTGATTAGACCCTAGTTCGGGACTTTGATCAGAAAAGTGGAAAATTAAGGCTTCTGCAAAAATGGGAATTTTTGAAATCTGTGACCACGGCTGGAAGCTCCTCAGAAAAATAAAAGCTTAGAGCTTTGGATCAAACCTTTTGATTGGGTAGAAGAGTGGACTTCATCAAACCCCAGCTCAGGGTCATGTCTAGTGAATCCAGAAGTTTCATAGGCAAAATTGAGGAGTGAAACTTTGCAGTTTTCAAATTCTGAATATACCAGCTTGATCAGCTCATGAAGGCGCATATTTCTATCCTTTCGGGAGTTTGAAATTCAAAGTTTGATTTTTTGGGGGTTTCTCTGACAAACCCATATCTAGCTCCAAGTCCAGTTCTTGCAAATCAAGTGGATTGAGTTAATCCTAGAAGAAGATGGACTGGTCACCTGCATAAGTGAAGAAGTTCCTGTTTCAGAGGGAGATGAAGCTAAGGCCTTACATAAGAATATTACAAGCGATCTCGACAGGTATGACTCATCGAGGTATGTTTCAATATTTGTTCATGATTAAATTTATGGTATGATTGTCTTCATGTTATTATGGTTAGTACAATCTTGATTTTAGATTTGTCGTATCACCTTAACAAATTTATGAATGCATGATAGAAAACATTCATTGATTAGGGTGTTGACACTTATGATTGTACTAATGCATTATGGTGTTGTATGAGGTTTATGTTGTCTACTAACATGAAAGGTACACCAAGAAAGACAAATCATGTTCTGGTTCAAGAACATATGATCATGATGACATGAGGACAAAGATTCATCCATTGTCATGGATCTCATAGAAGATCCATTTATGAGGTATGTATAACTTGGTTTTATAATGGTTAAACCTATGAGATATACAGGTTACTAGCACAAGTCATTGAAGAAGAACAAGAAGACATCATGTGAGTATGTTAGAAATAACTAGCTAGCATGCTAATCCAGGTATGTTTTTCCTATATCAAGATAGAATCCTACCTTGTGTTAGGATCTTATACTGTTGTGTTGTTGATAATGATTATTCATGAAGTCATAGGTTTGAATAGTCATGGTTGTATGCATATTATGTTTTTTACCATAATTGATGATATGACTAACCAGAAGAATCATGAAGGTATAGGTTTGAGTAATCACGGGTTTTATGCATATTATATCTCTTATCTTGATTGATGATTTAACTAACCAAAAGAGTCCTATGATAAAATAAGAATATGCATGAGTAAAATAAGACTTCCCTGAAACCTTGAACACTAATGTTTATTATCTGTGTTTGAAATGATCCTGACTATACATGCTTGAGATTATTGTGATTATACTAATGAATGTTCGATTACGTATGAGACCTAGAGGATAACACAATGGTGATACTAACAAGCATGCATAGGGATCGAGGATGAATATAAGTTCAAGGACAAGTAATCCAGGAAGCAAAGATCAAGAGGGAGTACACTCCAGTGGTTTCTGCAAGGATGCAGATATTCATAGGGAGTTGACCATCTCTCTACATTCCACATCAAAAGGTGTAGAAGAAGCTACTTCAGATTAGGACTCCAGTAGCTCCTGCAAGGAAGCAAAGACTTAGAGGGAGTCCACCCAATGAACAAACAAAGATAAGTATTTGAATTGTCATTTCTTAAATAATACTATTTAATAATGTATATACTGATGTTCCTAGAATTAGGTTGTGTATTATGCATATTAGAATAATTGCATTGATGAACAGTATACTACCAATATGCATGGGTAAGTGGCCTATGGCACTGTACAACATTCCATTGCTACGTATCTAGAATGAAACCTCTTTGTTGAAATGTTGGGAGTTGTGCACACTCTTAACAATGTTCTGGTAGAGATTGGAAGGCATCTAGAAAGTTACGGGATATGGATAAATGTTGTATTGAAGCATTGGCTAAGATAATTGCATGACTGTATGACATATTTCTTTATGTGTAAGAATTTGTTCTGAAAACTATGAGATTTTTTCTAATCATGAAATTTAACTTGTTGTGTAGGAAAGATCATATGCCATCTCCTACAAAAGAAGAACTACAACATTTGTTCCAACAACAAATATATCTATTATATTGAAGTTCCTAGGATCTGGGATGAAGAAATGGAATGCCATGATCCGTCGATCATGAAGAATGATGTTTGGGATGTAGTCCCAAGATGTGAAGGGAAGTTTGTTATGACTTCCAAATGGAACTATCAAGTCAAGCATGTTGCAGATGGAAGGATTGATAAATATAAAAGTGATGAAATAGAAGATGCACCAGATGGATTTCAAGACAGCATGGTGTAGTCATATATGTGTGCAGAACTTGGTATGGTAGGATAGATAGCTTTCTATCCAGTTTGGGCTTTACCAAGAATAAAGCGGATTCCAACCTTTTCTAAAAGGTTGAGCAAGGCAATCCAGTGATACTACTTATGTATGCAGATAACTTGTTTATTACAGGTGAAGATAGATTGATTGTCGACACGCAACGGAAGCTTGCTACCGAGTTCGAGATGAAGAACTTGGGGATGATGCACTATTTGTTTTTGGCATGGAGGTGTGGTAGTGTAGATGGAATCTTCCTTGGACAAGGGTAGCATGTAGTAAGAGATCCCGAAGAGGTTCGAGATGATGGATTGCAAGGCCATGGCCACACCTATGACATCGAATCTGAAGCTTCTATGTGATGCTTCATCTGAGCCGGTTGATGTCTCTACGTATCGTTAGATGATTGGGTCCTTGATGTACCTGACGAACATGAGACCAGATATTTGCTTTGCTATGAACACATTGAGCCAGTTCCTAATGGATCCGAGGAATGTTCACCTGGTTGCTGTAAAGCATGTTCTGAGGTACCTAAAGGGTACAGTGTATTTTGGGCTCAAGTATGAAGCGAATCAAAAGTCTAACCTACAGGGTTATGTTGATTCAGATTGGGCTGGCAGTGCTGCAGATAGGAAGAGCACATCTGGGTGCTTCTTCAGTATGGGATCAGGTGTGATCTCATGGTTTAGTAGGAAACAGTCCTGCGTGGCACTAAGTATAGCTGAGGCAGAGTATGTTGCAGCCTGTTCAGCTAGTTGTGAGGCAGTATGGCTATGGAAGCTACTGTCTGAGTGATTTGATCTCCCGTTGGATGCTACTGGTATCTTCTGTGATAACCAGAGTTGTGTGAAGCTGTCTGACAACCCAGTGTTTCATGATAGTTCGAAACACATAGAGATCAAATATCACTATATCAGGGATATGGTGCAGAGAGGAGCTATGAAGCTCCTGTATGTTGTGATGGATGAGCAGATTGCAGATGTGCTGACGAAGCCACTAGCAAAGTGAAGTTCGAATACTTTAGAGAGAGGCTTGGCGTTCTTCAGATCGAGGACACTTAGAGGAAGAAGTGATGGACACATTTGTTAAAGCCATTCCAAGCATGTTGGAAGGAGGATCCTTCACATGGTTGTGGATGTAAGCGCTGGATGATGAGCATCAGGATGATGTTCTGGTTTCTGCTGGATATGATCAGTTGGATCATTTATATGTATGTATGCATCATGTTGGATGCTGGATATGATCGGTTGGATCATGTGTATGTATTTTGTATATGCATCATGTTGGATGCTTGGACCATGTATCTGTATATGTGTCAGGTGGATACATTGTATGATCAGGTAGATCATGTATATTGATATGTATCAGATATGATCAGGTAGATCATGTATGTTGATGGATACATTGTGTGGATCATGTATCTATGTGTCAGGTGGATACATTGTATGATCAGGTAGATCATGTATATTGATATGTATCAGATATGATCAGGTAGATCGTGTATATTGATATGTATTAGATATGATCAGGTAGATCATGTATGTTGATGGATACATTGTGTGGATCATGTATCTATGTATCAGGTGGATACACTATGTATGATGATATGTATCAGGTAGATACGTGGTGTGCATCAGATGGATGCATTGTATGATCAGGGTGATCATGGATGACGAGCTTCTCCAGATGACATGCAGTAGGATGTTGCAGTGATGATGATCAGGATGATCATGTGTACATCAGGATGATGTATGGTGAGTATCAGGTTGATACTCTATGGCCGTGGATCAGGTTGTGCAAATGAGCATGTAATTCGTTGCCCTGGGATATTTGCAGATAGTCTTTTGAGGTTTTGCCTATGGCATATAATTCGATGCCCTGGTATATCTGGCAAATTCTCTTTCGAGGTTTTGCTCTGGGAGGACATATAATTCGCTGCCCTGGGATATTTGCAGATAGTCTTTCGAGGTTTTTCCTATGGCATGTAATTCGATTCCCTAGGATATCTGGCAGATGCTCTTTCGAGGTTTTGTCCTATGGCATATAATTCGGTTCCCTGGGAGATCCGACAGGTAGAGCTATGTGCTTGTAACAGCCTGGGATGCTTCAGCCAGGTTTTGTGGTGAGATCACATGTAATGTGCTCCTGGGAGATCCGACAGGTAGAGCCGTGTGCTCGTAACAGCCTGGGATGCTTCAGCCAAGTTTTGTGATGGGTCACATGTAATGTGCTCCTGGGAGATCCTACAGGTAGAGTTGTGTGCTCGTAATAGCCTGGGATGCTACAGCCAGGTTTTGTGACACACGTAATAAGTCCTGAGGATGCCACAGTATGGCCAGTGATGACGAAGACCTGCAGGTGGTGGGCCTACATCTAGTATGAAAAAGGACTGGCTCTGTAGAACTTCCTATGACGAGTAGATTCAGAGATTGATTGAGATAGCAGCAGCAGTGATGATGATGATGACGATGATCCAGAGAAGATGACTTGTGCTAGAAGACCTGTGCTGAGAAATACCCTCCTAGTTAAGAGGGAGTGTTGATGTATATGTAACTTCAGAATGTATTTCATATATGTATGTTGTATGTACTCCTATAGAGATTGTATTATTCCTCTATACGGAAGTGTCGTCATTTATATTGTAAATGTCGTAACTTATACTTGATGGGTTATTAGACCACCTTGTTGGGGTCGGCCCTGTATAAGTCATGTGGGTCAAAGGGTTATTAGACCACCCTATTGGGGGTCGGCCATGTGGGTCGAAGGGTTATTACACCACCCTATTGGGGGTCAGCCCAGTCAGCATTATGTTATGTGGTTAAGTTCGAGCCTACATGATTTATGTAAAAGGCAAGTCAAGTCAAGTATAAATAGAGTGCGGGGGGCACTCTATTTGATCACTCACTTCTCACTCATGCACTCAAGGAGGAGTGGCGCACTTATGGAGGAGGAGGATCTGCTACTAGGTCATGTCTATATCTTATGGTTGGGTTGTATCATTGCTCTATCTATCTCTAAGGAAGTTATTGGGATTTTTCACCTTTATGGTTTTCCCCAAGTAAATATTTGTGTCTCTTGTGTGCTTGCATTATTGTCTCCATGATTGATATGCTGTACATATGCTGTACATGTTGTTCTCTCAGTTAAGATCCTAGATCAGATTGAAGTAAATTCTAAAAATTTAACACAGAAGGACTTCAAACGAGGGTGTGAGTGGAGCAATGGGTAAAAGCTACCCATGAATGTTGAGTCTCGCGGGTTCAAGGGACTAGGGGAAAGCTATGAGGGTCTACGGCTATGAGTTATATGCTTGGGAATGGCTAAAATAACAACACACATAGAACGTCTATAGGCCATGCAGCTTATATGGTGACGTTGATACCGAGAATGGCTTGACGCAATTAAAAAGGTAAAACAAAAACAATGGTAGAACCACCTACCTGGCAAGAGATCGTTGGTCTCACGGAGGTTGACTAGGCTGTGAATAACCTGAGCTGGAGCAATCTAACACAGTCTTCAAATGACGTTTTCCACAACATACAAATTCTACCAATGAAAACCATAACAAACTCCCCGAAACGCTTATATAAGAGCTGACACGTGTGGGCATTCAATAGGTTGGTCCAGGCTTTAAAATGACGTTAAAGCCTCGTATGGCGGGATCACCTCGGCACACTTGGAATTTAATCGTAACCACTGAAATCGGAGGGAAAAGATAAGCTCACCCGACGTTGCGGCGAGAACTTGTAAGTTCCACCTGCTGTTTCGGTGAAAGATGCTGAGTTTTCCCACTATTGCGGCGAGGACTCTTGAGTTTCATCCGACACAAGAAAGTCTTTGCTTCTTTAAATAAAGAGCCCGCCCATTGCATCAAAGCTCCACAAGTTCTCCTGAATTTACGGCGAGACTTACCGGGTTAATCCAACGGTCATTAGCTTCGAGACTTAATAAGAGACATGCGCTCGTTGCAGCAAAAGATTGGGAGTTGTTCCAATATTGTAGCGGAACTTCGTGAGTTCTTCCGTCGTTGCGGCAAAACTTGCCAAGTTTGCCCGAAAAGGTGGCTTCGTGCCTTAGTAAAAAATAACGAAAACCTTCTACCGTTGCGGCGAGACTTCTTGAGTTGGTCCGCCGTTGCGGGAAGACTTGCCGAGTTCGCCCGAAGTTTTGGATGGACTTGGCAATTTTGCCCGAAAATTACAAGGTCAAGAGACTTGATAAAAGAGGCACCCGTTGCGACAGAACTTCATGAGTTATTCCGCCATTGTGGGTGAAAAGGACGAGTTCTTCCATCGTTGCGGGTAAAAAACTTGGGTTTTGACTTAGAAGAAAAAGATCAACAAACTCAAAAAGAATGACTTCTCTAGAAAAAAATAAGTATAAAAGACCTTCTAGGGAAAGCTTAGCTCCTAAGCAAACTTTCTAAAAAATAAAAGGAGGGGCCCCAATATCTACAAAATTTTGGGGGGGATGTTGCAGCAACAACACACCACGACTGATTATCTCACCAGATGGGCAAAGGCTAAACTAGTGAAGGACTGTAGCGTAGTTACTTCCACGCAGTTCATCTTTGAGAATATCCTTACTAGATTTGGATGCCCAAAAATCTTAATGAGTGATCAAGGAACTCATTTCTTAACAGAACTATTGAAGCCCTTACTGAAGAGTTCCACATCTACCATCAGAGGAGTACACCATACCATCTGCAAGCTAGTGTAACTATCGAAGCATTTAACAAAGTGTTGGAGAATGCGCTAACCAAAGTATGCAACACAAACAGAGACGATTGCGATCTGCGCATTCCAGCTCTACTATGGGCATACAGAACAACTTGTAAGAAACTGACAGGCCATAGACCTTTCATATTGGCCTACAGACTGTAAGTTATGATGCCGATGGAGTACATTGTATGAAGCTTGATAATTGATGCATTCATAGACATGGCAGATGAGGAGACATTGCAAGAAAGGCTTCTACACTTGGTTGGGTTGGGGGAATATCACTTCACCACAGGATTTCACCAGCAAGTGTAGAAGGATAGAGAAAAAGCATGGCATGATCTCCATATCGGGCACAAAATATTTCAGGTAGGAGACCTTGTCCTCCTGTATGATAGTAAGTTTATGAAATTTCCTAGCAAATTTAAAATGCATTGGCTTGGCCCATATACTATTGTGCAGGTTACTAACGGTGGAGCAGTTTAGTTAGCCACATTAGCCAGAGAAAATCTACCTGGTTTGATAAATGGAATTAGACTAAAACCATACAGGGATAGTCCTACTTCGTCGAACACTCAGTGAAATGAAGTTGTGCAGACTATAAAAAAAAAGAAAAAAAAAGGAGAAAAGCAAAGAAAAGTAGAGGTGCGCAGTTGCGAAGTTCAAAACGAAGCCGCGCAGATCAAATGAAACAGGATAGATGTGAAGCATGGGTTGAAAGCGCAGCTACGAAGTTAAAATGGGAGAAGTACATGTGCGCACAAGAACCACACAAGAATCTTTTGTCAGAACTGCTAGCACATCACAACAAAAAAAGATAACCGTCACAATTGTTGGTCAGTTAGTGGGTCATTATCCAAAATGGCAGCACCGACAAAATCACGCATTATAAGCAAATCTGGCCATTCGAACATAGTAAATAGTGAAGTGACGCCGGTAGCAGTTAATGGCTTATTTAACTGATTAAACAGCTTGGCGGCATTGGTAGCACTCAGCATTTAAAGAAACATCACCGGATCAGAGATAAGCATTGGAGGAAAAGACCGAGATCTCAGGGGAGATCCGGCTGAAGGACACGACATTGAATGTCCCACTAACGATTAATTGGTGTGTTTCAGGCTTAAGGAATCTATAAATAGCCATCAACTCGACACTTACGGGCTTTTACCAGTTACTTGTTATATTTTGTCTCTGCAAATCCTGAGTTTGACAGTAAGAACATCGAGCGTTCTGTAAGTGAATGAGCGAACCAGTCACCATCAATGAAATTTTAAAAATATTCACACAATCAGGGTTGCAAGGAGTAATGTCGGCACCTGGCCATGAACCTGCAGTGGAGAAGGGTGGGTCATCCCCAATTTCATCAAGGAATACAGCTGGAATGCAGAAAGACAAGCAAACGACTAAAGAACTAGAGAGGACGAAGCCAGCATGTGTGCAGAAGCCACCACCATCAAAGATACCTAGAGCTTGGCCCATTTGTCTGGTACATGAGTATATGACACCAAAAAGAGATGATGCACCAAACGTTGATCTCGAAATAAATTCCCACTATGAAATTCCATTGCCGCCAATCTCCATCCATGTAAAGGTTGCTGAGAGCCTTTTGGGGAGAATAGAGAACTGCAAGTTTGAGGATTGCGACTTGATGGAAACTAAAGAGCCGAAGGAAAGGAAATATCCACAGTTTCATCCTAACTAATACATGATTCGCCAGCATGATGAGCAAATAGGAACTGAAATGTTGCATGTAAAAGACTGGCTTCAACGGCTAGAACCATCGGGGTTGCTTAATCTACTGCGCATCCCCCATTTTGATACAAGTCTGAAGTTGACTGCAGTGGTTCGCACCTTGCTTTCGTGCACCCATTCAGGCTACCTATGGTAAGACCGAAAAATTGATATAAACATCGATTTAATTCACAGGATCACACTGCTGAATAAGAGAGGCGCAGATCCCAAACTTGAGTTCATAGACAAGATGCAAGATAAAGAGCTCTCAGTAAGAATGCAAGAAGAATTCGGCGTGATAAAGGGAAAATGGGGCTTTTGCACATCCCCTCTCAACGATGAAGCTACGCGTTACACAGTTCATATATTAACCGAGAAGATACTGTGCAAATGCCAACCAGTAGAGGTACCAGCCGCAGCAATCCTCCTCACGTCCCAAGCGAAGAATGGAACTATGTACAACTAGGCAAAGTATTTGTTGAACGAGTTCTTGGATGATGTCCAGGACAGTCAAGATAAAGGAACACCATTTCATTATAGTTGACTCCTAGCACTGATCACATTCGTCAGCTGGAAAGAGCCGCTTTTCTACCAAGGCCATACAGTCTACCAAGGAGAATGTAAAGGAACGCGCTATGCCAATCTATGGGCAAATGCGAAGTTCTAAAGACAGCGCAAAAACAACAAGGTGTTTTATATCTACTATGAAACTCTATGCGATGTGATTAGGAAAACAAAGCGCATATCTCAGCAGGTCACCACTGTGTACAGAGGAAGGCTAAGGTTCAGGGCTGATATGCATCTCACATACATTCAGCCAAGGGATGATTCGGAAACAAAATTATGGTACACTAGATTCTATCAGTTGGATGCTGAAAAATTAGACCAGGTGATGGAGGACTGGCCAGCAGAATGGAAGGTGGATGTCCCCAAGGATTTCAAGTACAACTCTAAGGAGGCCAAAGATGAGGAAAAGGATGAAGTCACAACCACATCAATTTAGCAAGAGGAAGGGGCTACGCAGGACAAGCCTGAAGGACAGGTGGGAGATAAGCGGAAACCAACTGCGAACCCTTCATCAGCACAAGGCCCACGAAAGAAGCAAAATGCTAATAAGCCCAAATTCCAGCTGATACTGCACGAGGACGACTGCGAGAGCATCGCTCTTAAGGTCCATGAGTACTGGGAAGACACACTTGCTATGAAGCAAACCAAGCAAGAAGAGGCACAAGTAAGCATGTCAAAGAAATCAAGACTGTCGAAGCAATCAAGAAGATGGTTGCGAAGATCGAACAAGATCCGCAGGACTTGGTTCGAGACTTGGATTATGAGGGCAAGTCAAGTGGGTCAACCAAGAAAAAGAGAGAACCCCACGCTCTGAACTTGAATCCTTGGCTGGTGCACATTGAGCCAGCGTACCTCATTTATCCCAATAATCGGGTAGCTAAAGCATCTAGGAACTTGGAGCACTTCGGCATCAACATTAGCATGTTGCCAATAGAAGACTTGCACAATCTACACATGTAGGTGGTGGAAGAAATTCACGAAAGAGGCATCGCCTCATATTATCAAAATGTCAAGTTACAAAAGAGTTTCGACGAGCTAAAACTCGAATTAGCAAGAAACAGCAGGGAATTGTCCGACATTCAAGAGAGGAGCCACAGGCTGAAAGAAACAGTATCGGCAGTTTGTGCCAAAATCAACAAATGCGAGGAAGAACCGAATGTCAAAGACACCATCATTAAACTTGGGGCTAGAGTGGAAACCCTTACGATGGAAATGATGTACATGGAAATTTCCTACAAAGGAAAAATTGTAGACTTGGAAGCTCGGCGACCCAGCACCCCACCAGATAAACGTGCAGCTCCAAGTGAAGAAGTGAAGGCCACTATAGACAGCATCTCGGCCGAGGTGGTGAGGTGTCAAAATTTGCTATAAAAATCCAACACAATATTGGCCGGATTGAATGAGGATCCAGAACTTCAGCAGTTGAAAGGTGATCTACAGAAAAGGTAGCAAAAACTTGATGCCGCAAATGCAGAAATGAAGATTTTTCCAGCAAGGCAAAAGATGCAGAAATTCACAGAGGTAAAAGAGCTACAGAAAAAGTTGATAGTGTTAAGGGAAAGAGAGGCCATCGCTTCTACGAAGTTGCAGCCCATAGAGGAGGAAGGGCTCACACTAATGCAGCAAATTGATGAGAAGTTTGTAGAACTTTAGACTACATAGGGCACAGTGAAAGAACAAGCCCAGGAGCAAGTCTCACAGGAAATGCTAGAGACCATTAAAGAATTTGAGAACAAGGAAAAGGAAATGGTTATGGAGCTCACTGTTACTTTGCACAGCTTCATTGTGAAGTTAAGTACTGTCGAAGATGCACAGCCGAATTCAGCCAATGGAAGTGGATGGGGGATGATCCACAAGTAAGTGTTAGGGGCCTATTGGGCATGGCCCAAGTTGGCACACTTTTGAAGAAGTACAGTTTTTGTGAGTGGCATAGTTCGGACTGCGAAGCTCAGATGGCATAATTTCATCGATGGCGCAGCAAGCAGTGTGAAGTCGAGGCACTACATAGTCATGTTCATGCATAGTGCCAGCGCGGCAACTATTTTGGGTAAAGAGTATAAGGGAAGGTCCAGTTGTTGAAAGCGACCTATTTTGGGTAAGCAACTCCAAGATTCCCGGTAGTTGGGTAAGGAGCAGCATGGAGGCAGATGAAAGTGACCTATCAGAGAGAGCGACGGAAAACCATTAGAAGCCAAGCCATGGATCGACAGCGACAACAAGGCTAAAGGGGCGAAAAGTGACAAACCACGACGCGGTTGTAACCGTTTTTATGATGACTGCGGCTGTCAGAAGGGCATGTGAGCCATGAGTACCCCAGTAAGGCGGGCCAAAGTGAGTGGAGCAAGCTGTCGACAGTGACAGGCAGGGTGGCGAGTAACCACACCATTTTGGGTAACCTTAGGGTTTTGTCCCACATGCATTGTAACAGACGTGACCTAAGGGCACGATCTATATAAAGGGTAACTTTTGTAAGGGAAAGGGTTATATGTTGATTGAGATTATTGTTGAAAATTGATCTCTGTTGAGAGACTGCACATTGTAAAGAGGCTCTGCAGCTGCGTGCGCAGAGACCTACTAAAGAGAGGAGTCTGTAGTTGAGTGCGCAGACTGGAACTGTTGAACCCTTCCCATTGATAATATAACAACAATTCCTATGGACATAGCTCCCATCCTTGGGGTGAACCACGTTAAATTGCAGTGTTGTGTGATTGAATGTGTATTTGCTTGAGGTGGATGGTTAAGTCCGTGTTTATAAGTAGTTGTATCTTTACTTTCATGTGTATTTTCCAGAAGAATGAATGATAGGAATAATGTGCTAAGTGTTGAATGCATATGAATGAATGTTTAATGTGGAAGTATTTTTGGACATGATGAATGCATAAGCTAAATGGGTAAACACTTAAATCAGCGAAGCCTGTATAGTGTGATTCCTTGAGTGCAGCACCGGAAGTGCGTAGTTGCATCGTAGTCCATCGTATTGTATGAGTTGCAAGGTTTATGGTCTAAGCACTTGTTGAATGCATATATTACACTGGGTAAAAATCTGTCGGAGATATAGGGTTGTTAGAGAGGTAGCGCGGACTCCTGTTCCACTATCCTATTGTTAAGAAACTGTTCTGACCACGTAGTCCCTGTGTGCGCAACAACGTAAGTATCAGCCGCGAAGTAGGCCTTCACACAGTCCCCCATTTCATTGAAGTGCGCATCACCCGGTTGTGGAAACCTGATTCCGCAACCTCACCATAACTTTGCCTCGAGTGAGACATCAGTCTGCTCGCAGACTGTTGTCAAAAGGGCTAGTGAAAAGGGGTTTTGTTGGTTCCCTGAACCGCGCAGAACCTTGGTCTATATTGGAAACTTAAAGAACAATCTAACGAGCTAACAAATGAGTTGTTAGCACAGTATAATTTTGGCAAAAATTGCAACTATGGATAAATATTTTTTAATTTATTGCAAAAGGAAAAGAGATTAGCCCGAAGGCTTAGCTCCAGCTCCTCGCGACCTGCAGCCACAACACACAAATCAAGTCAAATACCAAATCGATGCTCAACACTGTCTGAGAGCACATGATCCAAGTACCTACACACGACTTCAAAGTGAGGCCAAGCTCCACGCACCAACAACCACATAAGGCCAGAGGTTAGCAATGACCTACAACTCAGCATTCAAGCGCGTGCCCAACATCCGTCATCTTGCCAAACAAATCAACAGTTGCAAGTGTTTTCACAAAGGTAAGATGCTCAGTCTTAATGATTTTTTATATAGGCGTAGTGGTGTTAAATTTCGGATAAAATCAACCGTCAGATCTGGAGAAGAAAGCAATCTACGGTCATTAATCATTTCGCAGATTAAACATGCGTTGGTTAATAAACTTTCCAAATTTGCGAAAACAGGGTAGGGACCACACATTTCAACGACTGAGATCAATAGGTGAAATGGATCTACGGTTGGTAGGAATTTTGCCATCACAACGTGTAAGAATAAATAAACTCTCCAAATCTGTGAAGATGTGGTAGGCTCTACTTATTTCAATGGCTCAGATCAGCAGGCAAAACAGATCCATGGTCCAAATGAAATTCTCTTATCACAACATACATGGGTGGACAGACTTTCTAGATATGTGAGATTTGGTAGGGATTACGCTTTGGATGGTCAGGATGAAGATAGGGCCCAGATGGATGGTTGTCGGTTTGAGATATAGAGAGAGCCTGCTAAGATTGATATATGCCTTCTAAATGTCAAACATTTTTCCAACCAGCTGTTGATCCACCAAAGGTTGGGGATGCTCTCAAAGGAAGTAAAGCGAAATCATGAAGGATATGAAGATGGGCATTGCTTCAGACTCTGTTTGGTCAAATAAACCTTTGGGAATCCTAGAAATGGATTTGCACATTCGAAAGGCCTTGTATATTCGAGTGAAAGATGATTCCAAGGTAGATATCGCCAGTAGAAGAGATATGCATGTTGATTCGAAGGGCAGTTAAAGCTTGTGTTAATTTTCAGGAGTTAAGTCAACAATTGGTGGTAGATCACTTTTTAACGTTCAATGGTCAATTAAAGAGAACATCTCGTGTTTGAAAGCAGAATTAATGATTTCAGGATTACTTAGAAATAATGTTCAAGCATTCCAGGTAATGGTTATACAGTTGGCAGAGTATCTTTGTTTTCTAAGCAGAGGATCAGCAAAATGAATCTTATTCCTCCACCTGTCAATGTGCTTTCCACCATTCCAAATGAGAAAGGACTTTATTCAAACAACACTCTGAGATTTAGGAGAAGTTCCTGCATGTGTTATTTCTATTGTAACCAATTCTGAAGGTTGTTAAACTTTTTGTATAAGTGTCATTTCAATTGTATCAGCTTTCTGTTATCAAGAGCTAGGTTAGAGGGACTCGAGATTGAAAGCTGAGGATATCATCTTCTATATATTCAGATGTAATAGAGAGGAAAAAAGGTTGAACCCGTGAGAGCCAGGCTATGTATTGTGAGACTTGCCTTTAATAAAATCACAACGTTGAAGCTGGTTTTTGCAGAGATTCATGTGTTGTTTATGTCGCAGTATGTTTTCCTTCTCTTATGTGAATGTGTATCCCATTTATTACTTCCATAATGTTTTCCTTCATGTCTGAAATAAGTGTTTAATAGTATAGAATTCATACTTATATGCTCTGTCTATTGTTTCAAATATTCACAAAATATTTCCACTAAAGTTAACATTGAATTCATCTTTGTTAGATGTTCATGTTAATGGACTGTTCTTTATTTCTTCTTTCCCACCAAACCAAAGCATTTTGACTATGACTGAATGGCTACCTTGCATCTGTTATAAATTTCCATGCAGCGGCACTGTTATTTGATATATTTGTTTATTTTGACTCCACTACCCAATGAATTCTTACCTTGTTTCAACCAAACAACAATTTGATCTTAGTTTTTTATTCATATATCTGGCCTTGTTAAACAAGCAGTGAGAGATCCCTCTCTGGAAAGAGAGAATCCGGCTCTCTTTCCTAAAGTTGGTTTTGTGGTTACCTCGAAGTGAAATTTCCCACAACCTAAGGGTCATTTCAAGTGCTAACATATTGGCATCGTTGCAGGGGAGCGAAAGTTGCATTGTCCTTGGGCAGAACTACAAAGTTTCAGATCTTATTACTAATGGTGAATAGCGGTCAGACGTCAAACAGGATGTGTACTATTCACCTGGAGACTCCACTCATGGTTCAACCAAATTTGCAAGCTCCACTAGATAACGAGCCCAGTTAATATAAACATGGAAGAACTAAGGTCCAAGTATCAAAGTACAAGTTTCTTCAAAGAGATCTTGTTCTTTTGCATTGACTTCTTTTATCTTTATGTGTATATATCAAGGAGTTTCTATTTTGCCGAAAATTCTTAAGTCGTGAGAGGACTTCCTTTGTATATCCTTCATTAGATCTTGTAGATATACCTTCTTCTTTCATTCCTAGAGATGATCCGATTCCTTCTTTCAAATCATGTAAGATCCATAATCAGTCTTGCAAACCCCGTGAGATTGAGGCTGATGACATTCCTCATGTACATACTCCTTTACCTTCTAGATCTCAGCAGAGATATAGTCCTTTAAAGATGCCCCTTGTTCTTTACGAATATCCTCCAAAATACCATAGATACCTCCATTTTTTTATGGGGAAGATGGAATTCTTACAGCTAAGAAACATCTTCAAGGTTTTGAGCATTTTCCAGACGTTTTTGAAATAGAGCATGATGATGTTTGTATGAGGGATTTTTCCCAATATTTCCAAGGAGATGTTAAGGAATGGTTTAAGCACTTGCAACCTAAATCCATTGATATATGCGAAGAGTTTTCTGATATATTTTTGAAGTTTTGGGGTAAGAGGAGGTCATTGGACCAAATACTTTCAGATTTTTATTCCATGAAGAAATAAGAGTGTGAAACTATGTCTAGTTTTAACAGGAGGTTTGCAAGCTTTTATTATAACATGCCAAAGGAAATTCAACCTCTGGAAGATGCTGCTAAATTGTACTATGCAGCAACCTAACCTTCTGAATTGTCATTTCTTCTTCTGGAGAGAAAATCAGTTACATTGAAGCATATGTTTGTTGATTCATTGGCGGCTGAAGACAATCTTAAGATGTCTAGAAAAGTTTCAGAACAAGACAGTGGTGATGAAATGGAAAAGAAATTAGAGATGGTTGAGCAATATGAACAAAAATAACTTGCCTTGCCTTCCAATTCTATTTTTGTGAGCAAAAAGATGATCATCCCAATGATGTACAAGAAGAGTATTGTAAGGATTTGTTTCATGAAGATTGCATTCAGCCTGTCATAAATTATGTTAGTGCTGATTTTAAAAAAGATTTCAGCATTCCCATATATGATGAGTATGAGGAGGACTACTTGGATGTTGTGCCTAAACAACCAACAAAAAATTTTGCAAGTTCTGATACAGTTAGTGAAGAAAATCTGAATGCAATTTATGGTCAAAAATCTAAAAATAGGGTGGATAGTGAGTGTGTTGAAAGTGACTGTTTGCCTTTGTGTTATTCTTCATTTGAATTGTTGAGACAAAGATTGAGAGCCTCTAATCACAAACAGGAAATTGAGGATATGAGTAATGTCATGGCATTTTTAGAAATGGGAATTGAAAAGGATGAATAGTCATGCAATCAATCCGAGCATGTGGAAAAACCAGCAGTTTATGATGAGTTATTCAATCATAAAGAAGAAGACAAGGTTTCTCAAATGGATGTTTCTTTTTGTTTTTCAAATTGAGAAATTTCATGCCAAGAAGGATTTTGTTCACTTGATTTCTTTGAAAAACGAAATGATAATTATTTTGAAATGCATGGAAAGAATGAAGTTGTAAAATCAGAAATTTTGAATGAAGTAGTGGATGTCTCGGTTGAAAGTTGTCATGAGTATTCCTTGCATGGTTCTTTTGAAGATCAATTTGACAGTGTGCAAGAGGAGTTACAATTTGAACAGCCTAATCATGGCAAACAAATGATAGAAAATTTTGAAGGCTATCATGCTTTTTATGACCCGGTGGTTGAATACATAGATAGAGTTTCAGTCATAATGGTTGGTTATGTGTTTGCAGCAAAGGTCGGAACTTTTATCATTGTTTTTTTCCATTATGCTTTTATGTCCTGATTTCCCTCAAGCATGATGAGAAAATTTACTTATTGGATCAGTTGCTTGATTGGTTACATTGGCACTTTTGTATCGCCTGATATTGTAATCATTTCAGCAACGTAGGGTGTCATATTTCATACATTCATAGCATAAAACATAAATGCATTACCAGGATCACTAGAAGTAAGACAAAGCGCAAAAAAACAACACAGAGTTTACCCTGGGAAACCCAAATGGGAGAAAACCCAGCAACCTTCGCAGAGAGATGATTATTCTAAGATCAAAGTACAAATAAAGAAAGAGAAAGAATGTGAAAGTATCTTTCACAAGTAGATGCCCCAAATAAGCTTCCTCCTTCAATTGATGTGAAATTTTCCTCCTCCAAGTGATGCGCACTTCCTAAGTGAGTGAATGAGCAAATGAGGTGCACGAGCCTCTTATTTATACAAGTGCAAACTAGAAAATTCCCTAATGGGGCCGACTTCACCTAGGAGCAATAAATAATTTAAATTTAATCCTTTTATTTGTTTCTTTTTCACCCCAAGGCTTACATTGATTCTTTCATGTGTTTACATAATTGATTACATAAATTTCTTCTCCCCTTAGGAGGTATAAACAAGTACAATGAAAGTACAATAAAATATAATGAATAATATCTTCCGAAGTACAAAATCCAACATAGAATAGGGCGATCTGTATATGAATAAGCTCGACATGGTGAGCATCTTTTCTAGCTTTTTCAGTTGCAGTAGGGTAGTATAGTTTCAATTTGGTTTCAGTATGAATTTTGCTTTTCAGCTTGAAGTTTTGAGAGCAGATTTGCAGTTTATATTTGGTTCCACTCTTCAGATGAAGAGTTACAGGTTACAGTTTTGTGGTGGGATCAGCCCATGGATTAGGCACTTGGTCTACATGGTTCTTTGCTATCTCATAGGGAGGATAGCATCCCCAATTGGAGCCAGTTGTCAGCAAAGTATAATTTTGGAAAAAATTGCAACAATGAAAAGATTTGATTTATTGCAAAAGGAAAAGAGATCAGCCTGAAGGCTTAGCTCCAGCTCCCCGCGACCTGCAGCCACAACACACAAGTCAAGTCAAATACCAAATCGATGCTCGGCACTAGCTGAGAGCACATGAGCCAAGTACCTGCACTCAACTTCAAAGCGATTCCAAGCTCCACGTACCTTCAACCACATGAGACCACAGGTTAGAAACGACCTACAACCCAACATTCAAGCGCGTGCCCAGCATCCATCATCTTTCCAAATAAATCAACGGTTGCAAGTGATTTCGTAAAGGTAAGACGCTCGGTCTTAATGATTTTTGATATAGGCACAGTGGTGTTAACTTCTGGAAAAAAACAACGGCCAGATCAGTGCCTAAAAATAGATCAACGTTTGCAAATCATTTCGTAGATTAAACATGCGTCAATTAATCAACTTTCCAAATCTGCGAAAACAGGGTAGGGACCACGTATTTCAATGGCTCATATCAGCAAGAAAAACAGATCCATGGACCAAATGAACTTCTCTTATGAAACATGCATGGGTGGACAGACTTTCCAAATCTGCGAAATTTGGTAGGGATTATGCTTTGGATAGTCAGGATGAAGATAGGACCCAGATGGACGGTTGTTGGTTTGAGATATAGAGCGCCTGCTAAGATTGATACACACCTTCTCGATGTCAAACATTTTTCCAACCAGCTATTGATCCACCAAAGGTTGTGGATGTTCTCAGAGGAGGTAAACAAGAGCGAAATCGTGAAGGATATGAAGATGGGCATTGCTTCAAGTTTTGTTTGGTCAAACTAACCTTTGGGATTCCTTAGCGCGGTCACTTAAATTTCATTTGAGAATCTAGCATGTTCTGCCATGAGGGAGCATTCTCTTACGGCTAATGAGGCAAAAATGCCATGCGATGATGCGCGAGTTCTGGGGAAACAGATCTTAATTTCTTGTTGAAATGGCGTTTGCGCGATTCGAGAGGCCTTGTCTCCTCAAGTGAAATATGGTTCCAAGGTAGATATCGCCATCAGAAGAGATATGCGTGTTGATTCGAAGGGCAGCTAAAACTTGTGTTAACATTCAAGAATTAAGTTAGCAATTGGTGGTAGAGCATTTCTTAACATTCAATGCTCAATTAAAGAGAACATCATGGGTTTGAAAGTAGAAATTAATGATTTCATGATTACTTAGAAACATTGTTCAAGCATTCCAGGAAATGGTTATACACTTGGCAGAGAATCTTTGTTTTCTGAGCAGAGGATCAACAAAATGAATCTTAATCCTGCACCTGTCAATGTGTTGTCCACCATTCCAAATGACAAAGGACTTTATTGAAACAATGCTCTAAGATTTAGGAGAATTTCATGCATGTGTTATTTCTATTGTAACCAATTATGAAGGTTGTTAAAGTTTTTGTATAAGTGTCATTTCAATTGTAACAACCTTTTGTTATCAAGAGCTAGGTTAGAACGACTCGAGCTTGAAAGCTGAGGATATCATCTTCTATATATTTAGATGTAATAGAGAGGAAAAAAGGGGTTGGAACCTGTGAGGATTCAATTTTGTAATTGGAGACCTGTCTTTAATAAAATTGTAGAGCCAAGCAAAGTTGTTCAAACAAAGATTCTTGTGTTATTCCTTTTACGGTCTGTACCTTCTTTTCTTCGTGTGAATGTATTTCCTATTTTCTATTCCATATTGTTATCTTTTCATGTTTGGATAAGTGTGAATTGAAGCAGAATTCATATGTTTATGCTCTGTTTCTTTAATTCCAAGCATCCAAAAACCGTTTCCACTAAAGTTATTGCAGAATTCATCTTTGATGCTCTGTATCAATGGGTTGTTCTTACTTTCTTCCTTATCACCAGACAACCATCTTTTTTACTGTAAAAAAGTAACTACCCTGCCTCTGTCAAGAATTCCATTGCAAAGCATTGTCATTTATCATTATATACATTTTGACTCCATTTCCCAATGCGTACTTATCCTGTTTCAACCAATACAACAATCTGATTTTATTTTTATTTTATATCTGGCCTGTGTTAAAACAATCATTGAGAGATCCCTCTCTGGAAAGAAAGAAGCCAGCTTCCTTTCCTAAAGCTTCATTTTGTGGTTTCCTTGAGATGAGCTTTCCCACATCCTAAGGGTACATTTTGAGTGCTAATAGGCACTTAATGCTATTTCCCACATTATGGGAGTATTGAACCTCAATCAAGACTACTGTGGGATTTACTCTAGTCCATCATATGCATGGCGTGGAGGTTATCTTATTGATTGATTGTGATATTCCCTCATTGAAATTATCTATTGAGCTCTTGCCTAACACAATTTCTGAAGAACAGAAATTCATTTACTTAGAACAACTTAGTGAGCACTTTAGACACATGGCCACCACAAATAAGGCTCATAAAAATTGTGTTAAGGCTCAATATGATAAGTCTATCCATCCTCAAGTCTTCATTGAAGGAGACCTAGTGCTTGTTTATGAGCAAGATAAAAAAATCCTTATATTGTGAGATGTGTTCTTCATAAAGGAACTTATGAGTTAGAATATTTTAATGGGAAAATTTTGGATGATCCCTACAATAGGATCTATTATTATGCCTATACAACAATGTCAAGGTGATACCTTTGTACATGTTGTATAAAAGTAGTTTATACTTTATTAAATTTCGTATTTTTCTTGGTTTCTGGTCTTTGCTTATAATGTTTTGTGCTTGATTTGTAGACGTCACACACCTATATATGTGGGATTTGTGGATGGTACTATTCATCAAGCTCCAAACATGGCTTTCATAGCTTGGATGATTTATTCTCCCACAAGCCAACTTGTGAACTTAGGAGGAACTTGTCTTGGTCTTGCAACCAATAATGTCATTGAATATAATGTGGTCATTAAACCCTTATCAAAATCCATTTCATTTAGAAGTTGACATATGGTAGTTAACGTATATTCCCAATCGGTAGTGTCGTAGTTAAATAGCATTCATCATGTTTGTGATACTATGGGTCTATATAAGTATTAGTGAGTGGTACTTATTGAGCATTATTTTGAATTTATTACATACATTCTTCTTCCCATAAAATTTAATGACATCACTAATACATTATTTAACTATGTATTAAATTGGCAGTTATCACATTAATATAAAAAACAAATCCTGCATGTTTATAAAAAAATTAATAAAGAAATCACATCATTTTTGCACATATAAGTAGAGCTAAAAAAACCATGTATAGATAAAATAATGGCATGTTTCATCATGTCCAAAAATATGATGTGTCAAACACAAATCAAGCCCTCTAACATCTAATGATATGTATATATCCTATGGCCACTAGTACAAAATGTAAAACACTGGGTGGACTAATCCTCAATATATGACGCAATGTGTGTCCTGTGATATCGTACTCGGGCATTGGTTATACCCCACAATAGTTATACCCATAGATGTAGTACCTCCACCATGTATCATTAGAGGCACTCTAGGGAATCCTCAATTTGGGCCTAGTGCTCAACCCTCTAGGTTTCACTGAACTCTCCAAAGCACTCTCAAGGTCTCTATAGCATTAGCCCTTGATAAATCATTTATGCCTCTGTGCAAGTTCCTAGGAACTTAATCTAGTCTCTCTATGCTTACATCTATATCACCAAAACATTTTGTTAGTAGTGCATCATTCATAAAAAATATATACCTATAAAAGAATCATAAAAATCAAATATGATAAAAAAAATTAAATCATAAGAAAATTTTCTAAATATCTTAAAACATTGCTTACCTATCTTGCCCCACTAGGCCTCGGGTGCTAGCACTAGATATAGATCAAATGAAAGTTAGTTTTGACATAGGGGTAATCATTAATAACAATGATATGAACAAACCACCAGTCAAGAAATCAATTGTTGAATTCATCGATGATCATTCTACCACCCAACCTATAAATTAACTTTGTACACCTGGTCATATTGGGCTCTCTAAGCCTAGTCATAGGTAGTGGGACTTGAGGTTTCACTCCTAGAACCCTCTCTAGGAAGAAGAAGCATATGTATTACCATATCCAAATCTTTCTCAAAGGTAAGACGCTTGGTCTTAATGATTTTTGATATAGGCGAAGTGGTGTTAACTTCCGGACAAAAACAACCGCCAGATCAGTGCCTAAAAACATATCAACGATTGCAAATCATTTCATGGATTAAACATGCGTCGGTTAATAAACTTTCCAAATCTGTGAAAACAGGGTAGGGACCACGTATTTCAATGGCTCATATCAGCAGGAAAAAAAGATCCACAGTCCAAATGAACTTCTCTTATACAACATGCATGGGCATACAGACTTTCCAGATTTGCGAGATTTGGTAGGGATTACGCTTTGGACGGTCAAGATGAAGATAGGACCCAGATGGACAGTTGTTGGTTTGAGATATAGAGTGCCTGCTAAGATTGATACATGCCTTCTCGATTTCAAACATTTTTCCAACCAGCTGTTGATCCACCAAAGGTTGTGGATGTTCTCAGAGGAGGTAAACAAGAGTGAAATTGTGAAGGATATGAAGATGGGCGTTGCTTAAAGTTTTGTTTGGTCAAACAAACCTTTCGGAGTCCTTGGCGCAGTCACTTAAATTTCATTTGAGAATCCAGCATGTTCTGCCTTGAGGGAGCATTCTCTTAGAGCTTATGAGGCAAAAATACCATGTGATGATGCGCAGGTTCTGGGGAAAGAGAGCTTAAGCTCTTGTTGAAATGGTATTTGCATGATTCGAAAGGCCTTGTCTCCTCAAGTGAAAGATGGTTCCAACGTAGATATCACCATTAGAAGAGATATGCATGTTGATTCGAAGGGAAACTAAAACTTGTGTTAATATTCAAGAATTAAGTTAGCAATTGGTGGTAGAGCATTTTTTAACATTCAATGGTCAGTTAAAGAGAACATTCTAGGTTTGAAAGCAGAAATTAATGATTTTAGGATTACTTAGAAATAGTGTTCAAGCATTCCAGGAAATGGTTATACAGCTGGAAAAGTATCTTTGTTTTCTGAGTAGAGGATCAACAAAATGAATCTTAATCCTCCACCTGTCAATGTGTTGTCCACCATTCCAAATGACAAAGGACTTTATTGAAACAATGCTCTAAGATTTAGGAGAATTTCATACATGTGTTACTTCTGTTGTAACCAATTATGAAGGTTGTTAAAGTTTCTGTATAAGTGTCATTTCAGTTGTGACAGCTTTTTGTTATCAAGAGCTAGGTTAGAGCGACTCGAGCTTGAAAGCTGAGGATATCATCTTCTATACATCTAGATGTAATAGAGAGGAAAAAAGGGGTTGGAACCTATGAGGATTCAGTTTTGTAATTGGAGACCTGTCTTTAATAAAATTGTAGAGCCGAGCAAAGTTGTTCAAACAGAGATTCTTGTGTTATTGCTTTTACAGTCTGTACCTTCTTTTCTTCGTGTGAATGTATTTCCTGTTTTCTATTCCATATTGTTGTCTTTTCATGTTTGGATAAGTGCGAATTGAAGCAGAATTCATATGTTTATGCTCTGTTTCTTTAATTCCAAGCATCCACAAACCTTTTCCACTAAAGTTATTATAGAATTCATATTTGATGCTCTGTATTAATAGGTTGTTCTTACTTTCTTCCTTATCACCAGACAACTATCTTTTTTACTGTAAAAAAGTAACTACCCTGCCTCTGTCAAGAAGTCCATTACAAAGCATTGTCATTTATCGTTATATACATTTTGACTCCATTGCCCAATGTGTACTTATCTTGTTTCAACCAATACAACAATCTGATTTTATTTTTATTTTATATCTGGCCTTTGTTAAAACAATCATTGAGAGATCCCTCTCTAAAAAGAAAGAAGCCAGCTTCCTTTCCTAAAGCTTGGTTTTGTGGTTGCCTTGAGATGAGCTTTCCCACATCCTAAAGGTACATTTTGAGTGCTAATAGGCACTTAATGCTATTTCCCACATTATGGGAGTATTGAACCTCAATCAAGACTGCTATGGGATTTACTCTAGTCCATCATATGCATGGCGTGGAGATTATCTTATTGATTGATTGTGATATTCCCTCATTGAAATTATCTATTGAGCTCTTTCCTAACACAACTTCTGAAGAAGAGAAATTCATTTACTTAGAATGACTTAATGAGCACTTTAGAGACATGGCCACCACAAATAAGGCTCATAAAAATTGTGTTAAGGCTCAATATGATAAGTCTCTCCATCCTCAAGTCTTCATTGAAGGAGACCTAGTGCTTGTTTATGAGCAAGATAAAAATGCCTTATATTGTGAGATGTGTTCTTCATAAAGGAACTTATGAGTTAGAATATTTTGATGGGAAAATTTTGGATGATCCCTGCAATAGGATCTATTATTATGCCTATACAACAATGTCAAGGTGATACCCTTGTACATGTTGTATATAAGTAGTTTATGCTTCATTATATTTTGTATTTTTCTTGGTTTTTGGTCTTTGCTTATAATATTTTGTGCTTGATTTGTAGATGTCACACACCTATATATGTGGGATTTGTGGATGGTACTATTCATCAAGCTCAAAACATGGCTTCCATAGCTTGGATGATTTATTCTCCCACAAGCCAACTTGTGAACTTAGGAGGAACTTGTCTTGGTCTTGCAACCAATAATGTCATTGATTATAATGTGGTCATTAAACCCTTATCAAAATCCATTTCATTTAGAATTTGACATATGGTAGTTAACGTATATCCCAATCGGTAGTGTTGTAGTTAAATAGCTTTTATCATGTTTGTGATCCTATGCGTCTATATAAGTATTAGTGAGTGGTACTCATTGAGCATTATTTTGAATTTATTACATACATTCTTCTTCCCATAAAATTTAATGACATCACTAATAAATTATTTAACTATGTATTAAATTGGCAGTTATCACATTAATATAAAAAACAAAGCCTGCATGTTTATAAAAAAATTAATAAAGAAATCACATCATTTTTGCACATATAAGTAGAGCTAAAAAAAACCATGTATAGATAAAATAATGGCATGTTTCATCATGTCCAAAAATATGACGTGTCATACACAAATCAAGCCCTCTAACATCTAATGATATGTATATATCCTATGGCCACTAGTAGAAAATATAAAACACTGGGTGGACTAATCCTCAATTTATGATGCAGTGTGTGTCTCATGATATCATACTCTGGAATTGGTTATACCCCACAATAGTCATACCCATAGATGTAGTACCTCCACCATGTATCATTAGAGGCACTCTAGGGAATCCTCAATCTGGGCCTAGTGCTCAACCCTCTAGGTTTCACTGAACTCTCCAAAGCACTCTCAAGGTCTCTATAGTATTAGCCCTTGATAAATCATTTGTGCCTCTGTGCAAGTTCCTAGCAACTTAATCTAGTCTCTCTCTGCTTACATCTATATCACCAAAACATTTTGTTAGTAGAGCATAATTCATAAAAAATATATACCTATAAAAGAATCATAAAAATCAGATATGATAAAAAAATTAAATCATAAGAAAATTTTCTAAAAATCTTAAAACATTGCTTACCTATCTTGCCCCACTAGGCCCCGGGTGCTAGCACTAGATATAGATCAAATGAAAGTTAGTTTTGACATAGGGGTAATCATTAATAACAATGATATGAACAAACAACCAATCAATAAATCAATTGTTGAATTCATCGATGATCATTCTATCACCCAACCTATAAATTAACTTTGTACACCTTGTCATATTGGGCTCTCTAAGCCTAGTCATCGGTAGTGGGGCTTGAGTTTTCACTCCTAGACACCTCTCTAGGAAGAAGAAGCATATGTATTACCATATCCAAATATTTCACAAAGGTAAGACGCTCAGTCTTAATGATTTTTTATATAAGCACAGTGGTGTTAACTTCTGGACAAAAACAACAGCCAGATCAGCGCCTAAAAACATATCAACGGTTGCAAATCATTTCGCAAATTAAACATGCATCAGTTAATAATCTTTCCAAATCTGCGAAAACAGGGTAGGGACCACGTATTTCAATGGCTCAGATCAACAGGAAAAACAGATCCATGGTCCAAATGAACTTCTCTTATGCAACATGCACGGGTGAACAAACTTTCCAGATCTGCGAAATTTGGTAGGGATTACGCTTTGGACGGTCAGGATGAAGATAGGACCCAGATGGACGGTTGTTGGTTTGAGATATAAAGTGCCTACTAAGATTGATACACACCTTCTTGATGTCAAACATTTTTCCAACCAGTAGTTGAACCACCAAAGGTTGTGGATGTTCTCAAAGGAGGTAAACAAGAGCGAAATCGTGAAGGATATGAAGATGGGCGTTGCTTCAAGTTTTGTTTGGTCAGACAAACCTTTGGGAGTCCTTGGCGCGGTCACTTAAATTTCATTTGAGAATCCACCATGTTCTGACTTGAGGGAGCATTCTCTTACAGCTAATGAGGCAAAAATGCCATGCGATGATGCATGGGTTATGGGGAAACAGATCTTAATCTCTTGTTGAAATGGCGTTTGCACGATTCGAAAGGCCTTGTCTCCTCAAGTGAAAGATGGTTCCAAGGTAGATATCGCCATCAGAAGAGATATGCGTGTTGATTCGAAGGGAAGCTAAAACTTGTGTTAATCTTCAAGAATTAAGTCAGCAATTGGTGGTAGGGCATTTTTTATCATTTAATGGTCAGTTAAAGAGAACATCACGGGTTTGAAAGCAGAAATTAATGATTTCATGATTACTTAGAAACATTGTTCAAGCATTCCAGGAAATGGTTATACAGCTAGCAGAGTATCTTTGTTTTCTTAGAAGAGGATCAACAAAATGAATCTTAACCCTCCACCTGTCAATGGGTTGTCCACCGTTCCGAATGACAATGGACTTTATTGAAACAACGCTCTGAGATTTAGGAGAAATTCATGCATGTGTTATTTCTATTGTAACCAATTATGAAGGTTGTTAAAGTTTTTGTATAAGTGTCATTTCAGTTGTAACAGCTTTTCAGTATCACGAGATAGGTTAGAGCGACTTAAGCTTGAAAGTTGAGGATGTCATCTTCTATACATTCATATGTAATAGAGAGGAATAACGGGGTTGGAACCCGTGATGATTCAGTTTTGTAATTGGAGATCTATCTTTAATAAAATTGTAGAGCCGAGCAAAGTTGTTCAAACAGAGATTCTTGTGTTATTTCTTTTATAGTTTGTACCTTCTTTTCTTCATGTGAATGTATTTCCTATTTTCTATTCCATATTGTTATCTTTTCATGTTTGGATAAGTGCGAATTGAAGCAGAATTCATATGTTTATGCTCTGTTTCTTTAATTCCAAGCATCCACAAACCTTTTCCACTAAAGTTATTGCAGAATTCATCTTTGATGCTCTGTATTAATGGGTTGTTCTTACTTTATTCCTTATCACTAGACAACCATATTTTTTACTATAAAAAGTAACTACCCTTCCTTTGTCAAGAATTCCATTGCAAAGCATTGTCATTTATCATTATATACATTTTGACTCCATTGCCCAATGTGTACTTACCCTGTTTCAACCAATACAACAATCTAATTTTATTTTTATTTTATATCTGGCCTTTGTTAAAACAATCATTGAGAGATACCTCTCTGGAAAGAAAGAAGCCAGCTTCCTTTCCTAAAGCTTGGTTTTGTGGTTGCCTTGAGATGAGACTTCCCACATCCTAAACGTACATTTTGAGTGCTAACAGGCACTTAATGCTATTTCCCACATTATGGGAGAATTGAACCTCAATCAAGACTGCTATGGGATTTACTCTAGTCCATCATACGCATGGCGTGGAGGTTATCTTATTGATTGATTATGATATTCCCTCATTGAAATTATCTATTGAGCTCTTTCATAACACAACTTCTGAAGAAGAGAAATTCATTTACTTAGAACGACTTAATGAGCACTTTAGAGACATGGCCACCACAAATAAGGCTCATAAAAATTGTGTTAAGGCTCAATATGATAAGTCTCTCCATCCTCAAGTCTTCATTGAAGGAGACCTAGTGCTTGTTTATGAGCAAGATAAAAAAGCCTTATATTTTGAGATGTGTTCTTCATAAAGGAACTTATGAGTTAGAATATTTTGATGGGAAAATTTTGGATGATCCCTGCAATAGGATCTATTATTATGCCTATACAACAATTTCAAGGTGATACCCTTGTACATGTTGTATATAAGTCATTTATACTTTATTATATTTTGTATTTTTCTTGGTTTCTGGTCTTTGCTTATAATGTTTTGTGCTTGATTTGTAGATGTCACACACCTATATATGTGGGATTTGGGGATGGTACTATTCATCAAGCTCAAAACATGGCTTCCATAGCTTGGATGATTTATTCTCCCACAAGCCAACTTGTGAACTTAGGAGGAACTTGTCTTGGTCTTGCAACCAATAATGTCATTGAATATAATGTGGTCATTAAACCCTTATCAAAATCCATTTCATTTAGAAGTTGACATATGGTAGTTAACGTATATTCCCAATTGGTAGTGTTGTAGTTAAATAGCATTTATCATGTTTGTGATACTATGGGTTTATATAAGTATTAGTGAGTGGTACTTATTGAGCATTATTTTGAATTTATTACATACATTTTTCTTCCCATAAAATTTAATGACATCACTAATACATTATTTAACTATGTATTAAATTGGTAGTTATCACATTAATATAAAAAACAAAGCATGCATGTTTATAAAAAATTTAATAAAGAAATCACATCATTTTTGAACATATAAGCAGAGCTAAAAAAACCATGTATAGATAAAATAATGGCATGTTTCATCATGTCCAAAAATATGATGTCTCATACACAAATCAAGCCCTCTAACATCTAATGATATGTATATATCCTATGGCCACTAGTACAAAATGTAAAACACTGGGTGGACTAATCCTTAATATATGATGCAGTGTGTGTCTCGTGATATCATACTCTGGCATTGGTTATACCCCACAATAGTCATACCCATATATGTAGTACCTCCACCATGTATCATTAGAGGCACTCTAGGGAATCCTCAATTTGGGCCTAGTGCTCAACCCTCTAGGTTTCACTAAACTCTCCAAAGCACTCTCAAGGTCTCTATAGCATTAGCCCTTGATAAATCATTTATGCCTCTGTGCAAGTTCCTAGGAACTTAATCTAGTCTCTCAATGCTTACATCGATATCACCAAAACATTTGTTAGTAGTGCATCATTCATAAAAAAATATATACCTATAAAAGAATCATAAAAATCAAATATGATAAAAAAAATTAAATCATAAGAAAATTTTCTAAAAATCTTAAAACATTGCTTACCTGTCTTGCCCCACTAGGCCTCGGGTGCTAGCACTAGATATAGATCAAATGAAAGTTATTTTTGGCATAGGGGTAATCATTAATAACAATGATATCAGCAAACCACCAGTCAAGAAATCAATTGTTGAATTCATCGATGATCATTCTACCACCCAACCTATAAATTAACTTTGTACGCCTGGACATATTGGGCTCTCTAAGCCTAGTCATGGGTAGTGGGACTTGAGGTTTCACTCCTAGAACCCTCTCTAGGAAGAAGAAGCATATGTATTACCATATCCAAATCTTTCGCATAGGTAAGACACTCGGTCTCAATGATTTTTGATATCAGCGCAGTGGTGTTAACTTCCGGACAAAAACAACCACCAGATCAGTGCCTAAAAACATATCAACGGTTGCAAATCATTTCACGGATTAAACATGCGTCGGTTAATAATATTTCCAAATCTGTGAAAATAGGGTAGGGACCACGTATTTCAATGGCTCAGATCAATAGGAAAAAAAGATCCACAGTCCAAATGAACTTCTCTTATGCAACATGCACGGGCGGACAGACTTTCCAAATCTGCGAGATTTGGTAGGGATTACGCTTTGGATGGTCAGGATGAAGATAGGACCCAGATGGACAGTTGTTGGTTTGAGATATAAAGCGCCCACTAAGATTGATACACACCTTCTCGATTTCAAACATTTTTCCAACCAGCTATTGAGCCACCAAAGGTTGTGGATGTTCTCAAAGGAGGTAAAAAAGAGCGAAATCGTGAAGGATATGAAGATGGGCGTTGCTTAAAGTTTTGTTTGGTCAGACAAACTTTTGGGAGTCCTTAGCCCGGTCACTTAAATTCCATTTGAGAATCCAGCATGTTCTGCCTCGAGGGAGCATTCTCTTACAGCTTATGAGGCAAAAATACCATGCGATGATGCGCAGGTTCTGGGGAAACAGAGCTAAAGTTCTTGTTGAAATGGCGTTTGCACGATTCGAAAGGCCTTGTCTCCTCAAGTGAAAGATGGTTCCAAGGTAGATATCACCATCAAAAGAGATATGTGTGTTGCTTCTAAGGGCAGCTAAAACATGTGTTAATCTTCAGGAATTAAGTCAGCAATTGGTGGTAGAGCATTTTTTAACGTTCAATGGTCAGTTAAAGAGAACATTCCGGGTTTGAAAGCAGAAATTAATGATTTCAGGATTACTTAGATACAGTGTTCAAGCATTCCAAGAAATGGTTATAAAGCTAGCAGAGTATCTTTGTTTTCTGAGTAGAGGATCAACAAAATGAATCTTAATCCTCCACCTGTCAATGTGTTGTCCACCGTTCCAAATGACAAAGGACTTTATTGAAACAGTGCTCTAAGATTTAGGAGAATTTCATGCATGTGTTATTTCTATTGTAACCAATTCTGCAGGTTGTTAAAGTTTCTGTATAAGTGTCATTTCAGTTGTAACAGATTTTTGTTATCAAGATCTAGGTTAGAGCGACTCGAGCTTGAAAGATGAGGATATCATCTTCTATATATTTAGATGTAATAGAGAGGAAAAAAGGGGATGGAACCCATGAGGATTCCATTTTGTAATTGGAGACCTGTCTTTAATAAAATTGTAGAGCCGAGCAAAGTTGTTCAAACAGAGATTCTTGTGTTATTTCTTTTACAGTCTGTACCTTCTTTTCTTTATGTGAATGTATTTCTTGTTTTCTATTCCATATTGTTATCTTTTCATGTTTGGATAAGTGCAAATTGAAGCAGAATTCATATGTTTATGCTCTGTTTCTTTCATTCCAAGCATCCACAAACCTTTTCCACTAAAGTTATTGCAGAATTCATCTTTGATGCTCTGTATTAATGGGTTGTTCTTACTTTCTTCCTTATCACCAGACAACCAGCTTTTTGACTGTAAAAAAATAACTACCTTGCCTCTGTCAAGAATTCCATTGCAAAGCATTGTCATTTATCGTTAGATACATTTTGACTCCATTGCCCAATGTGTACTTATCCTTTTTCAACCAATACAACAATATGATTTTATTTTTATTTTATATCTGGCATTTGTTAAAACAATCATTGAGAGATCCCTCTCAAGAAACAAAGAATCCAGCTTCCTTTCCTAAAGCTTGGTTTTGTGGTTGCCTTGAGATGAGCCTTCCCACATCTTAAAGGTACATTTTGAGTGCTAATAGGCACTTAATGCTATTTCCCACATTATGGGAGTATTGAACCTCAATCAAGACTGCTATGGGATTTACTCTAGTCCATCATATGCATGGCATGGAGGTTATCTTATTGATTGATTGTGATATTCCCTCATTGACATTATCTATTGAGCTCTTGTGTAACACAACTTCTGAAGAAGAGAAATTCATTTACTTAGAATGACTTAATGAGCACTTTAGAGACATGGCCACCATAAATAAGGCTCATAAAAATTTTGTTAAGGCTCAATATGATTAGTCTCTCCATCCTCAAGTCTTCATTGAAGGAGACCTAGTGCTTGTTTATGAGCAAGATAAAAATGCCTTATATTGTGAGATGTGTTCTTCATAAATGAACTTATGAGTTAGAATATTTTGATGGGAAAATTTTGGATGATCCCTGCAATAGGATCTATTATTATGCCTATACAACAATGTCAAGGTGATACCCTTGTACATGTTGTATATAAGTAGTTTATGCTTTATTATATTTTGTATTTTTCTTGGTTTCTGGTCTTTGCTTATAATGTTTTGTGCTTGATTTGTAGATGTCACACACCTATATATGTGGGATTTGTGGATGGTACTATTCATCAAGCTCAAAACATGGCTTCCATAGCTTGGATGATTTATTCTCCCACAAGCCAACTTGTGAACTTAGGAGGAACTTGTCTTGGTCTTGCAACCAATAATGTCATTGAATATAATGTGGTCATTAAACCCTTATCAAAATCCATTTCATTTAGAATTTGACATATGGTAGTTAACGTATATTCCCAATTGGTAGTGTTGTAGTGAAATAGCATTTATCATGTTTTTGATCCTATGCGTCTATATAAGTATTAGTGAGTGGTACTTATTGAGCATTATTTTTAATTTATTACATACATTCTTCTTCCCATAAAATTTAATGACATCACTAATACATTATTAACTATGTATTAAATTGGCAGTTATCACATTAATATAAAAAACAAAGCATGCATGTTTATAAAAAATTTAATAAAGAAATCACATCATTTTTGAACATATAAGCAGAGCTAAAAAAACCATGTATAGATAAAATAATGGCATGTTTCATCATGTCCAAAAATATGATGTGTCATACACAAATCAAGCCCTCTAACATCTAATGATATGTATATATCCTATGGCCACTAGTACAAAATGTAAAACACTGGGTGGACTAATCCTCAATATATCATGCAGTGTGTGTCTCGTGATATCGTACTCTGGCATTGGTTATATCCCACAATAGTCATACCCATAGATGTAGTACCTCCACCATGTATCATTAGAGGCACTCTAGGGAATCCTCAATCTCAGCCTAGTGCTCAACCCTCTAGTTTTCACTGAACTCTCCAAAGCACTCTCAAGGTCTCTATAGCATTAGCCCTTGATAAATCATTTGTGCCTCTATGCAAGTTCCTAGGAACTTAATCTAGTCTCTCTATGCTTACATCTATATCACCAAAACATTTTTTTAGTAGTGCATCGTTCATAAAAAATATATACCTATAAAAGAATCATAAAAATCAAATATGATAAAAAAATTAAATCATAAGAAAATTTTCTAAAAATCTTAAAACATTGCTTACCTTTCTTGCCCCACTAGGCCTCGGGTGCTAGCACTAGATATAGATCAAATGAAAGTTAGTTTTGACATAGGGGTAATCGTTAATAACAATGATATGAAAAAACCACCAATCAGGAAATCAATTGTTGAATTCATCGATGATCATTCTACCACCCAACCTATAAATTAACTTTGTACACCTAGTCATATTGGGCTCTCTAAGCCTAGTCATGGGTAGTGGGACTTGAGGTTTCACTCCTAGAACCCTATCTAGGAAGAAGAAGCATATGTATTACCATGTCCAAGGCTTTTAGCTCTACCTATCCTGCAATCAGTTAGTTGGGATTTCATGCCTCCTAGTGACAGAGTGCACCAATGAAATACAATGTTTCTCAAGCACTCCTCCCTATAGTGCATCAATGCATGATATGCTAAGTGTGGAGACGTTAATCCTAATAATCAAGTATAATTAAAAAGGACAATCACTAAGCTCATATTAGCCACTTACCTAATGGGGACATGGTTCTAACCTTCCATGATGTGTTGGTACAATACATATTGACATACTCAATCATGGTATGGAATCCACCATCTCACTTTCCCCCTTGTCAAAATGGATTGCTCTCCTTGATTGGAGAACTTAGTTAAGAAATATATTTCCTCCACCTCAACTTTCATAATCTCATTTTCTGACATGAAAGCATCCTTATTAATCTTATAGTACCTGACCAACATTTGTAAGAACTATGATTGAGACTGCATGTTAGGACACTTGAATAATTCTAGGAGTTCGCATTCTCTAAGTGTATTTATTCTATCAGGATCAACATGCTTGTGTTCTTTTTCTCTCTAGGTAATGGCCATTATGAAAGTACCTGCACAATCAACACAATTTCTAGAGTTGGTAGTTTTTTCAAATTTTCAAGTGTTGCCTTTATGAGGGGTGCTTGCACTTGTTCTTTCTAAAAAAAGTAGGCACTATCAGCTTTTCCTTGTGGCAATCATGGGTAGACCTATTTGCTCGTAACCCAATACTGAAAAATTCATAGGTTGCATGTCGTTTTTTCCAAAGGGGTCTCCATCACACAAAAAATTAAAAATTTGAAAAACTAAACTGCATAAAATGAAGAGGAGGGCAAGGGGAAATACCCGAAACTGATGGCATGGAAATTAGGTAATCGACACTCTTGTAGTATACACTTAATTTTGAGTCAAAATTTTGATTTAAATCCAAAGCTTTGGATTTCAAACTAAAATGGTGGAAATTAATTCTTTTTGTCACATTTATAGGCATTTTCTACCATATTTTGCAAATTGATGCACCATTTTACTTCATTTTTCCTCTAGATTTTAGGCATTGGTCTATTTAACCTCCGAGTGTCATTTTATAGGGTGCAAATTGCTAGATGCCAAAAACAACATTTATTCAATATTTTTTCAATTATTACTAGTTCAATTTTTAAGATAAACATTTTTCTTAACTTTCATATATGAATAGGTATTGCATTCTTCTTTGCATTCATACCCTAGCTTTGTCATTATTTCTCATTTTGTTTTGCATAGTTTTGTTCCATGTGCTTGAAACATAGTTGCATGCCTTGCAACACTTGTTTCTGCCACTATATTATGGCATTCTATTATTCTTTTTTAGGCTTTGCTAATATGAAAAAGACAAAAAAATATTATATTTATAAAACGAGAGAGGGGAAGAATCAATATATTCATAATGTTTGGATATGTAGCAGCAAATCACTTATGTTTCCATTGAACATCATGTCAATCCTTCACAATTTGTGTCACGTACCCACCCATTTATCCAATGCAAGGCAGGGAACATGATGCCAAATTCGGGGCTTTCACATGATCTCAGCCCATTCGTTAGATTAATATAATTAAAATATGAGTGTGCAGATGTAAAACAAATCAATTATGCATAGTGGAATTAAAACAACATCCACACACAATTCATGCTCATCCAGCATATCAAAATAATCATTAATTAAACATTGCAGAAGTAAATACATAGACAGAAAAACACTTACCTTCATTGGGCAATTGTCCCAAACAACTAGCTATGTCGCTGCAACGTTCCACCCAACCATAGGCCAGTTGTGTTCATCAATATCTCAACACAACTACCACCCCCGAGCTGCGCATGATTCTTAGAAGGAAAAGGGAACATTCAAGCTCATGCACATCCCAATTAACCATTTCATCTGAGCCAAGCCAATCCAGAGCTAGGTTTATCAGGCTACATTTGAACCTTGGATGCTTTCTCTCAAGATCAATCCAAAAAAATGGAGACCCATAACCCATACCCCAACATACTCTTTTATCACACAGAAAACACAATCATTGGGAAGGGATACACATTTAACAATGGGATTTACAAAATAGGATCCATGGGTTCATCTCCAAATTGTGGCTCACTAAATCAGACTATGGGAAGGGAAATTCATCCCCAGGGAGCAATCCGATTTCTCCCCCATGCTATGAGCATTTCAAATGGCCCAAAATGGCCCCATTGAAACCCCAAATCGATCTGTTCTCTTCCCCATTGGTCACCAAAGAAAAAACGCCCTTCCTAGCCTTCAAGATGAAGGAAAACACAGGAAATCTCTTGAGAAAAATGCCCAGGTAGCTCTCCACTCGTGAGGGAGAGCAATTGGTTCATGGATAATGACTTAGGGAGAAATTCATGGCTCTTTTCTTGCCCAGGAAGCAAAACATGATTTCCCATGCAGGGTGGCTTGCCCATACCCGAATTTGGACAGCCATACCTCCCATTCCCCAAGGCATTAACTACCTCAACCAACTCTTGGGAGAAATCAATGATTGGGTATAAAAGTCAACATCGGTAGTTGAGGGTTTGATTAGTTATCTCATTGACACTTGGCTTGACCTAATTGGCTCCAAGGGTTTGAATATTTTCCTCCCAATTCCTTGTAAAATCATGCCCCCGTCTCTTGTTGCATTGCATAGCTAGTTGTGGGTATTTTATTAAAATGCATATTTACATGATGTTTGAATTTCCAATGTGCATTACTAGCACACAAACCATATGCATCAATAAATCAATGGCGGGGCCTTGGCCTTGAGCTCCTCACCATGATTTTATAACAATATTACATCATTTAAATTTTAATGCAATAGGGTCAAGGTGGGGATGTGACATTCCCTTCCCCTTGGAATAACACCGTCCTCGATGTTCCAATACCTCAGAATATATACCCACTTTACACATGCCTCAAAATTCACAACTGGTGGTAGGTCTGTCCTACATTTCATCTCTTTACTTTGAACTTTCAGGATCAAGTCCTTTGGCTTCCACAAGCTTCTCCTGCTAGCTTTGGTCTTCCAGCTCTACAGGTGGGCATTGCTCCAGAGCAATCCCTTCCCTTTATTCACCTTCTAGTTGATCTACAAGTCTAGAATTTCATGGATGCCATCTTTCTTGTTGTCCCGACAACTATCTGAGGAATATTTATAGCCCAAAACAAATAGTCTCTGGTCTGCTTCCATGATCATGGTGCACAAATGGCTCTCTATTTTCTCACCAGTAACACTTGGCTAGTAATAGTTGTAATCAATGGCTTTCAATTTCTCACCTGTGAGACTCATCATGGCAATTCCTGTTAGGACAATCATAACACAATGTTAAAATTAGTCAATTATTAGCCCAATTGACATGGAACGTCCATGCTTCACTCATGAGACTTCCACACATTTCATGCTTTCCCAATATACACATGAACTCATTCATGTTCATCCTTTCACTGGAAAATAACCATTTTAGCATTCACAATTCATTTCAAGCAATTAAACACAATTTGTTTTCATTTATGACATGGACTCAACAGTCTTTTGTTTTTGAGATGCATCAGTCAAAAGGAAAGAGAAGAGTAAGAGTTTCCCCCTCTTAGTCTTGTTCCAATCCGGAGCCACACCAGCACTTGTGGTTCTATGATCCTTAGCCTCTTTCACTTCAATGTGAATGCTTGGCTATGACATTTTAGTGTCTAAGGTCTGTATAATGCTTTTCAACTAGGGAACCCTTCCCTGTTGTTGCTTACAGAACCTTTGGCTGCTAGGACCCACACAATTCCACTAGAACCATCTTTCATTACTGCTCATACTGAGCTCTTTAGGACAGTCATATGTCCACATGCATCCTCCATATGCTTTCATAGTCCTTGCTTCCAGTAATACCGACACTCAAACATTGAATTAATTCACATGTTTAGTGTATTTTCATAGGGTTTATCTCTAGACAAGAGTTTGAGAAAATCATAATCAAATCATATACACACGTATATTCATAAGCAAGAAGTTGTAAGATAACCAAATACTTATCTGTATCGAATGTCTTCACTTTATTCCACAGGATCCTTCTTTGGTTTCCAAGCATTGGATTTCCTGTGGATACAATAATGAATGTTGGGATAGCATGCAGGCTACTCCACAACCATTCAAATAGGCAATGCCATGCTAGTACGTCGACTGGTTTTTATCAATTAATTAGGGAATGTTTGGCCAGCATGTCGGCTGCTCCACAACATCAAGTGGTTAATGTTCCCACCAACTATTCTCTGAATTTACTAAGAATTTTATAGCGCCCAACCAGTTACTCTCTAGCTTTACCAAGAATTTTATAGCGCCCAACCAGTTACTCTCTAGCTTTACCAAGCATTTATAGCTCCAACCAGTTACTCTCTGTTTTTACCAAGAATTTATAGTTCTTTCAAGGTCCTTGCTTCCTGTAATGGCCAAGGTTTCCAACAAAGAAACAACAGTGTATTAGCTTGGTTGTCATAAGACTTATGCCTAAAATCTTCATTATTCCAAACAAGAAATAAATGAAAACGAATACTTATCTGTATTGTACATTTTCCTCGCTACTCCACAGGTTTCCTTCTCTGCTTTACAAGCCTTGTATCACCTGTGGGGTGGATGCTTGGCCAGCACACATGCTGCTCCACAACATCATCTGAATAGGCAATGCCAAGCTAGTGCGTCGATTGGGTTTATCAGGGATCCCAAAACTCAGTATGCTAAGCCAGTACGCCGACTGGGTTTATCAAGCGTTTCAAAAATCAGTATGCTAAGCCAGTACACCGACTGGGTTTATCAAGCATTTAAAAAATCAGTATGCTAAGCTAGTATGCTGACTGGGTTTATCAAGCATTTTAAAAATCAGTATGCTAAGCCAGTATGCCGACTGGGTTTATCAAGCATTTCAAAAATCAGTATGCTAATCTAGTACGCCGACTGGGTTTATCAAGCATACGACAACCATTTCCAATCCAGTTCTCCGACTGGGTTTGTCAGGAAATAACACCCTTCACCAATACCTCCACAACATCCAAATAACCAATGCCAAGCCAGTACACCGACTAGGTTTGTCAGGCATTCAACAACCCTTCTCCACAACATCTAAATAACCAATGCCAATCCAATACACCTGCTGGGTTTATCAGGCAATGAGAACAGCATAATATGATTATGTGGCTCTTTCTCTTATGCAAACCAGTGGTTCCCTCCAGGAACTCCATAGGCGACTCACTTGACTGCAGGCTAGCATGGCCCCAAAATACCCACTCACAATACACAGGATGATACCCCTTTTCTGCAACACAGCTCCTCGGTCCTATCCATCTCTTCTAATGTCCTTTAGTGTGAGCGTAGAAAGGTTACCACTACCCATACAGTCCTCTTGAGCACCCTTTCTTCACTTTGCCTCTTACGTGCAACATCAAATTGCATCTGTGTAAGCTGATAGCACAAGAAGGATAAGCAGACTCATCAGTATTGCTGCTCTAAAATTGTAACCATATTTCATAACATTCACTATCAAGTATTGAAACACCAAGAATGCATCCATTCCCTTAGGGGGTAGTCAATATTGAAAACCCTTATCATAACCCAACATCTGAAAGGTATGCATCCCTTTCCGATGTGAGCCATGTAGGACCTAATCATACTCAAGCAGTCTGGAATAATAATGAAATAATAAAACATGCTTTGCATATTAACTCTAGTAGCCAGACATGCATATTCTTTAGTCGGGGTTATAGAATACTCATCCATTTTACAGATGTATCTTTTCTTTATTGGCGAAGAATGGGGGCTCCCTTCTCTGAGTCACAATCCTTTGGGTTGCCACCCCAATATTTTCACGTTCCTTAACCCACACATGCCTTCTTGGCATAATTTTACTATCTCACTCACATGCTTTACCAACATGCAGTTCAACTGAGACATTATCAACGTTTACAATGGCGTTTCACCCGAAACCCATTTCCAAAGCATGGGATCCTTCCCATCTAGTTTGGCTTCTGCAGGCCATCACACATGGTCTTCCTGTAATGTGTCATCCTGGCACACTTATCAAATAGCCAAACAGTCAACAACATTTAGCAATAAGCCTCAAATATGATTGTTTCATAACCAATCAATAACATTAATAATTAAATTCAACATGAATTTACAATTATGTCTCCTACAGAAATTGATTTGCTTAGCAATGACGCTATCCTCATATTGTTTGGCTCTCGTAAGTGGTATCACTCTGTCCATTATGGTTTCACCCTTGCTACCATACCTGAACATCCACCTACAACATGTCCTCCTGACACAATTATATATAAGCCAAACAGTCATTAGCAATTATAAGCAAATTCTCAAATCTGAAATTTGTAAATCTGTTTTCCTACAGAAATTAGATTTGCAACTATGAGACTATTCTCATAAACTTAAACCAGACAATTTTCAGATTTGTTTCATGCATAAATTACAACCATGAGAACCTTCTCATAACCTTTGGCTTCTGCATATGGTAGATCTCAGTCTTTACTATGGACTTATCCCCATTGCCATACGCAAGACTTTTCTACCTGAAAACTGAAACTTCAATCAGCCAAACATGTTGTGAGTATCTATGCACATAATCATTCACTGCCATAACAGTCACTGAAGTGATCTCAGAATTATAATACTCAATAATTCAAACACGTTCAACTGTTTAACATTTAAAATGCAATGAAATATATACATTTCTATATATGCATCATTATCACAATAAAATTGCAAGACATAGTCACACTATCCATGCAATTTAAATAACTGTAAATACTCATTACTTCATATTCCATGCAGCTCTATCCTTCCAACAGAGTGCTCTGGTAGCCCATCACATGTCTACCTTCTTCATGCAGTCCTTCTCCTGCATTCATAGCAGCTTATGAAATGGTATCAAGATTAGCAATAGTCCACCATTTCATCTATTATCTAATTGCATTGAAACATATATATGTCACACCCATGCATTCACACAATGCATTTCAACATGTGCACCTACACATGCATGCATATTTACAACATTTACCGAATATTTAAATGCACATCTCTTCAATGCCATCTTGCATGATTTCATGAATACTATGCATTCAAACATACTATGGCCTAACCATGATTACTACATACAGCATGCACTACCATGACAGGTCCATAAGTCCTCAGTTGCTTTGGTTGTTAAACTCACAACCAATATTCACAACTGGCATGATATGAATTCATATGAATGCATTGAGGTTTCTAGAAACTATAGGGTGTAAGGCTCCCTGCCTTCACCTACCCGCACCTCACCATACTTGGTCGGTTGGCATTCACATTCAGGCATTCAATGCAAACCAAATCACCTTAGTTTAAGCTTAGTTGAATAGACTCACCAAATCCTCTTTCAACATTCATGCAATTAATCACAGTTAACCCTTACCTGCATGGCTGTTATTAATATTGCTTAATGTTACCTGATCAATCGGCCTCTTACCAAGGCTACTCAGTCCTTTTTCCAACATCATGATCATGGATTTGTTGCACCATCCTCTCTTCATGAGGTTGTATGCAACAATCATCATCCACATCCTTAGCCATGCTTCGATTGTCTCTGGTCCTACAACCAACGAACACAACTAATTATTAGCAACCACCATCATTTGATCTTAAGTGGATTATTGCATATGTAAATCCTCACTTTCTTACCAATATGCAATATCATATACATGCAAAAACATTTTCACATGCACTTGTGCAATATGCCATCTATCTATCCCTTTTGCATTTCCAGCATTCATATGCCATAGCTTCTATGCATATAAAACTTGTAAAATACAAAAACAATAGCAATAGCAGAGTTAAGGAATTATCCCTTTCCAAGCATGACATGGGATCCCTTCTCCACATCATAGTTGATCCTTTTCTTGGTTTCCCTACCAAGCACGCAAGGAATCATTACCTGTATTTTCTCACAAAGTAGCAATTTAATACAAATGTAAAACATTCTTAGTTGCTACTTTTCAAGCATGAAATTCCTATGCTATAACAGAAATAGTTAAGGTGAGAAGTTTCCCTCTTATCAACATTGACTTACTGCTCCCATTGCTCTTCTGCAATTCATATTACAACCAATTACTCTCCACAACCTTCTATGCAATTCCTGCTTCTCATCCCAAGAATGCATTTCACACTTTCAACGACTGTCTTCCGGGGGACGACGGGGGTCAAAGGGGCTTGCCCCCTTGTGGCTTCCCTGCCATTGCAGGGCGGGTCGAGGGCAGCGCCCTCATTTTTTTTTTTTAAACCTTCAATTTCGCGCAATCTTGCACATAAATTCATGGCCATTTTCAGCATTCGGCACCTGCAAAATTTCCCTGGAAAACAGCTGAAATTCTCTATTTCGGAGCAACTCGGCGAGTTCTTTCGACCTGTTTCGGGCCAACTCGCCGAGGTCTTCCGATTGAAAACTCAGTTTTTCCTTCCGATCCATTGCAGACCAACTTTCCGAGTTCCTTCCGACGTTGCAGAGCAACTCACCCATCTCTTCCAATGTTGCGAACTAACTCGCCAAGTTCTCCCTCTGTTTCGGAACAACTCGCCAAGTTCTTCCAAAATTTCTTCATTGACGCCGAAAACACTTAGAAAGTTTTTCAGACCAACTCGCCTAGTCCTTCTGCCGTTGCGGGGTGACTTGCCAAGTTCTTCCGATCGAACTCATCTTTTCCTTCCGACAACTTCGGCGCAAACTCGCTAGTTCTTTCCGTAGTTTTAGGCCAACTCGTCGAGTTCTTCCGCCGAAAATACTTAGAAAAATTTTGAGATTTTTCAGACCAACTCGCCGAGTCCTTTCGCCATTGCGGACCAACTCGCCGAGTTCTTCCAGTCAAAAACTCATCTTTTCCTTCCGACAACTTCGGCACAAACTCACCAGTTCTTTCCGCAGTTTCGAGCCAACTCAGCGAGTTTCACCGAAATCTGTCCATCTTTTTCGGTGAACTTTGTTAATTTTCTGTCGACTACTTCGGCCCAACTCGCTAACTTGAGCCGACTGTTTCGGCAGAACTCGAAATCTTGCACCGAAACCAACTTAGCATAAAAACTCAAAAACACTTAGAAAATTTCAAATTTCCGAAAAAAAAATTATGAAATTTTCTTAATGATTACTACTGAGCAGGAAGCATACTTACCTCTGTAAGTTGTGATAGGTATGCCATGAAGGCCCAATGCTGCAACCAGCAGCTCTGATACCATCTGTCACGTACCCACCCATTTATCCAATGCAAGGCAGGGAACATGATGACAAATCCGGGGCTTTCACATGATCTCAGCCCATTCGTTAGATTCATATAATTAAAATATGAGTGTGCAGATGTAAAACAAATCAATTATGCATAGCGGAATTAAAACAACATCCACACACAATTCATGCTCATCTAGCATATCAAAATAATCATTAAATAAACATTGCAGAAGTAAATAAATAGACAGAAAAGCACTTATCTTCATTGGGCAATTGTCCCAAACAACTAGCTATGTCGCTGCAACGTTCCACCCAACCATAGGCTAGTTTTGTTCATCAATCTCTCAACACAACTGCCACCTCCAAGCTGGGCATGATTCTTACAAGGAAAAGGGAACATTCAAGCTCATGCACAACCCAATTAACCATTTCATCTGAGCCAAGCCAGTCCAGAGCTGGGTTTATCAAGCTACGTTTGAACCTTGGATGCTTTCTCTCAAGCTCAAGACAAAACAATGGAGACCCATAACCCATACCCCAACATACTCTTTTCTCACACAGCAAACACAATCATTGGGAAGGGATACACATTTAATAATGGGATATACAAAACAGGATCCATGGGTTCATCTCCAAATCGTGGCTCACTAAATCAGACTATGGGAAGGGAAATTCATCCCCAGGGAGCAATCCGATTTCTCCCCCATGATATGAGCATTTCAAATGGCCCAAAACGGCCCCTTTGAAACCCCAAATCGATATGTTCTCTTCCCCATTGGTCACCAAAGCAAAAACGCCCTTCCCAGCCTGCAAGATGAAGGAAAACACAGGAAATCTCTTGAGAAAAACGCCTAGGTAGCTCTCCACTCGTGAGGGAGAGCAATTGGTTCATGGATAATGACTTGGGGAGAAATTCATGGTCTTTCTTTCCTAGGAAGCAAAACGCGATTTCCCATGTAGGTTGGCTTGCCCATACCCGAATTTGGACAGCCATACCTCCCATTCCCCAAGGCATTAACTACCTCAACCAACTCTTGGGAGAAATCAATGATTGGGTACAAAAGTCAATATGGGTAGTTGAGGGTTTGATTGGTTCTCTCATTGACACTTGGCTTGACCTGATTGGCTCTAAGGGTTTGAATATTTCCCTCCCAATTCCTTGTAAAATCATGCCCCCATCTCTTGTTGCATTGCATAGCTAGTTGTGGGTATTTTATTAAAATGCATATTTACATCATGTTTGAATTTCCAATGTGCATTACTAGCACGTAAACCACATGCATCAATAAATCGATGGCGGGGCCTTGGCCTTGAGCTCCTCACCATGATTTTATAACAATATTACATCATTTACATTTTAATGCAATAGGGTCAAGGTGGGGACGTGACAATTTGGGATTTAGTAATGCCTCAAGAACTGTACCATCATTATGAGTTTTATATTCCTTGATTTGAAATTGATCAATATATAATTTGTCATCTATTTTGGTTCTTTCAAGGTTGAAATATTGGATGAATTGGCTTGTAGGGACCATTCTAGGGGCAGGTATCACTTTGCATATTTGGGGCCCATAACCTTCCAGGGCTGGTTTGAGGGTTTAAATGATGTTTTTTGGGGTCACAAAGTTATTTACTTAACCATGGACTTTCATGTGGTTCTATGCTTCGACACCTTTCCAATGGTCCAATAAATGCCTCAAACGGAGTCCATATGAAGAATTTATGCCTCCCACAAGTTGACCTATCCAATTGACCACCATGGTACCAAGTGGATTCCACGTCATCTCTCGTTTCTCACACATGTAGAGCTAGTCACATGTGGAATTTCAAGAAGATTCTAGAAGGTCCAAAACCTTAACCCTAATCAAGAGTTGAGGCATGAAAAAACCCTAAAATTAACTGTAAATAGTTATCAAGCTATGTTAAACAAAGGGTTGTAAGGAGTAAAAGGGGTTCAATTATTTTGATGTTATGGTATTGTTCCATAGTTCAACAACAGCACGGGAATGGATATTAGAGTAGAACAGAGGAATTGGGATATCCTATAATAGCCATTTTGGTCGCAAAGTCATAGGTAACTCCATAGAGAGTACCCATTCCTTTGTATTTGCATTCTATATAAAAGAGCAAGGCACGGTCATCATTTCTAGCTAGGTTTTTCCCCATATTGGGTTTTCCTAGGGCATATCTTGGTTTTTGTGTTGATTATGTATTTATTTTCTCTAGTTTTTTTACTTTTAGTTCCAATTATTTAGCAATCAATGGAAATAAGCTAATAAAAAGAACCAAGTTGTAAGATCCATTGTAATGAACTATTCCAATGGAATATCCACAACAGTTTATGGATCACTCCTCCAATTGGTTATTGTTGTTGCTCAAGTCATTATTGTGTTGTGCTTATGTTGAAGGGATATTTTTATTCTAAGTCGTCCATTTCTTATATTTCTCTAATCATCGTTGTTTCCCTTCTCTATTGTCAAGTTGTTCTCAATTTGTCATCATTGCCAATTTTTTAACTTGTGTTGATGTGGAGGCTTTTCCTTCACAATGGTGGATCTACTCTTATGTGACACATTGATCTAGGAGATATAATTAGGTTTGGTAGCACCTTAGGACTTACTTTGATCATTGGTAAGTCACCTTCCATTATGTAAATTCCATCTCATCATTAGTTTTTGACTAATTGGTTTATGTGTGTTTAATGGCAAGACATTTATTCACATAGTGAGATTTGTGATGTACTTTGGATTCCACTTTCATCATTGGTGGAATTCCTCACCTTTGACAACAATATTCACCATTGGTTGTTATTCAAAGGGATTTATTTATGCATTATTTTCATCTAGTGCATGAGGAAGACATACTTAGTGGTGTGTTCTATCCATTTATTGGACAAGACATTCAACTCATATCATGTTCATGTTACTTGATCATGTTGGTTGATGAGATATGCCTTAATGTCCTCCTTCCAATGGGTCTCTTCCTATCAACATCAACTCATTTTATTTGCGAAGAGACTCAAAGATTTTACAATACCTTGGGGCTTGTAATCATCAATGGCAGGTTCCCTAGCTATAGAAAATGGGTATATATTAATGACCCATGATCTATAGATTCTGCAAGTGTTCAATGTCAAAGTATCTATTCACTTTTTTTAAATTGTACTATCTATGTTGGTGCCTATTATCATTCTCAGAGGGTTGCCTTGCATTTGTTAATTCTATACATCAATGATCGATGATAAAATGGTTTCTCTCATGTTTGACTTCAGTGTATTGATTCATGTAGAGTGGATTCCTATATTTTGCATGATTGGATTGAAGACCTTGGTCCAGGGTATCTTTTCATCTTGATGTTATTACCTAAGTTGTGCACATTTTACCACTTAACATATGACATTGGTACTTTGTGAGAATCACTTTGTACTTCAAATAGTTCCAATTATTATTTTGATACATACTAAGACATAGATCCATTATGTATTTTCTTATGGCTATGATGCTATTATGACATGGATCCACCACGCATCTTTCATGGTTATGATATTTCATTTTACATACTTCATGGATTCACATTGTACTTGATTGGTGGCAATGCTTGTTTACACCCAAGCATGGGTATGCCCACATCAAGGAAGAGAGTTATCCAATACTTTGTTTTTTGTTTGCAGTTACCTTTCTAGTCCTGTGTTCATTGCATTTCACCTAGATTCACTTGTATGTCTCCTCCATGCTACTATAACACATTTCATCCAATAACATCCCTTTTGACCTCAAACATTAGGGGGCACCTATTATAGTTATATTTGGCCACCTTTGACTAGATGCATCTTGTTAGCTAGTTGTTGATCATTGAAAAGTTTTTTGTCCCTCCCAGATATGCATTTTCCAACATTTATGACATGCTCGTGACTTTCCTTCATTCATGATTTGGGTTTCTCGCAATTTTCCTTAAGGAAACACATGGTTCCTTTCAATATATGTAAAATATAATTAAATCAGATTAAATGCATGTTGTTGAATGTAATTACAGGATCCATACACCTATGCATGCCCTAACTCCTACCCCCAACTACCTTAACTACATTCCTTGGGTATAAATATGAGTTATGGTTGGAAGAAGGAGAAAGAGTCCATTAACAAGGATATGCTGGAGAAATTACAAGAGGACAAAAAACTTGGATTTGAACTATTGTCCCTCTATTCAAAGTCCCTTGGTAATGAACACACTTCTAGCTTTGAGTTGGGTTAAAACTTCTTAAAGATTTTACCTAGTCGTAGTAAAGTTGGAGACTATAGGTGTTATGTAATAATGCATGTGGCTCAAGTAGAAGGAACCTAGACTCTAGTGTTGTTTATTAGGTATGTCATTTGTTGTTCATATTTACTCAAATAATAGATATCTCTCTTCTTTCCCTCCACCAAACCATATTGCAATGTGTTTAATTGGTGTTGATTATTTATAATTTGAAGATTGAACTGACCTCTTGATATTTAGTTAGAATCCATTGTCATAAATTCATGTTATAATTTAATATATGTGTCATGGTTTATGTCAATATGCCTTGGTTGGTTTGAGGAAGGTTTGTTGTTTGTCTTGTGTGGAAGTTTGGAACAAAAGTTGGAGTTAAAATAAGTAATTTGGATTTCATACAAAAAATAAAAAAGGATTATTAGTGTATCACACGTTTTTCCTCTTCCCTCATCTTCCTAATAGTTACTTTTGTAACCAATTGATTTTCTAGTGAATTTTGTTATCATTCCTTTTCTCTGTCAGTAAATTGCCCTAAATGACTGGGGGATTTTCCCTAGAGACACATTTTCCCTATATCAATGAACTGTTAGATCAACTGCAACATGTGAAATACTTCACCAAACAAGACCTTGAATTTAGATACCAAATATGGATCAAATACATGGTTTCTTTGAAGATCACCTTTAAGATAAGGGAATGACCATATGAATGGTTAGTAGCACCTCTTGGTTTGAGCAATGCACCATATACTTTCAAGTGTTTAATGAATGATGTTCTACATCCTTTTATTGATCCATTTGTGATAGTGTATTTATATGGCATATTAATATTTATCTCTACTTGGGAAGAGCATGTTTCATATCCAAAGCAAGGGATGGAGACACTTATGAAGCATAAGTTGATAACAAACCCTAATAATCGTGAGTTTTCCAAGCTTTCCTTGGTGTAGATTCATTTAGATTTTCACAACTTTAAACATTCTCCATTAGATTTTTGGATTTTTGAGACTATAATAGTAACCTTCAGTGCCAACATTTTGAGTATATCCTTTTCAGGTAAATAAACAACTAGACAAAGAACCAAATGATGGAATTGATAGTAATGATTTTAATTAGAAGAGATCAACTATATTTTGAAGCTTTAATCAATAATATCAATATCTCGAGCCCATAGTATAGGTTTAAATTTAAGAAGAAAAGTATAAATGGGATAAATGTCAAAATATTTTTTATTATAAATTAAAAAAAAAATTATATGAAATAGAAAATTAAATGAAGTAATGATGGAATAAATATTAATTTAAAAGTATATAAGTGGAGGTAGGGAAAAATCTAAAAGAACTTGTAACATCAAAGTCATCTTCTAGGGGGTTGGATCTCTCTAGTTTTTCATCACTCCAAACTAATTGACATTTATTGTTTACATTTTCAAAAACCTTCCACCACCTGTCCTTATCCATACAGAGTCTTGGGTCGAGCTTCTTGAGTAGCTTAAATCCTTTGAATTTCCACATCACCATGTTCATTGAACTTTGCATTTACACATCTTCCCCACCAACCTTCTTCTATTTCCATGGATCATTGATTGAGACAAAGGAGACTATATAAGATGAACTAGTCGCATTGATTTGGAGAATATGTGATACCTAGGGAGGTGCACCATATTATCCTCTCTATGTATAGAAATTGTGAAGAGTTCATAGTCCTCACTGATAATCAATGTCGAGAAATTTTTGAAAGGAGAAATGTGGATAAAAAAATCAAATGCATTTGATTGAGGGGAAATTTTTCCATCTTCTCCTTGTGATTAAATGGAAGAAGATATTCACTAGAATTTTGTCCTACTCCTTGTCTACTACCTTTTATTACTGGCAAAACTAGTTGAGTAGTTGATCAAATGTGATACAGTGAAGGAACGATGATCATGTCCCATGTGCTTCATAAACGACTCTACCTTGGATGTACTCGATACCTATTTTCCTAACTTACTATCCCTAGAGTTGTATTCCACATGCCTAGTGCATTTGGATCTTGTGTAGACAAGTTTCTATGGATGCACATGCCACATGGATTGATTGTGCATCTTAGATAATGGTCGGGTGGATTTGTTCAAACCTCATGGGACCTAAGAGTTTACTTGGGAAAGTATATATTCTTATATATTTTACCTTTCTTTATAGTTTTTATAATTCCTTTTCTCATTGTTTGACCTAGATTACTATCCATCCATTGAAATTGCTACATCATGGATGCTTTCCTTGAATAATTCAAGTATATGGTGAATGTCGAGATGCTAAATCAAAGTCATGTTATTTAAAAAAACCCATTACACATTGAAACGTAAACCTTTGGATGCTTGGAAATTTACAACCCTGTAAACCCTCACTACTTTACATGCATGCAATGTTATAGGGAATACATTGATCTTGGCAAGTACATATGCATACATATTTAATGGGGTTTCAAATGTTAGAACATGCTTCCAATGACAAATGGCAAATAAATAGTTTAAACTAATTTCTCAAATTTGAATCACATAGCTCGTCGTTCATTCTAGAGCAAAGAGAAGCCACATGCTTTGTTGGGCAATATGTGGTAGACAAGGCTACCAACATTGTGAATCCCATCAATATCAAGTACTTATGCATTAGCTCTTAAGGCATTTTGAAGACAAGGCACAATGCATGACTTAGAATGATTAGGTGTGGTAGATGATATTATGAGTAATTTTTTTATTAGCTTGTGTTATGCATGCCTTCTACTTGTAGGTTGATGAAGGGGTCATGTTGTGTATAATAAGGGAGTAGGTGATACTACTGTAGTTATGACAACATATCAAAATGACAAAGTAAATGAGTGTATTGGGACTATGTGGAAGTAGTGTAAGAGGACTTGGTGCATGTCCTTGATGCCATGTAAGATGTTGTGGTTTCCTAATTCATGATTAATCCATGGACTATTTATGAGATGTTTTTAAAAACATTATTACATTTCCAATAAGGAAAATTGACAACCTAGTTGGAATCAATCACTTCCTTACACATTTGTCATTTTGTCAAATTAAGGTAGTAACAACTTGCATCTTTTGTTTAAAAAAACTAATTTATATCCGTATGTTAATAGAGTTAATTCTATTGACACAACTTTCCTCTAGTTTAGTGGATTGAGCATCCCTCAAGGGCATGGTGTCCATGAGAAGGAACTAAGATTGTGGTAGGAAGTTTCATTTTTCTCTTTGTCTCCATCCTTCCCATTCATTAAGTTAAGGTTGATTGATTATTATTATATTTCTCCCGTATTTCCTTACAAGCATATTCTTTTTTATCTTAGGTAATGTTTGTCTCTATGTTTACATGGGTGATAATGACATCTAGTAAAATTGACTCAACAAGATCTACACACATGTAGTGGTTGCAAGGATTTAACAATAATATGTATACATGCATGACCTCAAAACTAATGACAAGAATCATGGTAAGACCTCCATAATGGAAGGGATAAAGATCCTTGGCAATCATGAGTCTATAATTTGCTTCTTGCAACAAAAATAAGAGATGGTAGCTCATTATGCCAAATTTCTACCCCATAAAGAATTCATAAGAAAATCATTTATGGACATGAAGAAATTAATAAAAGGACTAATATTGGTAGCAAGAGATGGTAATAAGGTTTCAACAATATGGCAAGGGTTGAAATAACACAAAACAATAATTGGCAGTTGGGTTTTCATAAGGGCTTAATTTAGATCACCCCAAATTAACATTTTTTATTGTTTTTAACTAATAATAAGATGAACTACTCTCAACTATCTCCTTTAATTTCATGGATAAGAACCACAATTAGAATTGAGGAATCGAGTTAACATGAATATTAGATTGAACCCTATACCATATGTGAAATTGATCCTTAAGTTCCTCTTAATCCAATAGTCAACTAGAGATTATCTTTATCCATCATAACCTAATTGATTGTTGCTTCATCTCATTTTGGATAGATATCTAGATCCTTTGTTAATTATTCATTCACCATCCCAATATAATACTTACCCTATCTTTGAGCAATGTAACCGCTCTAATTTATTTTAGCCCCGTTATGCTATTTAAAATTACATATGGGAGAAAATGAATAAGAAATTATCATAAATTAGTAGAATAAGAAATGAGCAAAATGAGTATTTTAAATAAAAAGACAATAAAAAGGGGAGTTCAATAAAGACTTAAGGCAAAAAGGATAATAAAAAGGGGAGTTCAATAAATAAAAGGTAAAAAGGATAACAAGGTTCCAGGGGAGATAATAAAAGTTAAGGCAAAATGTTTTGAAAAAGATTGTAAAGTAAGAAAGATGGATCTTAGAGTTTTTTTCACAATTTTAGTATGTGTGTATGAAATAACAATTAAATACATGTATTTTGTATCATATTAAAGTAATGTTTATGATTATAAAATCATCAACCACTTTTAAAAAGTTAGATATAAATTGGAGACCATTTAATTTTCATGTATAAGCATTTTTTAATGAAAAATTTGATAGGTTTTGTAAAGTTGTAAACTTTTAAATAATAAAAATAATGGAAATGGTATGAATAACAATATTTTTTTAGTTAGATATAAATTGGAGACCATTTAAATTTCATATATAAGCATTTTTTAATGAAAAATTTGATAGGTTTTGTAAAGTTGTAAACTTTTAAATAATAAAAATAATGGAAATGGTATGAATAACAATATTTTTTTATGAGAAAAAAAATTATATTCGATATTTTTCAGAAATAAATAACAATATACCTTATTTTGTCTAGTTGGACTCCATATCTATCAAAGCTTTACATGTTAGCTACTATGAACAAATACATTTATGTTGGTTTCTCTAAAGGAAAAACTTACAATCAATACAATTTTCTTGTAGTTTCCAAAAACTATTGTATCCAAACAATAATTTCAAATTACATAACAGGGAAAAATTGTTGGGAATGCTATATTCTTTGCATGCAAATTGATTAGAAAAGTCGATAGTCAACTAGTTTTAGTCGACTAGAGTCAAAGGTGACATGCGGTGGAAGTCTAGTTGACTGACCGACCGGAATAGTTATTTGGTCAAAGGAAAACGACCGGTCGACGAAACGACTGAAATCTCAATGGATGATAGACCAAAGTTGACCAAGTTTAGTCGATTGTAACAAACTAACTGGAAATGGTTAGGAAGTTATGGATTGTCGTTAATGAGCAATTGGTTGTATTGCATCTATAAATAAGATGTAATGGATATGCATATGGTAAGTGAGGGAAGTGTGTGTAGTATGATCATGTAATAAAGTGTGATTTGTGCTCTAGCAAGCATGGTTGTAAACACCTATTTTTTAGTGTTTGATTAATATATGAGTTGAAATCTCATTAGTTTGTTGGTTTTCCACTAGGAGAGGGGTTTCCAATGTAATTTCTATGTAATGTGTTGATGTGTTGTGTGCCATTGCTTTATATTTATTTGTGTTTAACTATATGAGTCAATTTGCAAACCTATTGTAATTGGTATTAGACCCAATAGTTGGTATAAGAGTTGTATTTGGTTGCAGATGGATGCCTTTGTTGCTAATATTTTTGGCTTGGTCCTAGATCTAAGAATACTTGTTGAAGTGGAAGAATTCCATAAGCATTAATTTATAGTTAGAATGGATAACACGTCGAGGATAGAGATTGAAAAGTTTAATGGACAAAACTTTGAGCTTTGGAAGCTTAAGATGGAGTATCTCCTTGTATATCGAGAACAATGGATTGCAGTTGACCTAGGAATAGCTCTGATGGGTGTGTTAAGGAATACTAGCAGAAGATCAACAAAAAAGGAGAACAATTTGACTTTGTTTAGCAAATTCAGTATTGTTGAATGTCTCAAGAGAAGAAACTGCAAAAAAGCTATGTAAAAGTTGGGGAACTTTTACCAATTGAAATATCTGGTCAACAAGTTGTTTCTTCGAAAGGGGCTATATCTTCTGAGGATGGGTCAAGTGACTCGATCACAGAGCACCTAAATGCATTCAACATTATGATCAGTGATTTGTTGTCCATTGATATTAAAATCGCTAAGGAGGAAAAATGCATCAGTTTGTTGTGTTCTTTACCAAATTCATGGGATATCCTAGTCATGGTTATTAGAACCAATAGCAGCACATTGAAGATTAATGATATGGTCACATTTCTATTGTCTAAATAGATGATATGAAAGAACATGGAAGGATAGATCGACGATGCATAACGGTAAGAGGTTGACCAGTAGACAGAGGAAAATGAAATCCCTCCATTAGAATATTGAAGTCGAGGGGCAGATCTAAGACTAGATCCCCTGGTCCATTGATGAAAACCTGATGGTGATGCGATAAAGTAAAGTATTATAGAAAAAACTGCAAGTTGATGGAAGTTGAGAAAGGAAAAGGGTCTGAATAAGTTCATTTGAATGATGGTGAGTCTTCACAAGAAGAAAAAAGCGATGTGTATTTGGCCTCCACAAGTACACAGTCGTACCATGACTCTTGGTTGATCGACTCTGGTGCGTCATATCATATGACACCTCATATAGAGTGGTTATGTGAGTATGAGAATATCAATGGTGGTGATGTCCTACTGTGAGATGATTCATTGACTGGGATAGTCAGACGAGGTAAAGCTCAACTGAAACTGAAAGATGGAAGAATGGGAACACTTTTAGGAGTACCACATATCCCAGGTTTGGCTTGAAACTCGATCTTGATAAGTAAGATGGGGACTATAGGTGTCCAATATGTATTTGAGAAAGGCACATGCAAGATGGCGTGAGGAGATATGGTATTGATGAGAGGAGTCTGGACTAGAACATTGTATAATCTATTAGGAAGAGCAGACACCGACAAAAGTGCTAATGTGGTTTGTCCTAAGTCCGACTAGACATCTTCTTGTCTAGTTGACTCGACCATGTTGTGGCATCAATAGATGGGACATATAGGTGATAAAGGTCTTCATGTTATGCATAATAAAGGTATGGTTGAAGGTCTCCCTAATTATTCTAAAGAAGTCAACTTTTGTGACCATTGTGTTTATGGTAAACATAATTGTGTAAGGTTCTCATCTTGTGCCACTAGGGCTAAGGAAATATTGGAGTTAATACATAGTGATTTGTTTGGACCTATGTTAGTCCCTTCACTAGGAGGATCTTTGTATTATGTTTCTTTCATAGATAATTCTCTAGAATGACATGGTTGTATTTTCTAAGGAAGAAATTTGATATTTTTGAAAAGTTTCAAGAGTTCAAATCTCTTGTGGAGAATCAGACCAATAAAAAGATAAAGGTATTGAGAACTGATAACGAGGGAGAGTTGTGGAAAAGCATTCGACCAGTTCTGTAGATAGCACAGTATAGCTTGGAAAAACACAATTCCATACATACCTCAACAGAATGGAGTTTTTAAAAGAATGAACAGAACATTGATGGAGAAAGCGAGGAGCATGCTCAGTGGTGCAGGAGTCACACAAGAATTCTAGGCAAAGAAAGTCGACACGGCATGTTACCTAGTGAATAGGTTGTTATCAATAGCTCTGGTCGACAAGAATCCATATGAGGCATGGGATGGTAAAAATCCCTCTCTTACATATCTTAGAGTTTTTGGGTGTGATGCATTTGTGTATATACTAAAGGAGAAAATAACCAAACTTGACAGCAAGTCGGAGAAGTGCATCTTCATCGAGTACAAGGATGGAGTAAAAGGGTACAAGTTGTGGAAGTAAATGATGAGAAAGGTAGTTTATAGTAGAGGTGTGATCTTCAGGGAAGACGAAGGCACTTCTTGGGGTGAAGAGGTTAAAAGAGAAAGGGAATCGGAAAAACAAGAGTTTGAAATGAATGACAAAAGCATGGATTTAGGTGAGTCGACCAAATTTGACAAAGAGGTGGAACAATAGACTCCAAATGTTAGGAAGTATAGTCAAGCAAGGCAACAACCAAAAAGGTACAATCCACCCGAATTTTTCTCTGCTTTTGCATTATCTGCCATAGAAGATGATCCTAGGTCAGTAAATAAAGCAATTGACTTGACAGAGGGTAAACTCTGGAAAATGGCCATGGAAGAGGAAATGGAGTCCTTGAAGAGGAATGAAACATGGGATTTAGTTGTGTTACCAAATGGAATGAAACCCGTTAGCAGTAAGTTGGTGTTTAAGAAAAAGTTGAATGCATTAGGACAAGTTGAGAAGTACAAGGATCGATTGGTAACGAAAGGATATTCCCAAGTTGAGGGAGACAATTCTGGTGATATTTTCTCTCCTATTGTTAAGCTAACTTCGATAAGGGTATTAATGTATTTACCTGCATCATTTGATCTTGAGATAGAACAGATGGATGTAAATATAGCATTTCTTCATAGTGATATTGAAGAAGAAATCTATATGAAGTAGCTTGAAGGTTTTGCATTGGAAGGAGAAAATGAGCTGGTTTGTAAGCTTGATAAGTCCCTCTAAAATCCTAAACAATCACCCAGGATGTGGTACTAGAATTTTGACATGTATAACCAACAACTAGGGTTTGGGAGAAGTCAGGTTGATCACTGTTTGTATTGGAGAGTTGGTGGTCATTTCACATATGTAGTGTTATACGTCGATGACATGTTGTTGGTTGGGAATAACATGGATCTAATAAAGGAGATGAAACTGGTACTATCCTCCAAGTTTGACATGAAGGATCTCGGAGTAGGAAATTTCATTCTTAGAATGGAAATAAGAAGAGATCAAGCAGGTAGAAGCATCTGGTTAAGTCAAAGAAAATATGTTGAGATAGTTCTGAAATGTTTCAACATGTAGGAGAGTAGACCAGTCAAGGACCCTATTCATGTGGGAGTTAAGCTATCTATTGAACAATGTTCTAAGACACAAGATGAAATAGAGTACATGTTACATGTGCCCTATGATAGTGTTGTAGTTAGTATACTATATGCTATGGTTTGCACACGACCTAATATTTCCCATGTAGTGGGAGTTTTGAGGCGAATGTACATGTAAACACCTGGAAAGGAGCACTAGACTGCAGTCAAAAGAGTATTCAAGTATCTACGTGTAATGACATATTTTTCAATCTATTATGGAGGAGAGCCTGAGAACAACAAGGAAATCAATGTACATGGTTTTTTCAATTCTGATTGGGCTGGAGATATTGACTACAGATGGTTGACCAACAAATATGTATTCAAGTTATTCGATAAAGCAGTCAATTGGATTAGCAGGTCGAAGTTGATCGTTGCACCATCGACTACTAAGGCTGAATACATGGAAACTACTCATGCATGCAAAGAACTTTTTTGGTTGTAGAGAATGTGTTCAAATGTTAGGTCTGATCAGCATGTTGTTAGGTTGGATTGTGACAGTCAAAGTGCAATCTTCCTAGCAAAGAACCCAACATATCATTTGAAGACAAAGCATATTGATGTTCAATACCATTTTGTGAGAAAGATGGTGGAGAACTAGATGGTGTTACTAGAAAAGGTAGACATGGTGAAGAATGTTGTAGACTCATTGACCAAGTTAGTGAGCACAGAGAAGTTTTGCTAGTGTAGGAAAGCGATGGGCTTGCTAGCCCTATGAACTAGAGTTCTAAATCTCTTATTTATGCAAAGAAGACAAGTGGGAGAATGTTGGGAATGTAAAATTCTTTGCATGTAAATCAATTGGCAAAGTCGATAGTTGATTAGCATTAGTCGATTGGATTCATAGGCAACAAATGGTGGAATTCTGGTCTATTGACCGATTGGAATAGTTGTTTGGTCAAAGGCAAATGACTGGTCAAGGAAAAGTTGACAGAACAACCAAAATCTCAACGGGCGATCGACCAAAGTTGATTCATTCAAGTCAACTATAATAGAATAATTGAAATTGGTTAGGAAGTTATGGATTGTCATTAATGAGCAGTTGCTTGTACTACATCTATAAATAAGATGTAATGGTTATGCATATGGTAAGCAATGGAAGTGTGTGTAGCATGATCATGTAATGAAGTTTGATTTGTGGTCTAGCAAGTCACAGTTGTAACCACATGTTTTTGAGTGTTTGATTAATAAATGAGTTGAAAACAAACAGGTTTGCTACTTTTCCCCCAAGAGAGGAGTTTCCATGGTAGTTTCTATGTAATTTGTTGATGTGTTGTGTGTCATTGCTTAATGTTTATTTGTGTTTAACTATATGAATCAATTTGCAAACCTACTGATCCAGGTGGATATCGGTGGCGGCCCACCTCTTCCTATTGGCTCAAAACAGTCTTCCGGCAATTTTGGCAAATTACTATTTTTAGCGGTTTTTCGGGTCCTAAACTTTTGGGGCCGTTTTGAGGCCCTAAACGACCTTTTTTGGCAATTTGGGGGGCCAAATGGTTGCCTCTGGCATGCATTTGGCCCTAATTGAATGTTGTAAATCTCAGATAGCCCTTTCCAATGGGCTACCGAGTGCCCAAACGAAGATCGTATGCAAAATTTATGACCCCGGGAAGTTGACTGTTCAACTAACCACCTTGGGGCTGCAAGCTTTATGACGGTTCATCTTCTAGGGCTAGGTTTTTGGATATTTGGGATTCTGTCCCTCATGCTTATGATAAATAGGCCCTTCTGGCCTCTCTTTGTATTCATCTTGGCACGAATGAGTATAGCGTCCACATCTCTTCTCAGAGATAGCTACCACCATTCCAGCTATTGTATTTTACAGTCTATTCTATTTCTGTTATTTAACAGAATATGTGTTTACTGTATCACTGTGTTTCTTTCCATATATCTATGTATGCGATTCAGTATATGCTATCTTATTTCGTTCCTGCATAAATCTGGATCAGTGGTATCAGAGCGGTCTGCTCTTTGATTGTTTCTCGATGCATGTCCGCGACGAGGTCAGGATACAGAGAGTTGGGTCTCGAACTAGTTTCACTTGGGGAAGACCACTCTCGCCACCCCAAATGGCCTCCCATGGTGGAAGAAAAGAGAGACAATGGAGCAATAGATCCTATCAAGTCGTTGCTCGAGGAATCCCTCGCGTGACAGAGGAATGAGATGATGGATAATTTCTCCCAGATCCTTCAACGTATGCCGACGGCAATGGATACACCTTCGACAAGCAGTCATTTCGGAGACGTGACTCCCTTCAAGGTACAAGTTAACTTTGATATCCCTTTATTTGAAGGCCAGATCGATGCCGATGCCATAGATAAATGGTTGAATCTACTAGAAGGGTATTTCTCTGTCCACAATTTTTTCAACAGGGAAAAGATCATCTTTGCACTCCTCAAGGTTGTCCCCCATGTCAAAAATTGGTGGAAAACTTATTGTGAGCAAAACTCATCAGAAGAGTCTGGATTGTTTGAATATTCCAAATCCCACTTGGGCCTCTTTTATAGAGGACATCAAGGAACAATATTACCCGGTTGGAAACTATGATGACCAGTTCACAAAATGGACCATTCTGCACCAAGAGAGGGACCAAATGGTGTCAGAGTACACCAACAAATTTCATACCTTGCACACAAATCTAGGTATCAAGGACTCCGAGCGGCACCTAGTGCTAAAATATCACAGTGGCCTGCATCGGTACATACGAACAGAGATGGATTTCCTGGAAATCTCTTCACTCGGATCCACCTATCGATATGCTGTCAAAATTGAGCAGAAATTTCAGCAAAAGAGCAAGCGTGAATTTGGACCTACGCAGAAGCAGGGCAAGGGAAACTCTGGCTCGCAAAACATGGGGTAGGGAAAGGACAACCAGTCTCAACCACAGGCGAAGAAGGGTAACGAAAAGACAAAGAAGGACATCAGGAAGTGGTGTGAGTTCCAAAAAATCCCCTGGCACAACACTGATGAATGTTGCTCAAAACAGTCATTGGTGGTTGAGATCAAAGCTTCAGAATCAAATCCCAATTCCGATTCTAACTCAGAACCTAATTTCACAGCCACACGGAAAGGGAAGCAGATCATTGATGCAGAACCCAGTGCCGTTGTTTCCACCACACAGATTCAACTAGAGGAACCTGAAGAGTCGAAGGCAGAGGAGATCCTTTTCCACTCATAGATGTGGGTGAAGGGAATTCCCCTACACTTTGTTGTGGACAGTGGCAGCCAGAAGAACCTGATCTCAGCAGAATTCATCAAGAGACTGGAGCTACCAATAACACCACACCCACAACCATACACCATTGGATGGCTAAGCCAAGGATGAGGGATCCGCGTTAGTCACCAATGTCGCCTACCATACGGCATCAAGCCCTTCAAAGATGAGGTATTGTGTGATGTGGCCCCACTTGAAGTATGCGATGTTCTTTTAGGACAACCATACATGTGGAAGCGTCATGTTGTATATGATTCACAACCTCGCAGTGTCATTGTCACCTTGGGAGGACAACTCTATCGGATACCCGAGACAGTTTTGCCTACCCCAACCAAGCAGGGCAGGAAGACAATCTCCCACACTAGGAAATTTTCCCTATTCGCAATGTCCACTAAAGGATAACATCATATCGCGGAGACATCCACAACCTTTTCCCATTATCCCTCTACTCAGCAGAAACAAGAAAAACAAAAGTTCAGTGCAGCATCGCCTATTCGAGCACCTTTGTAGTGCAAGGCCACTCATTCAAGGTGCTCCTCCAAAAAGAAACCATCCACACCAGTGCATACCAAGGATTCCACAACAACCAAAACTATTGAACAGTTGCGGCACATCCAACAACAACAATTACAACCCTCTGAAGATTTCAAAGAAAGGCAACCTTTTCGCTTCAACAAACACCATAGCAGGAGCTCAACTCAACACACAGTTCAACATATGATAAGGGATTTGACACAATGGAGACCATTGCTTCCTAAGGATGGATGATTGATCCAAGTGGATATCAGTGGCAACCCACCTCTTCCTACTGGCTCAAAACAGTCTTTTGGCAATTTTGGCAAATTACTATTTTTAGCGGTTTTTCAGGTCCTAAACTTTCGGGGTCGTTTTGAGGCCCTAAACGAATTTTTTGGCGATTTGGGGGGCCAGATGGTTCACCTTGGCATGCATTTGGCCCCAGTCGGATGTTGTAAATCTCGGATAGCCCTTTCCAATGGGCTACCGAGCGCCCCAAACGAAGATCGTATGCAAAAGTTATGACCCCAGGAAGTTGACTATTCAACTAACCACCTTGGGGCTGCAAGCTTTATGACGGTTCATCTTCTAGGGTTAGGTCTTTGGATGTTTGGGATTATTTCCCTCATGCTTATGATAAATAGGCCCTTTCAGCCTCTCTTTGTATTCATCTTGGCACGAATGAGCATAGCGGCCACATCTCTTCTCAGAGATAGCTACCACCATTCCAGCTATTGTATTTTACAGTCTGTTCTATTTCCGCTATTTAATAGAATATGTGTTTACTGGATCACTATGTTTCTTTCCTTATATCTGTGTATGTGATTCTATACATGCTGTCTTATTTTGTTCCTGCATAAATCTGGATCACCTACTGTAATCAGGATTATACCCAAAAAAAACCTCAAAACATTCTTAAGTTCAAAATCATCTATGTACCAAAAACTAATAATAGACCATCATAGGTCCTACTCATTATAATTATATAATAATGGTTGGAAGGAGAGTGCCCTCTCTGAATTATTGTTCAAGGTACCCACTTGCAAGACCAAGCCTCTTTAGATAACTTATGATCCTGATCATTAAATTCACAATATGCATGAGTGAAAGTTATGTAATAGTAAGAAGCCCCAGGTTACTAGTGACACATTGATGGTTTGCATAGTATATCAGTAGTTTTAAGTCTGTTTATAAAGTGCCATATGCAGAGATGTATTTGAAAAGAAGAAGAGGATCTGCGTTTGTGAAATGAAAGTTCTCTAAAGACCTAGAGATTGTTTATTCCTCTTTCTTTTACCCCTTTCAATAGAGACCAAAGGGAATAAAATTATGCACGATTATTTGAGCCTTTCCCTGCTACATACTTCAACTGGAAATTGTAAGAAGAATTTTAGAAAGAGGATTTCCATTACTCCATAAATTCTAGGGCTTCATTGGCTAGCTCCATTGAAGAAACCCCAAGGAATTTCACGATTTATGTGGCTTGAGTAAGACGTTGGAATACCTATATTTTGGAAATATTTTATGATCAACCTAGGCCAGTCTTATTCTATGTGTTATTTATGCTTAGTGATTTTCCCTAAAAATCCATTTGGTTCCTAGCCAACCAAATTCCATGGACAAAACGGCAAGGAAGATCCTTATATGTTGACGTTGTCTTGTCTAATAGCTAATCAAAGAGATAGTCAACCAAGGTCCTCTTCTCCAATTTGAATTGCCAGCTATGCCTTGAGAAAATCCCCTCCAAACAACTATGAAATAAGAACGATCCACATATAGATGATCCATTGTCTCACTATTTTTGCATAGAATACATCTACCTATAACTATATAGTTCCTCTTTTGACCATTATCCCATGTTAAAAATTTATTTTCTAAGAGCAACCATAATAGACTATTTGTTTTTTAGGGATAAAATAATATCAAGACTAGTCTACACCACCATACTCTCTCATCACTACATTCTTCTTCAAACGTTGCAACATATCCTATCTTGACTAAATAATCCCTCGTGCTCATGTTTTTTTACCACTTAATTTGGTATTCTTAATCTTTTAATTTGATGGAATTATGCTTAAGTAAATTTACAGATAACTCCCATTCCATTACTAGATCCCCTTGTAGATTTAAATTGTCTGTTGATTTCCAACCTTGTTCCAAGAGATTTATGTCCATCATAGAGGCTACATCTCTTAAATAGTATATCCCTTGATTATGGAGCACATCCAATAAGGCATCATATAACTTGTAATTACCTATGACTCTTATCCAAGGTTGTTCACCTATTCTTACTTTGCCATAATTTTTAATTTTCCAAACTACCCATTTACCTATGTAGGGAAAGAATTTTACCAAGGCTTCTAAACAGCGAGGCACCCTAGACTTGTTTCCTCCCAATCTGAACTAGGATTTCATTGACATCTCTTTTAAACATTTTGATTCCATTACTATATCCCAGAGGCCATCATTGTACACTAATCAGCTCCAAAGACTTTTGGATGCTAGATTTGAACTAAAAACATGGATGTTTTTCAAACCCCACCCCCCTTCTTCTTTAGGTTTTGCCAATTTGGTCCACTTAACCAACAGAATGTCTTCCCTTGCTCTTTTCCTAGTCCATAGAAAACCAAAACATTTATTTCTGAATTTAATTAAAATACTTGTAGGAATAATAGCAATGGTCATCAATTAAACATGTATACTTTTCAGTACTTCCTTTACTAGGACTAATATTCCTCCACGTGGTAACCATCTATTACACTAGACAGATATTCTGGCATCCAATTTTTTGTATATTCATGTCCAATCTTCAACGTAGTATCTATTTGGTTTTAAGTGGAACCTAAGGTATTTAACCCCTTGATCCAAGTCAAAACAATGCATTGGGAATAGGGATTCATCATTCCTGTTAAATACCTCGTCTAATCCATTAATCATAAGTGTAGACTTGTTCATATTGATCATCATGCAATTTTCTTTGTAATATAGCTCTATTAACTCCTTAATATTTTCCATCTCTTTCACTGTACCATTCCCAAAAATATTGATGTTATCTACGAAAAGTATATGTGTGATGCGTGTTGAGTTTGAGATTTTAGTCCCCTTAAAATCACCTTTGCAAATTGTTTGAAATGTTAGTAATCTTATAAACATCCATTTCACCCTATCATGGGCCTTAGCAAGGTCAATTTTCAGGATTGCTACAGGATTAAGTTTTTGAGCCTTGACTGTGTGTTCATTCTTGAGAAATACCACCACATCATGTATTTGGTGATTGAAGAGGAAGCCAAATTGTTCTTTAAAGACAACACCTGGAAAAATGCCCTTTAATCTATTAGCAATTATTTTGGATATCAACTTGTAAATTAGATTGCATAAAGAAATGGGTATGTAATATTCAAAGGTGATTGCCTGTTGTTTTTTAGGTATGAGAGAAACAAAGTTGGCATTGAGGGATCCCAACACTTTTCAAAATACCCTAGATTATTTAACAACTCGTAACAATTCTTGCGTCAAAATATCAAAGAACCCTGAATAGAATTCAACAGACGAACCATCAGGCCCTAGACTCTTCCCCTTTTTAAAAAGAAGGTAGTACTACCTTTAGTTCATCACTAGCAATCTCAACCTCCAAATCTCTTCTCATGCCTTCATCAATTACATTGGGAAACATGCTTATGATTTTCATAACTTCTATAATATTCGCTTCTTTAGGATCTTGAAAGAGAGTTTTAAAATGAATTATTCTAGCCTCTACAATATCTGTGAAGGTATTTCCATTTGGATGAAGGATCTCCCAAATTATATTAATATGATTTCTATGATTAGCATAAAAATGGAAAAGCTTAGTATTAGTGTCACCCTCCTTAATCCAAATGTCCTGAATTTTAATTCTCGAGGCAATCTCCTCCTTATCCAGTAGTTCCTTCTTTTCGCTTTTTTATTCTTCAAGGAACTGAGTTTCATCTTTTGAAAATATTCACACATCATTAATGTAAAAAATGCTCTAATCCCTTCCTCCACCTTCTTTAAGTATTTTCGAGAGTTTGCAACATTTTTGGAATCCCACCTCTTCATGACATCGTTTATGCTCTTAATATTGTCTGCAAAGTGTTTAATGGTCGAATCCTCTGATAGTGTATCCAAAGGATTCCCGAGGTATATGAAATCTTTCTCCAATAGTTGAGCATAGTTGAATTTTAGTGGACTTGGAGGTTTCTGATCTTCTGGATCCATGTAAATCACGATTGGTAGATGATCAAAGCTCTTAATGACCCAATCATATATTTAATTTTAATCCTCTCATTAAATAGGGGTTCAATCATTAGAAACTTATCTAGTCTTTTAGAGATACTCTCTCCACCTCTTCTAGCGTTCCTCTAGGTTAGTACAATCTTGATTGGTTTAAAATATCCCAGGAGATGAGACTCAAAAATGTGTGCAAAGTAATCCCTAAGAGGATCATTTCTAGTAGTCTACCTCTAAATCTCCCTTTGATTAAGGGTCAAGTTTAGGTCTCTCCCCAATATCAGTTTTCCTCCACTTAGTCAACAAATGTTAGATAAAGTTCCCAACATGTTTTTCTTTTTGTTAACACCCAAAAAGTGCTCACTACCTCATCTCCCTTATTACATGACTCATTTGTCGATATTTCCTACCATATTTGCCTCCAAAACCTTAAAAAACCATTAAAAAGCCACCAAAAGGCCAAAAAACCATTAAAAAGCCTCCAAAAGGCCAAAAAACCATTAAAAAAGCCTCCAAAAGGCCAAAAACCCCCTTTTTTTCCCCAAAAATAATGTAAATTCCTCCAAAAATAGAAAAAACCCTCTAAAAAGGGAATAAAAAATACAAAAAAGAGGAAAAACCCTATAGAGCTGACCTAAACCATATGGTGCCCAAAACCATGGGTCAGCACTCCACCACTAAAAACCTATAAATAGGTGATGGAGGCTCCCCATTTCACATCCACAATCTTCCCCATCCTTATGCTACCAAAATCACTCCTGAAACCCTAGCTCACCCTTTTGAGCTAATTTCACATTTGAGTGCCCCTTTGGCCCATTCCAAAACACTTTGGAGAAGGAGAAGGAACCCATTGGAGCTTGGAAGCAGCCCTCCTGGACTACTGCAAGAGCTTCACCAACCTCACATTAGAGGTATAATCAATACAAAAACCATTTTTATTATCTTTTTGTTATTTCATGCACATGCTTAGAGTAGTTATTGTTTTATTTACTGTCTCATTTTACCATTGTTATTGAACTGTTACTAAGGAGTCCCTTCTCCTTAGTAGGTGCTCATTTGCACTAGCTAGGGTGAAAACCCTAGCTATAGTTTTGGTGACTCTCCTAGTGTTCCTTTGAATTTCTAGTTATAGTTTTTAGAAGTTTTTAATTTTCTGCAATATTTTTTATGTTTTCCCCTTTCGGCTGTCCCTTTCGGTAGTTGGGTTTGCTGTCGTAAATCATCTCTTTTTTCTCCATAGTTGTGCTTCGACTACAGCTTCCAAACTATTAACTGCGATTCGACCGCGGCTCTCAGACTGTTTCCCGCAATCTCCTCATGGCTTGCAGTCTATTTCCTGCAATCTGACCATGGCTCTCAACCTGTTTCCTGCGATTCGACCGTGGCTCTTAACATGTCCCCTGCGATCCGCCCACAGCTTTCAGCCATTTTCCTGTGATCCACCCACGGCCATTTTCCAGTTCCCTACGATTCGCCTGCGGCTTTCAGCCATTTTCCTACGATCCGCTTGCGGCTTTCAGCCATTTTCCTACGATCCGCCTGCGGCTTTCAGCCATTTTCCTGCGATCCTCCTGGGGCCTTTAGCCTTTTTCCTTAGGTCCGCCTGCGACTGTCAGTCTATTTCCCACGATTCACCCGCGCAGTTTCGCCACAGACCTGCGATCTATTTTCTGCAATTTTTCCCTGTTTGAACCCAGCACTTTGCTGCAATATTTTCTGCACCTGCATAGCCACTTGTCCTACCTACAACCACACTTACCTACAGCCTTTTTTCTGCAGTTTGATTTATGTTCCATTTACAACATTTTTTAAAATTTTTAGCATTTCAATTGAAAAAGAGAAAATTTTGCATTTCAAAGTTTAATTTCTGCATTGTTATTATTATTTAGAAAGTTGCCCACCCCATGGCACTTTTACTTGGGTTCATTATCTCACACACACACACTCTGTCACCTAATTCAAGTGAGCCCTAAAATACTACTTAACACAACCAACATTCTAACCCCACTTGGGGAACACATAAGAATATTGTAGTTAGGTAGGGTCAGGGGGATAGGAATCCAAATAACACCCCTCAATCACTTACACTTGAGACATAGTTGTTGTCCATTAGGGAACCAAAATCCCCTAGTATTTTTTGGCACGGTCACAACCAGTTTATTAGAGGGCCTCCCCCCTAGGAGGGTTGAAGTAGCCAGACTAGTTTCAGAGGCCTGAGTGGAATACCACACTCCATTCAGTAACCGAAGGATACCTTTCATAGTTCTCGGTGTACCACCCATATGGGGGTACAGCGGCGATAGAACCAAACTGCAAATTCACCTTTTCTGGACATGTCATGAACGGGGTATCTTAGTTGCCTTTCTTCTAGGATTGACTACCCGGTGTCCCTCCCAATAGGGGGATATCTTTAGCCACTTGGCTCTACTATCCATATTGTCTGACTTAGATTTCATCACCTTGCAGAGGATATGTCTAGTTGAGTCAGAATACTATTTAGCTAGGTGTTTGCATGCTCCCTTACCTCCCTTTGGTCTAGCGAGTCCACTATTTTTTTTTATTTTTTTAGGAAACCTGCTGCTTGTTGGTATTCTGACCATTTTTGTTGATACTCTGCTTATTGTAGCACAGCCATTACAGTAAGTTTTTTGAGTTGGTTGTTGGTCTGAGTGACATCTTTTTGCGCTCTCCTTTTGCACACTCGGTTGCATTAGGGTTTTTGAGATGTTTTTCACTCGACACAACCCCCATATACTTGACACCATCTACACCATTGAGTCCTCGAGACATTCTCGGTGCCTCCGGGGCCAGCCCCCACAGCACAGTTCACTTGACACCACCCGTCATAAACATAGAGCTTCATCACTCGACTCCACTCGTCGCAGACGCAGAGCTCCATCCCCCGACACTGATGCCCCTTATTTTACCTCTGATTCTGAGGCAAAGTCCGAGAACCCCACTTATACTGCACCAACCATCCCCATGGATGGCATGACTTCCAATCCTTTCTTTGTAGGGACCATTGGTGGAGCATCCACCACCACCCCAGCTACCACACCCGCTTTGGGTATGCCCTCGATCAGACCCACATCCACCATTCCGATCACTATACCTATTCCAGTGGCTAGTATACCCATCCCAACTCCACCAGTGATTCACACTACCCTTGGTGGTGCAGGACCGTCCCATACCATCTTCGTTCCCCCAACTGGGGGCAACGTCCCCAACCTGAACCCAACCCCTCCACTTGGGGGCATTGGCCCCAACATGGTCACGACCACTAGTATGTCACATCCTTCTACTAGTTTGCCATTCATGGCTAGTCTCAACCTCCCTGACCTGGCTAGACTGACTAACAATTCCATCAGACACGACCCTGTGTGGCCTCACATGCCCACCAAGCTCCCATTAGACATCCCTAAGTTTGAGGGTAAGCCAGGTGAAGACCCCCAGAACCATATTATTTCCTTCCATCTATGGTGTTCCTCCAACTCCATAGTGGATGACTCTGTCTGACTACGTCTATTACAGCGCACCCTCACTAGCTCTGCAGCCAAGTGGTGCATCGAACAGCCCCATGGGACCCATGTACCTTTACTTCCCTTGCCTCGACCTTCATGCGGTTCTTTCAGTTACTTGTCCACTATGGCGCGGGAGTTGAGATCCTACTGTCTTGCAGACAGAACACGGCCACCCACATCACTAACCACATTCATGAGTGGCGTCGATGTCGAAGCCTCTGCAAAATCACGTTAGATGACTGTATCTTCTTAGATTGGTTTCTAAAATCTCTCCTTCCTGTCATTGCCAAGGATGTGGCATCCGAGCGACCCCAGTCCGAAGAAGAGGCCATCCTCAAAGCCCAACAATTTGACCTTATTTATGCCCAGTCTGGTTACCTATATTCCATCATCCCTTACGCCCCCCGCGGTGATTCCTCCCGCCATGATGCGCCGGGGGCATCCCATGCCGCAGATGGCATCATTGGCTGTATAGCCTCACATAACCAGCCCTTTTCCATAGCACGTCATAGCCCTAGCCCCGACCTTTTGTGGGCTACATCCCAGTCTGGTGCAACCAATTCATATGCTCCATGGCACATCATCACCATTCCCATGGACCTTCATGTCCACCTCAATGCTTTGGTCATGCATCCCCTGCTTACACCCCCCCGGTCGCACCTCAGCCATATTACCACCCGCAGACCGCGCAAGCTCCTATATCCTCACAAACCCTAGCTGCTTATTACCCGCCATAGGCAGCCCCTACGGAAAACCTACAACCCGTCACACAAACGTATCAGCAACCCCCAAAAGGTTTAACACCTGCACCGCCTCCACCTACTTATTATCCACCGCAGCCTACTCCTGCACCTATACAACCCCAGAACCCACCTACTGCCCAAGGGAAAGCATATGTGCAACAGAATCCGCAGTAGAACCAAAATAATCAATGCCAACAAGGCCAGCAAAACCGCGGAAAAGGCCGTAACCGTGGGAACAACCCCCCTCAAGACAAAATCGGTCAACCTCCCAATCCTCCGAACAATAATAATGTGGCACCTGCCAATCAGAACCCCGACCGGCCGCCCAAGCAAGCCAAAAACCCTAATTTGTGAACAAACCATCCTTATTTTATTTGCGGGGTCTATGGCCACTACACACATGCTTACCCACATTTAGAGCGAGCTCGGCAACTATGGACCAATGATGCCCACTGCCAAGGGCACGCGGCTCCTCAGGTACCTCCCAACCCCCCATCACCTCAGAATCCACCCTTAGTGTTACAAAACCCTTTACCAACCCAAGGCGTAGTGAACACTCAACCGTTAGCTCCCCCTCAAGGAAACCTGCCACCACAACAGCAAATCACTTATGCCACTACTAATCAACCCATGATAGACTCAGATACCCATCACTTGTTAATGACATCATCTACCGATTTCAACCTTCAAACCCATCGGAACCAATATGGCTCCACCCCTGAAGCCCCTCCCGCCGACAAAAACACCAATGCTCATCCCACTGATCAATCATTACGCATACCTCCGTCTCCACTAGATGGTGCCTCCAAAGCCCCTTACTTCCCACTTCGCCACATCAACAATAACCCCAATGCTCGCGTTGCGTCTAATTACAACATTGTAGATGACTTAGCCCAATCCCCCTCAGCCATGTCTGCGTTAGAGGTCTTAAAAAACTGTCCTGCACAACGCAAGACTTTGCTCTTAGCCATTGGTGCTATTGACCCAAATGATTCACGAATGATGGCCTTCGATTTGGACCAATCCGAACCACACCTGCCTTCCACTTTAGCGTTCCAAGTTTCTGTATCTGTTCGGAATCTTGTCATCCATTGGTGCATCATCGATGAAGGTGCCTCTACATGCGTTATTTCCACATTCGTTTGGTAGAAGTTGGGATCCCCTACTCTCCAGCAGTCCACCACTGCGTTGCGAGCCTACGACGGCCGTTCGGCTCAACCCCAAGGTCTCTTAGCTAATGTCCCCATCCAGTTGGCTAGTAAAACCGTGCTCATTGACATAGAGGTCATCAACGCCCAACATGATTATAGCCTCTTACTTGGCCGCAATTACATGTATGCCATGCGGGTGGTTGCCTCATCCGTTTTTTGTACCATGACGTTCCCCCATGATGGACACGTGGTCAAGGTTGATCAACTCACCTATTATGATCCCAATGCCCCTGCTAAACCCGAAAATGTTCTCCCCATGGTTGAACAACCTGCTTGCAGTGAAACTACCTCATTGGTTTCCTCAATGGGACCCGAAGTCTACTCAAATATGCCGATGACTTCAACATTCCAAGCCATTCTGCCCCTGTCACCCGTGACTAACATATCTGACTTATGTACTCTTTCCCACAATACACCAACACCCAACCATCAACCGCCCTTGCTACCTCAACCACCATTGGTACCTAGTCATGTTGGTGTTACACCCATCCATACAATCCCCTTCCTATTCCCCCCTTCGGGAGTAGTAAGCGCCCCGGTTATGGCTACCCTCAGCCTCCCCGGTTTAACCTTAGGATTACCTGTATGGTACATTACGCCTCCCGTTACCCCTCCGACACCAAATGTCATCCTACAACCGGTGCAATCCATCACCACTACTAGTCAACCACCTCCCGGTGTCACTACTCCTTCCTCATCGGCCAATCCATCCCCTCTTATCAAGCACACTGGGGGCAGAGGCCCACAACCATACACTGCTTTACCCCCGCCCAAAACCGTTAAAACCCCCCCTGTGTTTCATGCTCCTCCCAAATGCTCATTGTGTAATGTGTTAGGCCATCCTACCCATCAATGTCCACAATTACCTGCATTACAAGAGCACGTGCAAATGCTTGACGACGACCCCAACATCTCGGTTGTCCAACTCGACCCTACCCCTAAGCCTCGTGATAAATCACTGCGTACCAACCACCCTTGTGCAATATGCGGTATTTACGGCCATTACTCACATCACTGTCCAGATCTCCCAAATTACAGAGCAGCTCTCTATGAGATGAATAACTTGGACCTCGAGACGGCCCCCCCCACCATTAAAGAGATCCACCCCCCTGTATCCCCGTCATCCGGAGAGATTAATACCATTTATATGATCTCAAATACTAGCACTCCCTTGTCAACCGATTTGACCACCCAAAGTTTCCACAATGATGAGGAGATTCTTGAGGCTCTTACTGCACCTGATTACCCCTAGGAAGACATGCACCATCATTCTTATTTCCTCCCAGAAGGGTCCTCCTCCACCACAGCCACCCAATTCTCGGTTGAGTCCAAAGATTTCTTTCCTGCCAAAGTCGACTGGTTTAAAGACCCCATTCCTGCCCCCGACGCCTTCGAGGAAGGTAACATGGCCAACATCTCACCCACCATCCACATTTATATCTCTGCCCCAGCTGGTGCTCCTGAAATCATCATGTTAGGAGCCTCCTGCACTGAGTATGAGATCGGAGAGTACAAAAAACTTTTCCAAGAGTTCCACGATGTCTTTTCCTGGTCCTATACCGAAATGCCTGGACTTGAACCCGCTATCATAGAACACCACATTGACATGTGGCCAGTTGTACCCCCCGTTCGCCAGAAACAACGCCCCATTCATCCATCAAAGATCCCTGTCGTTAAGGCAGAGATTGAGAAACTTCGCACAGCAGGATTCATTTATCCTATTGCATATACAACTTGGGTTTCTAACCCCGTCCCTGTTAACAAGAAACAAGGCACCATCAGAGTATGTACTGACTTCTGCAATTTAAACCGAGCATGTCCCAAAGACAATTCCCCCACGCCATTCATTGACCAAGTCATCGATGCGTGTGCGGGCCATGAGGTCTTATCCTTCATGGATGATTTCTCAGGATACAACCAGATTCAAATCCGCAAGGAAGATCAATACAAGACTGCCTTTACCACCCCATGGGGCACCTTTTCCTATCGTGTCATTCCTTTCGGCCTTAAAAACGCTGGTGCCACCTTCTAGTGGGCCATGACCTATTGTTTTCACGACTTGGTCCATATCCTACTAGTCTATCTTGATGATCTTACAGCTCATTCCAAGAAATGATCCGACCACCTCAATGACCTCCAACAAGTTTTTCTGCGCTGTCGCAAGTATCAGATCCACTTGAACCCACTCAAGTGCGTCCTTTGCATTTCGGCAGGCCAGTTGTTAGGTTTCATTGTTTCCCATAAAGGAATCATTGTTGATCCCCTCAAAGTCCAAGCCATCATAGACCTTCCTACACCTCGCACACTCCGATAGCTCCAGAGTTTACAGGGGAAATCTAATTTTCTCCGTCCCTTCGTTCCTGATTATGCCACCACAGTTCATGGTTTCTTACGCCTGCATCGTACTCACATACCCTTTGTTTGGGATGACTAGGTGCAAGATGCATTCAAAGCCCTTAAAAAATCTCTCACACAAGCCCCTTTGATCTCTCCTCCAGATTTCTCTCAAGACTTCATCCTTTACGTCTCGGCATCCGATCACGCCGTGTCCAGAGTCCTTGTCCAAGAAGACGCTGCTCACCAAGAGAATGTCATTTATTATGTTAGCCAGACCTTGTCTGGACCACCCCTACGTTACCCGTATGAGGAATGACTAGCCCTTGCTGTGGTCTTTTCCATCCTGTTAAGTCAGTAAATTTTTCTGCATTTTTAGTTTTTCTCCCCATTTTTGGTTTGATTTTTTGAGTCTACCTTAGTTAATTTTTGGTTTTCAGTTTTGGTTTTTGTCTTCTTAAGAACCTTATGAGTGATTGAATAAATTTTGAACCTAGTCCTTTCAGATTTCATTTTATTTTGGTGAATTTTTATATTGAAAAGGAGTCATATGTTCAAAGGAAGAATCATCAATGACTTTAGAGAATGGTTGAACTTATGTCCTAAACCAAATAGCTGCCAAAATCTCTGACAAATTGGCAAAAAGTTAGAAAATTGCTAAATTTTGGTTAAAAGATATTCTTGTAGCGCTACACCAAAGTTTAACACAAAGCGCGCTACAGGAATATCGTGGCATGAAATTTTTGTAAATTTTCGATCTGATTTCAATCATGATGCAGAGTGAGAGTATCTAATCGCATTATGTGAGTGTTTAACACGTGTTTGCAGCATTTTGAGCATGATGTTAGTTGGTTGTTAATCACGAAGAGAAAACAAGGGCATCATTACATGTTATGCGGGTTCAGTTGCACAGAGACCAGCCAATTCCGGGTTTAGCTGTCAATTTTCTCTTGTCACACGCATCATCACAGAGGAGGCAGTGTTTGTGCAGGAGTGTTCACTGTTAAACGGTGGATTGTGTCGATGTGGAAAGGAGACAGGTGTGTTCAGGCGCCAGTGAAAATTAGGGCTTTTGAATTCATTCACCTGGGGCTAAAAAATCGATATGAGGACACCTGTGCTCGAAGGAGGACATCATTGACACCTCAAATTGAAGACATTAAGCCACATTGGACGAGTAATTGACAGGTATTATGTTATAACCCGTATAATTGGAAAATTTGGGTTTTTGCTGCTGCACGATTTTTCTGAAAAAATTGGTTGCTGAGGAGGATGTAATAGATCGTAAGATGAGGAATTCACCACAGAAATAGTCACCTGAAGCCAGTTAGGAGGAATTTGCATGAATGTTTCTCTCATGACCTAATGTTTTAAACATCAGAATATACAGAATAGGGCGTCGAAAAGACTCACAGAATTAGCTGTAGAACTCAGTTTTTACACAGAAGGGAGTCTGCTAGCTTGATACAGGTGTTACACAGAAAGGTATGTTAATTTGTGCAGGTGATTGAAATATCACTGAAATTGTTATAACCTGCAGAATTAGTTGCTCAGAAAACAGCTTATAAAACATTTTTGAAACCTAAAACTAGACTGTTCCTGTTTCCTGAAAAGAAAGATATGGGAAAAAGCAGTAAAAGTGGCAAGGTTAACAGGGCTGAGCCCACAGATTTGACATGGATTCAGAAACTTCCAGATTGTGCAGAGCTTTTCCAGCAGGCAGGATGGTTGAAATTTTTCAAGAAAATAGATGGTTTTAATGCTCAAGTGTCCTGCAATTTTGCCAAAGGACTTAAGAATGAGATGATTATAATGGATCCTTTGAGATTCAAATTGACTGTGGAATTAATATCAGAAGCCACTGAGATTAGTTATGAGGGTGAGCACTGGTTCAAGAAGTCTCCTTTTGAGTTTGATCCTCAAAGATACTTATTGCCCAATGTTATTCCTGACTGGAACAAAGGTATTCTCATACATAATTTCAGGAGGGAATGGATTGAACCTATAAGGATTCTTCAGAGTTATGTGACTTGTGAAGGGAGGTATTCATTAGTGTTCAAATATCATCTCAGGTTCCTACAGCACATGGCAGGGGTTTCTAAAATGAATTTGCCATTCTTTTTCTTTAAAAGCCTGCAGAAAATGTCAAGCAAAATAAAATAGCATGATGATCATACTTCTCAATCACTGTTTCATCATGGTCTCATTAAGCTAATCATCTCTACAGTGTTGCAGCATGAGGAAAAAACTTGGGACTTCTTTTTGTTTTGGTCAGGAGTTCATCCTAAAGGAGAAGACCAACAACCCAAAAGACAAACTGACAAGGGAAAAGTAATGATACAAAAGTTAGGGCATTCAGTTAAACCTGCAAAGAAACATGACATTAAAGATAAAAAGAAAACAAGGCAGGTAGCAGATGAAGGACAGAATGACAGTCAGCCTCAGGAATTTCCAGAGCACAATAAGGTCAAGTTCTCATTATTTGATGATAAAAAGGAAGAAGAATTTCTTGAAAAGAAGTCATCACCTACAGCAGATTTTCAAGAAGAGAAGAAAATTGACATCAAAGTGATTCCTGTAGCTAAGGAAGAAGTTCATAATCAGCCAAGAAGCCCCATCACAGTCCTCTCAGATGATGAGGGCTATATGTTAGAAGAAGAGCAGTTTATTCCTGAGATCAAGGTTAAAACTGAGATTAAAGAAAATCAAACTATAGAGGACAAAACCACAAAGCCTAAGAAAGTCAAAAAGCTGGAAGTGGTAGAGTTAGCATCTATTCGGTACCAAGGGAAGAAATTAAAAATGATGGGAGAAGCAGCTACTTTCTGGAGACCTAAAACTAGGTCGAAAAACAAATTAAGGTTAAATATGAAAAAGCTTTTAAATCCAAAATTGAAGGCTGATAAGGTGACTATCTCTGATGAAGAACCCATGGAGGAGGAGAAATCAAAGAAAGATGAATTGCAGCCAGGTAAAAAGGAAGAAATTAGGTCAGAAAAGGTAGCAGGTGAAGGAAAATCCAAGTCCATCATTGAAGACATTCCTGGAAAATTGTTGACAGAAGAGATTAAGTCAGTACAGGCCACAGATGATCCAAGCCCCACCATTGAAGATACTGCTGAGAAGCTATTGACAGAAGAAGCAATATTTAAGAAGTTTGACATGTTTTGCAAACCTAATGAGGAGCAAGATGCTGCAATAGAAAAACTGGTTAATTCTGACAAGGAGAATTTGAAGAAGACTGTCAAACAGTATAAACATCAAATGAATTATATGCAGGAAGTTAATGATGGTCTAATGATGGCAAATAGAAGATTAAGAGAAGATCTTCAAGATACTCATGATAATTTTCAGGAGTTAGTGATTGATGCAAAGGAAGTACTCAGAAGAAAAAGGGTTGCTGATAAGCACTGCTCAGAATTAGAAAAGACTGTTGAAACCTTGCAGCATGAAAATGAACACCTACAGAAAAGGATAGCTGAGCTGGAGCAAAAGCACAAAAGAATGAAGAAAAGATCCTCAAGTCCAGATGGCATATCTTTGCTTTTGGAGGCATCGAAAGAAATCTAAGGCAGTTAGGTTCATTTAAGACATTTTGTTAAAGAATTTGCTATTTTTAGCAAAGATGTAATTTTGTAAAAATGTAATTGTTACTTTACCTAGTCTAGTCATTCGATGGAGAATTAGTAGGAAATACCCTAACTGTTTTTGAGAAGAAAAACTATTTAGAGAGGGAGGAAAGACATTGTAAGGGTTCGAATTTTTGGAGAGCTTTAGGAGGTCTGCAAGCTGTTGATTCTTCCAGACTTGTTCACTGCTAAGTATTGCAAACTCTCATATGCATTTTTGATGAAACTATGAATATATGACTCCTTATCTCACTTCTGATATGTATTGGCTTCATTTTGAACTTATATAGTTTCTTGATTGACAAATTCATTTCTGGTTTTATGTGTAATTTCCAGTGATGCTTGTCTTTTATTGTATGAACTTCATTGCAATCTTTTGTTGGATTCCTGAGATATATATGCATCTTCATGGATATATGTGTATGAATTAGTTTTTATTTATCTGCTGAATGTATTCCCTTATGCTCTTGAAGTTTCTAACCAAAACCTACAAAACAAAACCCTAAAAACCTAGTTTGGATTGATTTTATTTTTGAGATTGTGTTGGCTTGTTACCCTAGCCTTAGTAACAATTTCTGACACAAACATCTTTGGCGCCGTTGCCGGGGACGAAGCTGAAGCATATCTTCCCTGGGATACTCATCATTTTTCTGGTTTAAGAGGTAGACTTGAACCAGCAGTTTTTGAAGGCTATTTTCACCAAAAAGAAGTCACACTGGCTTCTAAAGGGATTGGGACCAGGAATAAGCCTGTTTCTCCATTAAAACTGGGTGTGACAGACCCTGAGCAGATTTTGAAAACAGCAAACAAACTCAGAAAATCTCGATCTTTGCCAGCTTCCTGTGACTCTCACCAGTTGGGTGAATCATTAGACCCAGCTGAAATTTCACCCTGTATAAAACCTATCCTTTCTGAGAACACTTTTCAGGTTTTCACTAATCCTCAAAGTTTTTTGAAAGCTAAAACCTCTTCCCCTGATAAAATACCAATCTTTCAGTTGAAGGTAGGAAGAAATCCTTTTCAAAAAAGTTTTAGTCAAATATCTTCCTCCTCAAGATCTCAGTCTAAACCTCAGTCCACAATGGCGGCCCAAAATCCACCTATGGATATGATGGATAGAATGGTAGCAGCTAGGTATGCACCATTAGTTTTACCTCAGCCTCTACATGCATTGCCTGGAGGTGATTACCAAAAATATATGCCTAGATTCAATGGACAAGGGGAAATCACTGCTGAGGAACATTGGGAGGCTTTCATGAGTTATGCTGACAATCAGAATATTGAAATTAAAGATGTGTGGATGAGGGTATTTGTTCAGAGTCTAGATGGAGATGTAAGAAAATGGTTTAGAGACTTGCCTGCTAACTCCATTACTATTATTGAAGAACTCCATGAGCTTTTCATGAGACAATGGGGAGATACGAAAGATCACACATACTATATAACTGAATTTGGAGCTCTCAGAAGAAAGAAAGATGAAACTGTTGCAGATTTTTCCAAGAGGTTTAATAAGATGTACAGTAGAATTCCAGCAGAAATTAAACCCACTGAAACATCAGCCAAGTTGACCTATGCCAATGCTTTTGATCATGAATTTTCTTTATTACTCAGAGAAAGAAGACCTATCACCCTGCTGAACATGCAAGATGCAGCCCTAGAGGTAGAGTCTAATTTGTTAGCTTCAAATAGACTTAAGAATGAAACATCTCAGCAGCTGTATGAAAGAAAGGGAAAGAAAGAAGCTGTCACGGCAGGCTCTGCTTCTCAATCTGCTGAGGCCAAGATAGATGAGATGGCCAAAATGGTTAAGGTCCTTACTGCAAAGTTGAATAAACTTGAGCTTGAAAAGAATTCTGCTAAACCTGCTCCAGAAGCTCAGAGGAATCCAAATAACCAAAATCAATTTAGGAGACAATTTGCACCTAGATTCATGCCAAGGGAGCGAAGAAATAATGACATCCAGCAAGAAAGGAGAGAAAATGAAGATCAAAAAGTGCCCCCACCTTTTCAAAATAATTTGGTTGATGAGGAAGAAATTGATCAGCAGCTGCTTTTTGAAGAAACTGAGACTGATCAGGACATGAACCACATTGGAGATAAAATGTTTACAGGCTTTGTTACTGAAGAATATTTTCTAAATTCTGAATATTATGATGCTGATTTATATGAGGTTGAAGATGAATTGGAGTTTGAAAAAACTGCTGTAAATGCTGCCACTAATCAGAATGGAATTAAGAAAATCATTAATCTCAGAACTGGACCGAAACAAGTAGTTCAAGCTCCTAAGAAGAAAGCTGCTGTTCCTGCTCCAGTTATTCCTGATAAACCAACTGCTGATCCTGTAGCAGAAAAGAATAAACCTGTAGAAAAACCTAAGAAGAATACAGAAATTGAAGAGGTAAATAGGTCAGGTCAAAATTTCAGTTTGGAAAATGAGTTAGGAAAACTTAAAATTCCTGTGCCATTTTCTGAGCTTATAAAAAATCCATCATACAAGAATACAGTTTTGAAAGTAATGAATATGCCAAATAATCAGCCAGTTTCAGATACAGTGAATCTCCAGGAAGAAAACCCTAGAATTTTTATTGGATCAGCTTTGGCTGAGAAGACTGAAAACGAAGCTGGTGCTTCTCCTCCTTTCTATATAACTCTGACTGTGCATGAGCAGATGATTCATAACTGTCTGTTAGATTCAGGAGCATCCCATAATTTGATGCCAAAATCTGTGATGGAAGCCCTGGGCCTTAATGTCACTAAGCCTTACCATGATCTATATGCTTTTGACTCCCGAGCTGTAAAATGTCTAGGAGTGATAAAAGATATGGTTGTCAATCTTACTCAGTTACCCATGAAAAGTGTAATAATGGATGTTGTGGTAGCTGACATCACACCAAAATTTGGTTTACTTCTGTCTCGGTCATGGGCTAAGAAAGTTGGGGGAACATTACAGATGGACCTCTCTTATGCAACTATTCCTGGTTTTGGTGGAGAAAACAGGAGACTTTATAGAGAGCTATAGTTGGCTTACATAGTCACAGATGAGAAAAACCCTACAAATCACCCAATGTATTCTGTGGATAAAGACCTTGGTTCATGCATACTACAGTTTAGTGAGGAAGAGAATTCTGCTGGTCTGTTACAAGTACAAAAAGATCAGCCTGTAAAACACAGTCAAGAAGAGCAGGATGTATTGTGGCAGTTGTATTTTGATGGGTCTTCATGCAAAGAAGGTGTTGGAGCTGGAATTTTATTGATTTCTCCCGGGGGTGAAATGGTGAAACTTATGTATAAGTTAGAATTTGCTACCACCAACAACACTGCTGAGTATGAGGCCCTGCTACTGGGATTGAAGGCTGCTAAAGATTTGGGAATTCAGCAAATTTCTGCATTTGGCGACTCCGAACTAGTTGTTCAACAAGTGAAGAACAAATATCAAGTAAAGCAGGGTTTGCTGAAAGTATATCGAAATGAGGTATGGGATATGCTTGAGAACTATTTTATAGCATTTAATATGACTCATATTCCCAGAAATCATAATGAAACTGCAGATTCTTTAGCCCTGGCTGCCACACACTTCAGAATTCCAAAAACCACTCAATTAAGGTATCCAATAGAGGTGAGATATAGACCATGTGTTCCAGATAATGTGAGACATTGGAGGGTTTTTGAAGATGACATTGAAATAAAAAAATTTCTTGAGCTTGTAGATGAATTTTCAAACAATCAAATTGATCAAGAAATAGATGAAAGGGATGAACAGTTAGATGAATTTGCTGCAGAAGAGATAGCTGGGCATAAGATTATTGAATTGAAGAGCAATTTCATTCCGAAAGGTCTAGTACCTTTAGAAAGAATATTCACTAAAGATGATACACCTTCCAGACCAGTAATGCAATCTTCAGAAGACAATGTAGAGGAGTACAATATTGGTTCAGCAGAACATCCCAGAATGGTAAAACTGTCTAAAAACCTAACAGCTGAGCAAAGAAGTAGATATATCAGGCTGTTGAGAAAATATATAGATGCATTTGCTTGGTCTTACAAGGAACTAAAAACCTATGATACAGCAGTTATCCAGCACAAAGTTCCTTTGAAACCTAATGTCAAACCTTTCAGGCAGAAACTAAGAAGAATCAATCCAGCCTTGTTCCCTGTAATTGAAAAAGAATTAAAGAAGTTGTTGGATGCAAAAATAATAGTGCCTCTTAGGTATTCTTCTTGGGTGGCCAATTTGGTTCCTGTTAGAAAGAAGAATGGAGAGATTCGATTATGTGTTGACTTCAGAAATTTGAATCGATCATCATTAAAAGACAATTACCCTCTCCCCAAGATTGAACAGGTTTTGCAGCAGGTGGTTGGAGCTCAAAGGATTTCTATGCTAGATGGTTTCTCAGGATACAATCAGATTGCCATGCATCCTGATGACAAAGAAAAGACAGCTTTTACAACCCCCTGGGGGACATTTATGTATGACAAAATGCCTTTTGGTTTGATGAATGCTGGAGCAACCTTTCAGAGAGCTATGGACATTGCATTCGTGGGTGAAAAAGATAAGTTTGTAGTTATCTATCTGGATGATATCACTGTCTTCTCAAAGTCTGATGATGAACATTTGAATCATTTAGAACAAACCTTCATAAAATGCAGGAAATTTGGTTTATCTTTAAACCCTAAAAAATCACATTTTGCTGTGCAAGAAGGTAAGTTGCTTGGCCACTTGGTATCAGCTGATGGTATCAGAATTGACCCTGAGAGAGTCAAAGCAATACTAAAGATTAGCTTGCCCAGGAGTAAAAAGGATGTGCAATCATTTATTGGCAAAATCAATTTTCTGCGATGGTTTATTCCTAATTTTGCTGAAACAATTAAGCAAATTACAGCCATGTTAAAAAAGGACCAAGAAGTCAGGTGGACTGTTGAAGCAAAGGCATCTTTTGAGAAGATTAAAGTGGCTCTCACTGAAGCACCTGTTCTGGTGAGTCCAAATTTTGACAAAGAATTTCTTACATTTTCTTTTGCTTCAGAAGACACCATTGTTGTTGTCCTACTTCAGAAGAATGAGGAGGGATTGGAACAACCAATTGCCTTTTTCAGCAAAACACTTAGAGATTCAGAGCTGAAATACAGTATCTTGGAGAAACAAGCCTATGCTCTGGTAAAGGCTTTAAAATTCTTCAGAATTTATATTTTACACTCCAAGGTTGTTTCCTTTGTTCCAAATGCTGCAGTGAAGGATGTTTTGACACAACCTGATAGTGAAGGAAAGAGGGGAAGGTGGATTGCCAAAATTATGGAATATGAAGTGGAAATTAGACCTACTAAGCTGGTCAAAGGACAAGGATTGGCCAAACTGCTGGCTGACTCAAATTGTCAGGCATTAGGATTACATGCTATGACAGAAGAATCAGCACCTGAAGAAAATCAAATAATCTTGGAAAAAGAAAGAATCATGGATTCTTATTCATCTTCAGATTGGTATGCTGACATTGTCCATTTTCTGTTATTTTTGCAATGTCCAGAACATTTAGACAGAAAAGCTGCCAGGTCCCTGAAATTGAAAACTACCAAATACTGTCTGATAGAAGGTCAATTGTTTTGGAAAGATCCAGCAGGAATCTTATTAAGGTGTCTAGATCAAGCTAAAATAAAAGAAGTGATTTCAGAATCTCATGAAGGAGCTTGTGGAGGACATAAATACTGGAAAACAACAGCCTATAAAATTTTAAGAGCTGGTTACTATTGGCCTTCACTTTTCTCAGATGTTTATCACCATGTGAGAGCTTGCATACCATGTCAAAAGTTTGCAGGTAAATAGAAGTTGCTGTCTTTACCTTTGAATCCTATTGTAGTCAATGCCCCTTTTCAGCAGTGGGGTCTGGATTTTATTGGAGAAATTAATCCAGCATCTTCAGGCCAGCATCATTGGATTTTGACTGCCACATATTTCTTTACAAAATGGGTGGAAGCTATCCCGACAAGGAATGCTACAGATAAGGTGATTATGGATTTTATTGAAAATAATATTCTTAGCAGGTTTGGTTGTCCACAAAGATTGATCATTGATAATGCCAAAGCATTTAAATCCAAGGCAATGGTGGTTTTTTGTGAGAAAAATGGCATTGAACTTAAACACTCAACTCCTTATTATCCTCAAGGAAATGGTCAGGCAGAATCATCTAATAAAAATATCATTCAATGCATCAAGAAATTGCTCAAACAAAATAAAAAATCCTGGGATTCAATGTTGAAATATGCATTATGGGCAGATAGGATTACTGTAAAACAAGCCATTGGTACTTCACCCTTTCAGCTGGTTTATGGAACAGAAGCAGTATTTCCAGTACAATTGGGAATCCCAGTAATGAAGTTCCTCCAAAATTCTCAAGAGGAACCAGATGATTTACAAAGGAGAATTTTTGAAATGATTGAGTTACAGCAGAACAGGGAGAAGGTAGACAAAGAAGCCCAGCTGTATAGAGCTAAAATGAAAACCAGGTTTGACAGAAATATCAAAGATCACATTTTTTCAGAAGGTGAGATGGTTTTAAGATGGGATGCAAGAAAGGAACAGAAGGGGAAACATGGAAAATTTGATAATTTATGGTTTGGCCCTTTTCTGATAGCTAAGGTTTTGGAAAATAATACTTTCATATTGCAGTCCTTGGAAGGAGAGGAATTGCTCAGCCCTGTTAATGGGCGATTCCTCAAGCATTTCTATAGTTAAATGAAGATCATGGTCACTTTTCATTGTATATACCGGTGTGAGTGAGATTAAATAAAGACTCCATAGCCCAATGGAAGACTGAAGGCACTAGTCTACAAGTTCTTGAAGCCTCACAGGGAGGACTTCATCCCGCAGCTGGAGCCAGATGTTAAGTCAGTAAATTTTTCTGCATTTTTAGTTTTTCTCCCCATTTTTGGTTTGATTTTTTGAGTCTACCTTAGTTAATTTTTGGTTTTCAGTTTTGGTTTTTGTCTTCTTAAGAACCTTATGAGTGATTGAATAAATTTTGAACCTAGTCCTTTCAGATTTCATTTTATTTTGGTGAATTTTTATATTGAAAAGGAGTCATATGTTCAAAGGAAGAATCATCAATGACTTTAGAGAATGGTTGAACTTATGTCCTAAACCAAATAGCTGCCAAAATCTCTGACAAATTGGCAAAAAGTTAGAAAATTGCTAAATTTTGGTTAAAAGATATTCTTGTAGCGCTACACCAAAGTTTAACACAAAGCGCGCTACAGGAATATCGTGGCATGAAATTTTTGTAAATTTTCGATCTGATTTCAATCATGATGCAGAGTGAGAGTATCTAATCGCATTATGTGAGTGTTTAACACGTGTTTGCAGCATTTTGAGCATGATGTTAGTTGGTTGTTAATCACGAAGAGAAAACAAGGGCATCATTACATGTTATGCGGGTTCAGTTGCACAGAGACCAGCCAATTCCGGGTTTAGCTGTCAATTTTCTCTTGTCACACGCATCATCACAGAGGAGGCAGTGTTTGTGCAGGAGTGTTCACTGTTAAACGGTGGATTGTGTCGATGTGGAAAGGAGACAGGTGTGTTCAGGCGCCAGTGAAAATTAGGGCTTTTGAATTCATTCACCTGGGGCTAAAAAATCGATATGAGGACACCTGTGCTCGAAGGAGGACATCATTGACACCTCAAATTGAAGACATTAAGCCACATTGGACGAGTAATTGACAGGTATTATGTTATAACCCGTATAATTGGAAAATTTGGGTTTTTGCTGCTGCACGATTTTTCTGAAAAAATTGGTTGCTGAGGAGGATGTAATAGATCGTAAGATGAGGAATTCACCACAGAAATAGTCACCTGAAGCCAGTTAGGAGGAATTTGAATGAATGTTTCTCTCATGACCTAATGTTTTAAACATCAGAATATACAGAATAGGGCGTCGAAAAGACTCACAGAATTAGCTGTAGAACTCAGTTTTTACACAGAAGGGAGTCTGCTAGCTTGATACAGGTGTTACACAGAAAGGTCTGTTAATTTGTGCAGGTGATTGAAATATCACTGAAATTGTTATAACCTGCAGAATTAGTTGCTCAGAAAACAGCTTATAAAACATTTCTGAAACCTAAAACTAGACTGTTCCTGTTTCCTGAAAAGAAAGATATGGGAAAAAGCAGTAAAAGTGGCAAGGTTAACAGGGCTGAGCCCACAGATTTGACATGGATTCAGAAACTTCCAGATTGTGCAGAGCTTTTCCAGCAGGCAGGATGGTTGAAATTTTTCAAGAAAATAGATGGTTTTAATGCTCAAGTGTCCTGCAATTTTGCCAAAGGACTTAAGAATGAGATGATTATAATGGATCCTTTGAGATTCAAATTGACTGTGGAATTAATATCAGAAGCCACTGAGATTAGTTATGAGGGTGAGCACTGGTTCAAGAAGTCTCCTTTTGAGTTTGATCCTCAAAGATACTTATTGCCCAATGTTATTCCTGACTGGAACAAAGGTATTCTCATACATAATTTCAGGAGGGAATGGATTGAACCTATAAGGATTCTTCAGAGTTATGTGACTTGTGAAGGGAGGTATTCATTAGTGTTCAAATATCATCTCAGGTTCCTACAGCACATGGCAGGGGTTTCTAAAATGAATTTGCCATTCTTTTTCTTTAAAAGCCTGCAGAAAATGTCAAGCAAAATAAAACAGCATGATGATCATACTTCTCAATCACTGTTTCATCATGGTCTCATTAAGCTAATCATCTCTACAGTGTTGCAGCATGAGGAAAAAACTTGGGACTTCTTTTTGTTTTGGTCAGGAGTTCATCCTAAAGGAGAAGACCAACAACCCAAAAGACAAACTGACAAGGGAAAAGTAATGATACAAAAGTTAGGGCATTCAGTTAAACCTGCAAAGAAACATGACATTAAAGATAAAAAGAAAACAAGGCAGGTAGCAGATGAAGGACAGAATGACAGTCAGCCTCAGGAATTTCCAGAGCACAATAAGGTCAAGTTCTCATTATTTGATGATAAAAAGGAAGAAGAATTTCTTGAAAAGAAGTCATCACCTACAGCAGATTTTCAAGAAGAGAAGAAAATTGACATCAAAGTGATTCCTGTAGCTAAGGAAGAAGTTCATAATCAGCCAAGAAGCCCCATCACAGTCCTCTCAGATGATGAGGGCTATATGTTAGAAGAAGAGCAGTTTATTCCTGAGATCAAGGTTAAAACTGAGATTAAAGAAAATCAAACTATAGAGAACAAAACCACAAAGCCTAAGAAAGTCAAAAAGATGGAAGTGGTAGAGTTAGCATCTATTCGGTACCAAGGGAAGAAATTAAAAATGATGGGAGAAGCAGCTACTTTCTGGAGACCTAAAACTAGGTCGAAAAACAAATTAAGGTTAAATATGAAAAAGCTTTTAAATCCAAAATTGAAGGCTGATAAGGTGACTATCTCTGATGAAGAACCCATGGAGGAGGAGAAATCAAAGAAAGATGAATTGCAGCCAGGTAAAAAGGAAGAAATTAGGTCAGAAAAGGTAGCAGGTGAAGGAAAATCCAAGTCCATCATTGAAGACATTCCTGGAAAATTGTTGACAGAAGAGATTAAGTCAGTACAGGCCACAGATGATCCAAGCCCCACCATTGAAGATACTGCTGAGAAGCTATTGATAGAAGAAGCAATATTTAAGAAGTTTGACATGTTTTGCAAACCTAATGAGGAGCAAGATGCTGCAATAGAAAAACTGGTTAATTCTGACAAGGAGAATTTAAAGAAGACTGTCAAACAGTATAAACATCAAATGAATTATATGCAGGAAGTTAATGATGGTCTAATGATGGCAAATAGAAGATTAAGAGAAGATCTTCAAGATACTCATGATAATTTTCAGGAGTTAGTGATTGATGCAAAGGAAGTACTCAGAAGAAAAAGGGTTGCTGATAAGCACTGCTCAGAATTAGAAAAGACTGTTGAAACCTTGCAGCATGAAAATGAACACCTACAGAAAAGGATAGTTGAGCTGGAGCAAAAGCACAAAAGAATGAAGAAAAGATCCTCAAGTCCAGATGGCATATCTTTGCTTTTGGAGGCATCGAAAGAAATCTAAGGCAGTTAGGTTCATTTAAGACATTTTGTTAAAGAATTTGCTATTTTTAGCAAAGATGTAATTTTGTAAAAATGTAATTGTTACTTTACCTAGTCTAGTCATTCGATGGAGAATTAGTAGGAAATACCCTAACTGTTTTTGAGAAGAAAAACTATTTAGAGAGGGAGGAAAGACATTGTAAGGGTTCGAATTTTTGGAGAGCTTTAGGAGGTCTGCAAGCTGTTGATTCTTCCAGACTTGTTCACTGCTAAGTATTGCAAACTCTCATATGCATTTTTGATGAAACTATGAATATATGACTCCTTATCTCACTTCTGATATGTATTGGCTTCATTTTGAACTTATATAGTTTCTTGATTGACAAATTCATTTCTGGTTTTATGTGTAATTTCCAGTGATGCTTGTCTTTTATTGTATGAACTTCATTGCAATCTTTTGTTGGATTCCTGAGATATATATGCATCTTCATGGATATATGTGTATGAATTAGTTTTTATTTATCTGCTGAATGTATTCCCTTATGCTCTTGAAGTTTCTAACCAAAACCTACAAAACAAAACCCTAAAAACCTAGTTTGGATTGATTTTATTTTTGAGATTGTGTTGGCTTGTTACCCTAGCCTTAGTAACAATTTCTGACACAAACACATCCAAAAATTGCAACATTACATTTTACTCAGTCATACCACAGTCGTCGTCAACTCCAACCCCATGGTCTATCTCTTGAACCGGCGACTTCTACAAGGTCGCGTTGCTAAATGGGTAATTATCCTCTAAGAATATGACCTAACTTTCACAACCCCTAAGAGCACTAAATCCCTTGCACTTTCCCAGCTCATAACCGACCTCTGACCCCCCTGGGGACCCACCACCCCACCGAACCCAGCAAAAATTACAGGTATGAGTTTAACGGAATACCTACAACTCCCGGATCTGAAATTGGCTAGTCGGATCATCCAGAAACACCAACTATGCTCTGGTCCACTCAGATCTCTAGTAAAAGTCAACAAGTCCAAATGACACGTGTCCTGTTGGGCCCACTTACTATTTGTAGCCCGCTGACTTTTTCTTGTTTTGGCCATTTTGAATCCATACGGAGTCCATTCTCCGAACCGTTTCCACCACTGGAATCAGCATGACGAGACTGTCATGATGGTCGACTCATTTTCTTATTTTTTCTGCACTGTTTTTTGAGCATTTTTTCTCGACACCCCTTGTCGCCTCAGTTTGCGTGTCACATCAGCCGTAGCCCATTTTTAATATACTTCATATCATCGGATTCATTTTTTTGAGCCCGTGATGATGCTTGAGATCATTTCTCGCTCTCACCCCCAGATTTTTTGGGTATTTTTTTCAAAATGCCCCTCGTTGCCTCGGTTTGCGTGCCACCTCGGTCGTTCTCTGTTTCTGACACTTTTTATATCGCCGAATTCAGTTTTTCGACCTCTTGATGATGCTTGAGATCATTTATCGCTCTCATTAGGTACAATTTCAACATTGTGTCCTGACACCTTGCTGCCTTAGTTCACGCACCACATTGGCCGCCATCGGATTGTTACACTTTTTTACATAAGCCATTCACTCCATTCATACTACAATTATTTCATTATTTTTCCACCATTCATCATCCTGCAAGGAGGCCCACCAATGTTCCCCCCACCCTCGTTCTTGGTTCCCATCAATGATTCCTTGATCGAGCACTTCCTCCTTGCCTGGCCATTCCTTTTGTTTGGTATGATTTTATCCGTTTTTTAGACCGGACAAGCCCTTTATGAAAAAGGCACTTAGGGAGTTTCTGTTAAGCTCTTTTCTGACTCCTAAAACAATGAAAAGATCACCAAGCAATCTTGCTTCCTTACATGCTCATTAAAGTACCTGAAAGGGCATTTATCTGGTATAAGTTTAACCCTTTTCTAGACCTGGTAGACTAATTATGAAAAAGGAATACTCTAGTCACACAAGCTAGAAGAGTTCTTCATTGCATCCTTTTATGCTTTTTCGGTCCTTGGAGACTAACACATGAAAAAGAAGCCCCCTGGAGTCTTCTTATTTCTTTCAAACTCTCTAAAATTGAAAGCAACCACGAGCACGCACCGTCCTAGGCTTGTACAAATCCACACGACAGTACCATTCCATTATTTCAGAGTCTTCTTATCGCTTTCAAACTCCTTAAAATTGAAATCAATCACGAGCATGAACTGTCCTGGGCTCGTATAAATCCACACGATAGTACCATTTTGAATAGACTTCTTCTAGTTCCTTAACCCATGAAGAAGTCCCCCCAGTGCCTCTTAGCACCATGATCGATCATCTCGGTAGCACCCCCAATAAGGTCGCCTTTGTTCAGAGTATTCTGTAGTCTCCTACCATCTTACACCAACTTGAGTATCACTCATCCCAGTCACTATCCTTGATCCATTATAGCTATGATCCCTTTCCCATTAGTCAGTTTCATATGCTACCTGATCATCCCCGCCATCATACTCTGAACAAAGGAAGTTTGAGTCCACCCACTCTACTTTCCCAATTATCCCCCACTCCCACAGTATATCAGTCCTACCATCAGTACTCTCACATTTTGGTTCTCCACCTCGTGCTCCTATCAAGGAAACATCCTTGCCTTGCTAGTTGCAGGTCTCCCTCTGTCGACAACAGCCCATCTATTCCAGAGGATAGACCCAGAGGTCCCTACACCTTGGACTCATCACCATCTGTGGTGAGTGCCTACAAACCATTTTGAGAGGAGTCATCAGTGCCTCTCCAAGTGGTTGTTCCTCACATGCTCGTCTTCAACACCTTTATCGCATCATTGAGAATCGTGCAGGGTATATATCCCTTCAGTTATTGGTTGAAGACCCTGGATTTCCCCTGACTCTAGCACATTGGTGAGTCACTTCGGAACGCCCAGTTATATGTTCCCATGGATGTCTGGGTTGCATTAGCGATTGTATTCGGAAGCCATCCAGTTATATGCTTCCTTGAGTACCCAGTTTAGTTCCAGTTCAATGTACCATTGAGGGTATGACCCCCCGTCAATATGATCCAACAGTTCATTAGTTCCTCTGGTACCACACTCAGCAGCACTATTATTATTCCAGTGTATCACTTCTTCCGCTCAGACATGGTCAGCCCAGTAGTATGTCCCATATTTGTGTCCCCTCTGGACCCTTATGATGTACATAGTGGTTCTCCATGTATCCTTCAAGTCCCCATTATTGGGCTTCATTGTTATTTTTTATATATATCTTGATACGAGCATGGGTATGCCCGCCTCGTCCATATATTGAGATTCTTCCTCATTCATTATATGCGGTCGTGCATATTTCAGGTCCCCATTTTTTGGACCCCCTTGTTATTGTTCTATATTTTGATACAAGCATGGGAATGCCCGCCTCGTCCATATGTTGAGATTATTCCTCATTCATTATTGAGGTCATGTACTTTCAGTTTTTGCAGTTTGTTTGGGACCGTTGTTCCAGGCTCTAGTTCGTTTCTTCTCCTCTCCACATCCCAGGAAAACCATTAAAGACTTATGATGTCTATCAGCCATACGATGAGCTCCTGCCCTCACAAATCAGGGGGCAATCTATTAACACCCAAAAAGTGCTCACTACCTCATCTCCCTTATTACATGACTCATTTGTCCATATTTCCTACCATATTTGCCTCCAAAACCTTAAAAAACCATTAAAAAGCATCCAAAAGGCCAAAAACCCCCCTTTTCCCCCAAAATAATGTAAATTCCTCCAAAAATAGCAAAAACCCTCTAAAAAGGGAATAAAAATAACAAAAAAGAGGAAAAAGAGGGAAAAAAGGAAACAAAAACCCTATACAGCTGACCTAAACCATGGGTCGGACACTTCACCACTAAAAACCTATAAATAGGTGATGGAGGCTCCCCATTTCACATCCACAATCTTCCCCATCCTTATGTTGCCAAAATCACTCCTGAAACCCTAGCTCACCCTTTTGAGCTAATTTCACATTTGAGTGCCCCTTTGGCCCATTCCAAAACACTTTGGAGAAGGAGAAGGAACCCATTGAAGCTTGGAAGCAGCCCTCCTGGACTACTACAACAGCTTCACCAACCTCACATTGGAGGTATAATCAATACAAAAACCATTTTTATTATCTTTATGTTATTTCATGCACATGCTTAAAGTAGTTACTGTTTTATTTACTATCTCATTTTACCATTGTTATTGAACTGCTACTAAGGAGTCCCTTCTCTTTAATAGGTGCTCATTTGCACCAGTTAGGGTGAAAACCCTAGCTACACTTTCCCTAAAGGGACCATAAGGCCCATACAGATTAAGCAACCTTATCAACAAGATCCACCAAATCAAAGCTCTTTTCCAAGATCCTTATCAACAAGATCCACCTGTAACACCCCAAAAGTGCTCACTACCTCATCTACCCCATTACATGACTCATTTGTCCATATTTCCTACCATATTTGCCTCCAAAAGGCCACAAAACCATTAAAAAAGCCTCCAAAAGGCCAAAAAAACCCCTTTTTTCCCCAAAATAATCCAAAATTCCTCCAAAATAGCAAAAACCCTCTAAAAGGGGAATAAAAAATACAAAAAAGAGGAAAAAGAGGGAAAAATGAAGCAAAAACCCTATACAGCTGACCTAAACCATATGGTGCCCAAAACCATGGGCCAGCACTCCACCACTAAAAACCTATAAATAGGTGATGGAGGCCCTTCATTTCATATCCACGGTCAACCACACCCTTACTCTGCCAAAATCACTCTTGAAACCCTAGCTCACTCTTGAGCTACTTTCACATTTGAGTGCCCCTTTGGCCAATTTCCAAACCCTTTGGAGAAAGAGAAAGGAGCAAAAGTGGAAGCTTGGAAGCAACCCTCTTGGACTGCTACAAAGGCTTCACCAACCTTCACATTGGAGGTATAATCAATACAAAAAACCCTTTTTATTATCTTGTCTCTTCTGTTTTATGCACATGTTTAGAATAGTTACTATTTTACTGCACTGTCTTTCATTTACTATTTTTCTGAACTGCTATTAAGGAGTCCCTTCTCCTTAGTAGGTGCTCATTTGCACAAGCTAGGGTGAAAACCCTAGCTACATTTTTGGCGACTCCCCTTGTGTTCCTTTGAATTTATGGTTATAGTTTTCAAGTTTTAAACGTTTTTAATTTTTGGCCATATTTTTCTATTTTTTCCTTTCAGCTGTCCCTTCCGGCTGCCATAAACCGCGTCTTTTGCCACCCACAGTTACGTCTCGACCGCGTCTTTCAGGCATTTACCTGCAATCCAACTGTGGCTCTCAGACTATTTCCGGCGATCTACCGGTGGTTTCCAGTCTGTTACTTGCGATCTGACCGCGGCTATCAGCTTGTTTCATGCGGTCCGACCGCGGCTGTTAACCCATTTTTCTGCGGGCCCCCTGCGGCTTTCAGCCATTTTCCTGCAACCCACCTGCGACTTTTGACCTTTTTCCCGCGGTCTGCCTGCGGCTTTTATCCATTTTCCTGCAACTTGCCTGTGACTATCGGCCCTTTTCCCGCGGTCCGCCTGCGTCTTTCGGCCAAAATCCTACAACCCGTCCGTGACTGTTGAGCTATTTCCCGCGGTCCGACCACACAAATTTGCCATAGACCTGTGGTCTGTTTTCTGCACTTTTTTCACTGTTTTGAACCTAGCACTTTGCTGCAATATTTTCTGCACCTGTACAGCCATCTATCCTATCTACAGCCATACTTCCCTACATCATTTTTTCTGCAGTGTTATTTCTATTCCATTTACAGAATATTTTTTAAAAATTTCAGCATTTTAATTGAAAAGAGAAAATTTTGCATTTAAAAGTTTAAATTCTGTATTGTTATTTTTAGTTAGAAAGTTGCTCACCCCGTGGCACTTTTACTTGGGTTCATTATCTCATATGCACACACTCTATCACCTAATTCAAGTGAGCCCTAAAATACTACTTAACACAACCAACATTCTAACCCCACTTGGGGAACACATAAGAATTTTTGTAGTTAGGTAGGATCGGGGGGATAGGCATCCAAATAACACCCCTCGGTTGCTTACACTTGAGACATAGCGGTTGTCCATTAGGGAACCAAAATCCCCTAGTATTTTTTGACACGATTTAAAACCAATTTATCGGGAAGGCCTCTCCCCTAGGAGGGTTGAAGTCGCCAGACTGGTTCCGGAATCCTGAGTGGAATACCGCAATCCATTCAGTAACCGAAGAATACCTTTCGCAATTCTCGGTGTATCACCAGTATGGGGATACAGCGGCAACAGGACCAAACGGCAGATTCACCCAACCGAACGTGTCATGAACGGGGTATCTTAGTTGCTTTTCTTCTAGGATTGACTACCCGGTGTCCCTCCCGGTAGGGAGATATCTTTAGCCACTTGGCTCTACTATCCATATTGTCTAACTTGGATTTCATCACCTTGTAGAAGATATGTCTAGTTGAGTTAGAATACTATTTAGCTAGGTGTTTGCATGCTCCCTTACCTCCTTTTGGTCTAGCGATTCCACTATTTTTATTTTCTAGGAAACCTTCTGCTTGTTGGTATTCTAACTATTTCTGTTGATACTCCACATATTGTAGCACAGCTGTTACAGTAAGTGTTTTGAGTTGGTTGTTGGCCTAAGTGCCATATTTTTTTGAGCTCTCCTTCTGCACACTCGGTTGCATTATGGTTTTTGAGCTGTTTTTCACTCAACATAACCCCCAGATACTTGACACCATCTGTCACCATTGAGTCCCTGAGACATTCTCGGCACCTCCGGGGCGAGCCCCCACAGCACGGTTCACTTGAAATCACCCGTCACAAACATAGATCTTCATCACTTGATACCAGTCATCATAGATCTCGAGCCTTGTCACTTGACTCCACTCGTCAACGGCATAGAACTCCGTCACCCGATCTTGACTCCCCTTATTTTACCTCTGATTCTGAGACAGATTCCGAGAACCCCACTTACACTGCACCAACAAGCCCCATGGCTGGCATGACTTCCACCCCTTTCTTTGTAGGGACCATTGGTGGAGAATCCACCACCACACCAGCTACCACACCTACTTTGGGTATGCCCTCGATGGGGCCCACATCGACCATTCCGATCACTGTACCCATTCCAGTAGCTGGCATGCCTGTCTCCACTCCATCAATGACTCACACTACCCTTGGCGATGTAGGACCGTCCCATAACACTTTCATTCCTCCACTTGGGGGAAACATCCCAAACCCTGCCCCTCCATTTGGGGGCATTGGCCCCCACATGGTCACACCTACTAATATGACACATCCTTCTACTAGTTTGCCATTCATGGCTAGTCTCAACCTTCCTGACCTAGCTAGACTGACTAACGATCCCATCAGACACGAACTTGTGTGGCCTCACATGCCCACCAAGCTCCCCTCCAACATCCCTAAGTTTGAGGGCAAGGCAGGTGAAGACCCCCAGAACCATATTATGTCTTTCCATCTATGGTGTTCCTCCAACTCCATAGTGGATGACTCTGTCTGCCTTCGTCTGTTACAGTGCACCCTCATTGGCTCTGCAGCTAAGTGGTACATCGAGTAGCCCCATGGGACCCATGCCACCTTTACATCCCTTGCCTCGACTTTCTTGCAGTTCTTCCAGTTACCTGTCCGCTATGATGCGGGAGTCGAGATCCTACTGTCTTGCAGACAGAACAAGGCTACCCATATCACTGACCACATTCATGAGTGGCGTCGACGCTGCATCCTCTGCAAAATCAAGTTAGACGACCGTATCTTCTTAGATTGGTTTCTAAAATCTCTCCTTCCTATCATTGCCAAGGATGTGGCATCCGAACAACCCCAGTCTGAAGAAGAGGCCATCCTCAAAGCCCAGTAATTTGACCTTATTTATGCCCATTCAAGTTATTTGTACTCCATCATACTTGATGCCCCTCGCAGAGATTCCTCCCGACACGATGCGTCAGGGGCATCCCATGCCGCAGATGGCATCATTGGCCGTATTGCCTCGCATCCTCAACCCTTTTCCATAGCATGTCCTAGCCATGGCCCCAACCTTTCACGGGATACATCTCAATCCGGAGCAACCAATTTGTATGCTCCCGGGGCACATCACCACCATTCCCACGAACCCTCCTGTCCACCTCAGTGCTTTAGTCATGCGTCCCCCGCTTACACCCCCCCGGTCACACCTCAGCCATATTACCACCCACAGGCTGCACCAACTACTGTGTCCTCTCAAGCCCAACCTACTTATTACCCACCACAGGCAACCCCTGCGGCAAACCCACAACCCGTTTCGCAGACGTATCAGCAACCCCCACAAGGTTCAGCACCTGCGCAGCCTCCACCTACTTATTATCCACCGCAGCCTGCTCCCACACTTGCACAACCCCAAAACCCACCTACTGCCCAAGGGCAAGTGTACGCCCAATAGAATTCACAGCAGAACCAAAATAAACAGTGCCAACAGGGCCAGCAAAACCATGGCAAAGGCCATAATCGTGGGAATAACCCCCCTCCAGACCAAGGCGATCAACCTCCCAACCCCCCAAACAACAATAATGCGGCACCTTCCAACCAAAACCCTGATCAGCTGCCCAAGCAGGCCAAAAATCCTAATTTGTGAACAAACCATCCTTGTTCTATTTGCAGGGTCTATGGCCACTACACACATGCTTGCCCACATTTGGAGCGAGCTCGAAAACTCTGGACTAATGATGCCCATCGTGAAGGGCACGCGGCTCCTCAGGCACTGCCCAACCCCCCACCACCTCCGCATCAACCATTGGTGCTACAAAACCCCTTACCAACCCAAGGCGTAGTGAACACTCAGCCATTGGTTCCCCCTCAAGGAAACATGCCACCACAATAGCAGATCACTTATGCCGCTCCTGATCAACCCATGTTAGACTCAGGTACCCACCACTTGTTAATGATGTCATCCGCCAATGTCAACCTCCAAACCCTTCGGAACCAATATGGTTCCACCCCTGAAGCCTCTCCCGCCGACAAAAACACTAACGCTCATCCCACTGATCAGATGTTACATATACCCCCGGCTCCACTAGATGGCACCTCCAAAGCACCTCGCTTCCTACTTCATCGCATTAACAATAATCCCAATGCTCACGCTGCGTCAAATTACAACATTGTAGATGACTTTGCCCAATCTCCCGCAGCCATGTCTGCGCTAGAAGTCTTAAAAAACTGTCCTTCACAGCGCAAGACTTTGCTCTCCGCCATTGGTGCTATTGACCCAAATGATTCACGACTAATGGCCTTCGATTTGGACCAGTCCGAACCACGCCTGCCTTCCACTTTAGCGTTCCAAGTTTATGTTTTCGTTCACAATTTGTCATCCATCGGTGCATTATCGATGAAGGTGCCTCTACATGCATTATGTCCACATTCGTTTGGCAGAAGTTGGGATCCCCTACTCTCCAGCAGTCCTCCACTGTGTTGCGAGCCTACGACGGTCATTCGGCTCAACCCCAAGGTCTCTTAGCTAATGTCCCCGTCCAGTTGGCTGGTAAAGCAGTGCTCATTGACATAGAGGTCATAAATACCCAACTTGATTATAACCTCTTACTTGGCCATAGCTACATGTATGCCATGTGGACAGTTGCCTCATCCGTTTTTCATACCATGATGTTCCCCCATGACGGACGCGTGGTTAAGGTCGACCAACTCACCTATTATGATCCCAATGCCCCCGCTGCACCCGAAAATGTTCTCCCCATGGTTGAACAACCTATTTGTGGTGCAACTACCTCGTTTGTTTCCTCCGTGGGACCCAGAGTTTACTCAAATATGCCAATTACCTCAACATTCCAATCTATTCCACCCCCGTCACCCGCGCCCGAAGTATCTGACCTATGTACCCTTTCCCACAATCCACAAACACCTAACAATCAATCGCCCTTGTTACCCAAACCACCATTGGTACCTAGTCACATTGGTGTTACACCCATCCACACAATCCCCTTCCTGTTCCCTCCCTCGAGCGTAGTAAGCGCCCAGGTTATGGCTACTCTCAGCCTCCTCGAGTTAACCTTAGGATTACCCATGTGGTATATTTTGCCTCCCGTTCCCCCGCCGACACCAAATGTCGTCCTACAACCGGTGCAACCCATTGCCACTACTAGTCAACCACCTCCCAGTGTCACTACCCCTTCGTCATCTACAAATTCCCCCCCCTCTTATCAAGCACACTGGGGGCAGAAGCCCACAACCATACACTGTTGTACCCCCGCCCAAAACAGTTAAAAACCCCCCCGTGTTTCGTGCTCCTCCCAAATGCTCGTTGTGTGATGAGTTAGGCCATCCGACTCATCAATGTCCACAATTACCTGCATTACATGAACACATGCAAATTCTTGACCACAACCCCAACATCCCGGTTGTCAAACTCGATCCAACCCCTAAGCCTCGTGATAAATCACTGCGTACCAACCACCCTTGTGCAATATGCGGTATTTACAGCCATTACTCACATCACTGTCCTAATCTCCCAGATTACAGAGCAGCTCTCTACGAGATGAATAATTTGGACCTTGAGACGGCACCCCCCACAATTGAGGAGATCCACCCCCCAGTATCACCCTCATCCAGAGAGATTAACACCATCTATATGATCTCTTAGACTACCACTCCCTCGTCAACCGATTTGACAACTCAAAGTTTCCGCAATGATGAGGAGATTCTAGAGGCTCTCACTGCCCCGGATTATCCCTGGGAAGACATGCACCATCGTTCCTATTTCCTCCCAGAAGAGTCCTCCTCCACCACAGCCACCCAATTTGCGGTTGAGTCCAAAGATTTCCTTCCCACTAAAGTCGACTGGTTTAAGGATCCCATTCCTACTCCTGATGCCTTTGAGGAAGGTAACATGGCCAACATCTCACCCACAATCCAAATTGATATCGCTGCCCCAGGAGGTGCCCCTGAACTCATCACTTTAGGAGCCTCGTGCAGTGAATATGAGATCAGAGCGTATAAAAAACTTTTCCAAGAGTTCCGTGATGTCTTTGCCTGGTCCTACACCGAAATGCCTGGTCTTGACCCCGCTATCATCGAGCACCACATTGACACCTCTGAGTTAGGGGGCATAATAGATTACCTCGATCCTGGGATAGGGGGCATGATCAATCATTTTGAACCTTCACCATCACATCTATCTCAGCACGTCAATGAGCCCATCGTTCCAACCAACACATATGTGATTCACAATCACAAACCCCATGCACATAGCATGGGGGTAGGTCATTAACCCTGCTCACTTTTTCACATGTGTGATCTCAACCATTTTTGAGGTCACATGTCACTTGTATATTTGATTTGATTTGATACACCTAGTATTCTTCCCCCGCGGGTAGTCATTTCTCCCCACCACTGCATCCTTGGCTTGGTGGGCTCACCTTTATTTGCAGCCATTTTTTAACCTAGTTATTTCCTTTGACCATTCTGGAGTCCTTATGACCTCCGTCTTTTGCACCATTTGCACTACCGGATTCATATTTCCGTGCCTATGATGATGCTTGAGATCATTTCTCGCTCTCACCAAAAAATTTTGGAATTTTTTCCATGCACCTCGCCACCTTGGTTTGCGTGCCACTTCGGCTGCTCTCCATTTTTTATATATTTTATATATCATCAGATTCATTTTTTCGAGCCCGTCATGATGCTTGAGATCATTTCTTTCTCTCACCCCTATATTTTTTTGGGTATTTTTTCCAAAACGCCCCCCATCGCCTCGGTTTGCGTGCCACATCAACCGTTCTCCATTTTTGACACTTTTTATATCGTCGGATTCATTTTTCCGAGCTCGTGATGATGCTTGAGATCATTTCTCTCTCTCACCAGCCACAGTTTCAACATTCTGTCCCAACACCTTGTTGCCTCGGTTTGCGCGCCACATCGGTCGCCATCGGATTGTTCCACCTTTTTACATGAGCCATTCACTCCTTTCATACTACAATTATTTCGTTATTTTTCCACCATTCATTATCCCACAAGGAGGCCCATCAGTGTTCCCCCCCTCCCTCGTTCTTGGTCATCATCAATGTTCCTTGATTGAGCACTTCCTCCTTGCCTGGCCATTCCTTTCCTTTTGTTCGGTATAATTTTATCCCTTTTTCGGGCCAGACAAGTCCTTTACGAAAAAGGCACTTAGGGAGTTTCTGTTAAGCTCTTTTCTGACTCTTAAAACAATGAAAAGATCGCCGAGCAATCTTGATTCCTTTCATGCTCGTTAAAGTAACTGAAAGGGCATCTATCTGGTATAAGCTTAACCCTTTTCTAGACCTGGTAGACTAATTATGAAAAAGGAATACTAGAGTCACACCGGCTAGAAGAGTTCTTCATTGCATCCTTTTATGCTTCTTCGAGCCTTGGAGACTAACACACGAAAAAGAAACCCCCTGGAGTCTTCTTATCGCTTTCAGACTCTCTAAAATTGAAAGCAACCATGAGCATGCACTGTCCTGGGCTTGTACAAATCCACACGACGATACCATTCCATTATTTCAGAGTCTTCTTATCGCTTTCAGACTCCTTAAAATTGAAAGCAATCACGAGCATGAACTGTCCTGGGCGTGTATAAATCCACATGACAGTACCATTTTAAACACACTTCTTCTACTTCCTTAACCCATGAAGAAGTCCCCCCGTGCCTCTTGGCACTATGATTGATCATCTCGGCATCACCCCCAATAAGGCCGCCTTTGTTCAAAGTATTCTGTAGTCTCCTGCCATTTTACACCAACTCGAGTATCACTCACCCCAGTCACTATCCTTGATCCAGTACAGTTATTGTTGGTTGTGGAGCCAGATCTTCTAGTCTCATAGATGATATTGTATCAGCCGTGTTTGTACCCCAGTTTTATATGACGTATAGGTGGACTGTACAGTCACCCCAGCGGGGGGGTGTGGGGGGGCATCGCCCCCCCACGGAGTTCCAGGGGGGACCATCCCCCCTGGCTGGGGGGTCCGGGGGTCAGCGGTCCCCCAGCGGGGGTTCGGGGGTAGCGCCCCCAAGAAATGGGGGTTTAAGGGCAATGCACCCGAATAAAAATTTTGGGGCTGTTTTCACCAGCTGTTTTGCAGGCCCATGGTTTTGGGTATCCCATGGTATTTTCCCATTGTATTTCCCTTATAAAAGAAAGACATTGTAATACGGCTAGAGAGGATGATGTATTAGGTTTTATGCATTGTAAATATCTCTGAGATCAGGAGAGAGACTGTGAAATAGAGAAGAGGAAGTGCAGCGGTTGTGCTGCAGGTTGTATCCCTTCACCTTGCTAGATGGTAATAATAATAAGGAATGGAAAATTCAATGTGGACGTAGCCCAAGTTGGGTGAACCACGATATATCTGTGTCTCTCTTGTAATGTGTATGTGTGATTATATTTGCATTTATGTTTATTGTTATTGCTCTGCGATCCTGTTTTTCTAACAGTTATGATCCATTTCCCACCAGTCAGTTCCATATGCTGCCCGATCATCCCCGCCATCATACTCTGAGCAAAGGAAGTTTGAGTCCACCCACTCTACTTGCCCAATTATCCCCCACAATATGACAGTCCTACCATCAGTACTCTCACACTTCAGTTCTCCACCTCGCGCTCCTATCAAGGAAACATCATTGCCTGCTAGTTGCAGGTCTCCCTCTGTCAACGATAGCCCCTCTATTCCATAGGATAGACCCAGAGGTCCCTGCGCCTTGGACCCATCACCATCTATGGTAAGTGCCTACGGACCACTTTGAGAGGAGTCATCATTGTCTCTCCGAGTGGTTGTTTCTCACATGCTCGACTTCAACACCTTGATCGCATCGTTGAGAATCACATAGGGTATATATCCCTTCAGTTATTGGTCGAAGACCTCGGATTTCCCCCGACTCTAGCACATTTGTGAGTCCCTTTAGAACGCCCAGTTATATGTTCATGTTGATTTCCGGGTTGCGTAGGCGATTGTATTCGGAAGCCATCCAATTATATGCTTCCTTGAGTACCCAATTCAGTTCCAGTTCAGTGTACCATTGAGGGTATGACTCCCCGTCACTATGATCCAGTAGCTCATCAGTTCCTCTAGTACCACACTCAGCAGCACTGTAGTTATTCCAATATATCGGTTCTTCAGCTCAGACATGGTTAGCCCAGTAGTATGTCCCAGATTGGTGTCCCCTCTAGACCCTTATGATGTACACAGTGGTTCTCTATGTATCTTACAGGTCCCCCTTTTCGGGCCTCACAATTATTTATGTATCTTGATACGAGCATGGGTATGCCCGCCTCATCCATATATTGAGATTCTTCCTCATTCATTATTTGAGGCCATGTATATTTCAGGTCCCCATATTTTGGACCTCATTGTTATTGTTGTCCTATATCTTGATACGAGCATGGAAATGCCCGCCTCGTCCATATGTTCCAATTATTCCTCATTCATTATTGAGGTCATGTACTTTCAGTTTTGGTAGTTTGTTCGAGACCGTTGTTCCAGGCTCTAGTTCGTTTCTTCTCTTCTCTACATCCCATGAAAACCATAAAAGACTTATGATGTCTATCGGCCATACGATGAGCTCCTGCCCTCACACATCAGGGGGCAATCTGTTAACACCCAAAAAGTGCTCACTACCTCATCTACCCCATTACATGACTCATTTGTCCATATTTCCTACCATATTTAGCTCCAAAAGGCCACAAAACCATTAAAAAAGCCTCCAAAATGCCAAAAAACCCCTTTTTCCCCCAAAATAATCCAAAATTCCTCCAAAATAGCAAAAACCCTCTAAAAAGGGAATAAAAAAATACAAAAAAGAGGAAAAAGAGGGAAAAAGGAAGAAAAAACCCTATACAGCTGACCTAAACCATATGGTGCCCAAAACCATGGGCTAGCACTCCACTAAAAACCTATAAATAGGTGATGGAGGCCCCTCATTTCATATCCACAGTCAACCACACCTTTACTCTGCCAAAATCACTCCTAAAACCCTAGCTCACCCTTGGGCTACTTTCACATTTGAGTGCCCCTTTGGCCCATTTCCAAACCTTTTGGAGAAAGAGAAAGGAGCAAAATTGGAATCTTGGAAGCAACCCTCTTGGACTACTGCAAAGGCTTCACCAACCTTCACATTGGAGGTATAATCAATACAAAAAACCCTTCTTATTATCTTGTCTCTTCTGTTTTATGCACATGTTTAGAATAGTTACTATTTTATTGCACTGTCTTTCATTTACTATTTTTCTGAACTGCTACTAAGGAGTCCCTTCTCCTTAGTAGGTGCTCATTTGCACAAGCTAGGGTAAAAACCCTAGCTACACCACCAAAATCCTATAATTCATAAGAGAATGAGGCAATGAAATCAAACTTTGAGTTCTACCCTATAACTAAACCTCCAAACATACCAACAACATCCAAGGTGCAAAAAATCCAATCTTGTAATACAGAATCAATAAATTATAGTGCTCTTTGACCTAAGCACAATCTTTCTTGTAACATAACTACATCCGGCTTGTAAAATAGAAAAAATTCTTTTTAGGGATAGATGTTTGTGGGAAACCCCAACCCCTCTAACATTTTAAAGAAATAACAATATTTTTAACCTACTTCTAGGCCTTCCCCGCTCTAAGGGCCCTATCAATGGTCAATTGTTTCTTGTATCTATTCTCCTCCTTCGCCTAACACATAGCCAATGATATGTGGGATTTCCTTCTTGCAAAAATAGACAACATTTTTTCCATGGCTAGACCTAACCCACTCCTCAAATTCACCCTCTTTAGATTTCTTGGATCTTAGAAAAGAGGAGGACCTCAAATCATGTTGTCTGGCTTTCTCCTTGTTAACTAATGAGGATAGGGTAGTCAGGTCCTCCAATTACTCCTAAATGAACTTAATAGAGTATAAATCTAATGAATTATGACTAGGATGAACAAATAGGTTTAGGGTCAAGTTAGGAGGATTCCCCCCTCCATATCCTTCTCCCAAGTCTAGAAGTGAAACGACCCTCTCTAAGGCCTCTTTTGCTCTGCTACTTTCCAAGGAAATATCTAAGGGCTTAACTCTCACTAAAAGTGTACTAGCTTTTTGGTTTAAAGGAGACTCTTTGCTATAAAAAGGCAAGGGAAATTCAATCACATCAAGAAGGAACATAGGGGATTAAGAGGTGTCCATAACTTTATTAGGGTTGCGATCACTCGGAGTTGACAGTTCATGATGAATTGGATCAGCCACCTAGATTGCTAACAAAGGACAATCCACTTCTTGAGTTTCCAAACCACCTTCTTTGTAGTCTAAACCATTTTTCCTGGAGACAACTAGAGTAACCTCTGCCACCTTCTCCTTTGTCTTTTCAATCCACTTCATTTTGAGATTGCCCAACTATAATATTCCATATGAGAAGGTTTCTCTCAGATGGACAACCTTATGTCACAAACTACAATGAAAAAGGAGTCCCTCTAGAAAACATTTTTCACATATCCAATTCCACCAATATGTTGGCCATCCTCTTGTCTAGTTTGTCCATCCAACAACCTTCTTCGAAAGGTATGAACCTCCCTATTGTATTACCAACTAATTCAAGATTTTTTTTTACCTGGTAACAAAACCCATGTCTTATAAATGTAATTAGGTTCTCTTTGAGGGTCGAACCCGGGCTCCCATTGTTTTAGTAGAGGGCAAAAGGTCCCCACATCCACTCTTTACCCAATACCAACATTGCATCATCCTTGCACTTCAATATGAAACACAACCACCCATGAACCAAGACATTAAAAGTAGGGATGTAACCTAGGAGAGGTTTGCAAAATTCAACCAGCCAAGCCTTTAGAGACTCACTTCTTACCATTTTTCCCATAAATATACTTGTGTTTGCATGAGCCATTAATCCTTCAACTTCATCCATCTACACATCCCTTCCAACAATTATCTTCACTCACTCAAGTCTCGATTTGATGCATTTCTTACTTTGACTCCATGGAACTTTCGCACTTTTAACTACACCCTCATCTAGAACCCCTTCATTGTTTTTCAATCCCTCACAAATCCGACCTCTAGTCTCTAGGGAAATTTGGATCCCCTCTTCTCCATTAATGGTACTATCTAGAACAAGGACAATATCACTTGACGTATTCCATCTTGAATCCACAAATCTAACTTGACATCTTTCATAGGGACATTTGAAGTCCTTTTCGCTCATCCACAACTCATTGTTTCAACTACCACCTACCTACTTCGTAGGTCTAGAATCCTTTGTTAATACTTTTGACAAGACCCCACATGTGCACTTTTACTTTCCTTGTATCTTTATAAGTTCCTCATGTGAGTGAAAAACTAAATAAGGGATAAGCCATTTTCCCTTGCCATAATCCACCATGTCCTCCACGGTTGCAACCTAAGTGGGAAACCCTAGTGGTTTCCCCTTCGTGCTTGAGGAAACCATATCCCCCAATCAACTTGTCAACTTACTCCAATTATAATAATCTTAAAAACCAAAACATACCATAATTTTGCATTTTCTTGTGGTCATAAATGGCTAGAAATTCACCGTGCTAAATCCAAAAGTAGCGGCCTCCGGAAGATCATTGTTTTCCAATAGGGTAGGGTATTTATTTGGAAAAATACTTCAATATATCTGCAAGCTATGCATTTGAAATTTGTGAGGTATCAATTGTTTTAGGTTGGAAGAATGACCTTCTTGTCACCACCTACACCCACACACATCAAGACTTCAACAAACTTGGTAGTTGGCAGTGTTGTTTAGGTGCATCCATGTCAGATCTTAATATATCACTCCCATTTATATAATTTGCATACATGTCACACTAGTTGTGGCGATAGTTTCTCATACATTAGAATAGTAATCGATTTTTGACAAATGAGGATGAAGGTTTTGTAGATGGAGGGTGAAATAGTTGACTCCTTAGCTATTATGTATGAAGGAATCCACATCTTTACTGCCTTGATTCTCAGTTAAGACTTGCACTAATGAACCGCCATGCAGAATTAAACCAAAGACAATACAAAGTAAACAAAGAAACTTCATCTTTCCCATATCTGTTGAAATTAAAAACAAAAAATTGGGGATATGATCAATAAAGATGTGCTCGAGGAAAGGACACAAATTTATTATTATATGGAAAAAAGCAAAACACTAATGTAAAAAAAAAATTATTTATGTATTAATATGTATAGTTGATAATGTGTTTTTGGTAAGTTGGGATTCTAATTTCAATTAATATACAAGAGGAGATATTACATCATCATAGACCTAAATTTCTCCATTAAGGAAGAATGACTGAGCTATCCAATACATAATGTACATCCATGAACATGGGAGTCATAACTGACTGGGTGATGTCTATCAAAGTTAAAACAACCTTATCCAAAATATAAAAGTTTCTTCCTTATGACAATTGTTAAGCGTACAAGGTAATAACATAACAAAATGCCAAAAAAAGGGGCAACGTGTCACGTCTCTCCTATGCGATTTTTTTTTTTGAAACAAAGAATCTAACTACTCAACAAAGCGGAAACATGAGAGCTAGCTGGCTCCGCAACTTGCTATACATATTATTCAGCTATATAAGCATACTATTGATCACTTGTTACTTATAAGAGTTCTCGCGCAAGTATCGACACTTAACCATTAAGTCTGTACTGACGTACCTGCACAAAAGGACAAGTTGGCACTAACGAACAATCTCAAGTACATCTCCTTAATATATGTCTCCCACATACTTACGCAAGTTGCGACATACTGAGATTATAAACAATGTTTACAGAACCAAGAATAATTATATTCCAAACCTTAATATGTTACCAATGGGAAGCTATACTCTTTAAGAATTATTATGTTAACTTTTAAGAATAACATAGTCCTAAGTTAATAACTATGTTATTAACCTATGACCTATATGTTAACATTATAATGAAGCACTAGGATTACAATGTAATTACCTAGGCTTAACCCTTATATCCCAAGCGTTCATTTTAAATCCCATATGATAACATTATCATAGAGCAACATTAATAAGGAGTGGTTGTGTAACTATTGACATAATATATTTACAATAATATAGAATAGAATTAAAGGCGGTCTCACATATCTCAACATAATGTATAACATGATATATAAACATAATACATTAACATAGTATTGTAACATAATATATTAACAAATTATAGGAACACAATACATATATATTGTAACTTAATATAAAACATAATACATATATATTATAACTTAATATATATATATATATATATATATTATAACATAATATATATATATATATTATAACATTGTCAAACATTAGTTATGTGTCCATGGTTGACTTATCGCCGAACATGGGTCTTATGCATAACCTAATGTGTTAAACCAGCCAAGGAGTTTGACTCCAACAAAGGCAATGTCGTGATAATCCATGCGCTATGATATGTGAACGTTGGTAACTATACATTAATGTTTTTATGCGTTTAATACGATTATCTTTGTGACTATGTTGTTTGACCGTCCAATCTGCCACGCAGATAGCTTCTACAAACGGATGTTTTAACCCAACGCAGTACCCTCCTGGAAGATGACTCCAAACTTTGACGATGTGGTGGTGCCACTCAGCAACAGCTGATCGGACGTGTGCTCCAACTAAACCACACTGGTCCTCACACAAGGTTTCCAACCTCAATAGTTACAGCAATTAAAACTCCACTACTAGTTCTTAAATGTGAATATTTCAAGGCCATCGATTTCGATCCAGGTAGTATCGTTGGGTGTTGCGATTTCACTAGCATCGTGTTGCTGCTGCAACCATTTCCCCAAAATTTTGTGAAAATTATTGGGGCCCCTCCTTTTCTCTTAAGAGAGTTTTTTCTTTGAAGTTAAGTCTTGTCTTGAAAGCCTTTCCATACTTAGTTTTTTTGTTCAAAAAGGATCAAGTAATTGAAGCTTGTTTTTCACTAAGTAAAACTCATCCCTTTTGGCCGAAATGGTGGCTCAACTTGCCCAATGGAGCCACAATGGTCGGTTGTTATTTTTGAGTTGGAAAGCCTTTTTTCTATTTCGGCTCAACTCTCCCAATTGAGCCACAATGTTCGGATGAACTCGGTCAAAACCGCTGAAACACCACACCTTCATTGTTTCTAACTTTCGTTTCGGCCAGACCCACCGAGTGAAGCCGACACGGTCAGCAGTTGTTTTAAAACAAAAAAACCCTCATTTCGGCGGAACTCGGTGAGTTCACTCGAAAAAGTCAACTTATCTCTCTCAAAGTCGCCGAAGTGCCAAAGCGTTGATCTTGTTCTTCTAACACTTAGTTTTTTCAAGCAAAGTCACCCTTTATTTAGGAGGTGCGACGTGTTTCGACAAAACTCAACGAGTCACACCGAAACCATTGCCTGTAGTCAGCGAGAAGCGCCAATAGGAGGTAGAAGCCCCTTTTCGTCACAACACATCAATGAAACTCGAGTTTTGTCGCCGACACAGTCGCTTTGTCACGCATAAACCCACCGAGGAAGCTAAGATCGGCAAGGTGCATTATCTTGCGTAGATACTCATTAAATGTTGCCGTTGTGTTTCACATAAACTCGTTGAGTTATGCCGACACGCATCGCTCAAACTCGTCAAGTTATATCGAAAGTGGCGACAAAAAATTATGATTGATGGCGCCAATAGGACGCTAGGCCCCACCACCTTAACAACATTTTTACTTGCCACAGCTAACCCTGTCCAGTCACCTTAATGGCTCAAACGTGAAAAGGATATATATATATAGGAGTCAGGGTTTGTGACTGTTGTTTATTGTTAACCTTTTCCAAACGTCGTTCGAGGTCACTTACGCTCACCACTCACAGGGCACCAGGAGCGCAGCGTTGTTGAGGCCTCATAACCACTCACCAATTGACAGGTAGGTGATTTTGTCCCTATTTGTGTTTTTTTTGTCATACTATGGTCTAGTTTTTGGTTGCTTAAGTGTGAGCTGTCCCTTTAGAACCTCCATGTCAACACGGCCATATTCGAATCCCTTGTGAAACTACTCTCTACGCCAGCATTTTCACCTCTCGTTGAAAGACCCATTCTATTAAGCCAACTCTGCGTAGAAGATCTCAGTCACCCACAAAACTTTGGAGACCCCGGTAGCCTTGCTGAGCCCTATTTCCCATCCCCAACGAACTGATCAGCTATGTCCTAGAACTGCCCAGCGTGAACTAAGACGTGCCTTATCAATGCAATGAGCCATTCCCTGGTTACATTTATTCGGTTTCTTTTTGTTTACTTGCAGGTTGTTGTTGTTTATCATGTGCCTTTAAACAAACGTGAAACTCTGAATAGTCATAGTGTTGTTCTCTCAAGCTTGCTTGAGAGAAGCTAGTTGTCTCACTGTTATTTCAATAGAAAGTTGATGTTTTGATTATTGTACATACTTTCTACTGTTGTTTTAAGTGTTGGTTAAACATGGCATGAGTTCTTAAGAAAGTATAGAAATGTTTCTCTCAAGCTTGCTTGAGAGAAGCTAGTTGTCTCACTGTTATTTCAATAGAAAGTTGATGTTTTGATTATTGTACATACTTTCTACTGTTGTTTTAAGTGTTGGTTAAACATGGCATGAGTTCTTAAGAAAGTATAGAAATGTTTTTGTTCAAACTCTGCAATGTTTCGCTCAAGATTTTGTTATATATTTCATGCTTATGCATGAACTTCTTCTACCAGGTTTTGATATAATGCTAAAAGGAGTCAAGAAGAGGTCTAAGGTATCTAAACCTAAGTCAGGGGGTGAGATCATTCTGGAAACAAGAGTGGAAACCTTATATGAAGACACCATGCCAATCACGAGCATTTCCCCTGAATTCAAGTGGGGGGAACTATATCAGATGATAAGAGACCAAAATGTTCCTGGGAAGTCCTAGAGGAAATGTTCTTATACCAAAATATCAGAAAATATGGCATCGCAAAAGCATCCACACGCCCAGAGCTCTTCCCCTGTTCAGAAGTCATCTGGTGGATTTTATTGCAGGCTAACTCCATGTCAAGGATTATATCTGACGGCATGGGAGAGGCATTTGCCTCGTTTCACCCGGCCCATATAGAAGCATCCTACAAGTTACCATGCGATCAGGTCCTAATGAACAATGTCCGGCTCGAAAGCCTCAACATGGATACCCTTGAGTTTTCCAAGAAGTTACTTATAACAGGAAAGCAGTTGAGTCAAAAGGAGAGCGGAGAGTATGAAACATGGGCACTAAGGCCTCCTTTCATAATTACAGCCCTGATGCTGAGCAGAATTTTTGGCAGAGTAGATGGAACTATCTATAAATTGAGTTGGATACCTTTAATCCACCATGTGGCTTTCATTGGTAAAATTTTCAATTGGGCGGACATCCTTTCAGATAGTCTGTCCTCGGCAATAGCTAATGCCAAAGAAGGACTGACTCAGAAAAAAGTAGAATTCTACATGTCATCATACCTTGTAGATTGCATTTTGTCAAGGAATCCTTTCCCAAATTTAGCCTCCGTCTAGAACAAGGCCGACTCCCCAATTTATACTGCTTATAAGATCCTATGGGCTCAAAAGTACAAGAGTTATTATAAGACCATATGTGAAGAATTTATCATGCCTCTGTACGAACTGATTTTCAATAGATAGCCAAACTGCCTCTCTGAAAACGCCATGGCAGTCATAGAGGAATATGGCAATTATTATTTCTCAAAGGAGGGCACCTACCTCAGAATGTATGGGGGTTCCAAACTGCCATCTCTCTTTCCCAGATATGCAACCGACTATGTGGTCCACAAGGAAGTAGTAAGACAAGTGTTTATAGATGGTATTGGCAGCATCCTGAATAGAATGAAAAAGGCCTCTTTCCCACCATTTCCCTTCTACATTGGGGCATATAAGTTCTCTAAAGTTAAATCAGATGAAGCTTTTGTTCAAGAGTTTGGATATTTCCACTTTGGTGAAAATATTTTTAGAAAGAATGATAGTCTCAATAAAGTTGCAAACCATTGTTTAGAAGTCAAAGTGCATTTTGAATATGCAAGCGATTTTGATGAAGACGAAGAATTTTTTAGGAGAGCCAGCAAAATGACTGAATTCGACAAGCGCTTTCGCCCCAAGAGTGGAGCCATCTCTAGCTCCACTACCGCCAAGGCTACAAAACAGGCGGAAGAGCAAAAGCTAAGAGAAGAGGTGGAAATGTTCTAGAAGGTAGCAGCGGAGAAAAAGCAGAAAGAACAGGCCGACAAGCTCCGAGAAGAAGAAGCTTAGAGGATCCACCAAGAAGGGGCTGAAAGGATTAGAAAAGAAGAAGCTGACCAGCTACAAGAAATGAAAGAAAGGGCATAGAGGGAAGCAGAGGAGCAGCAAAATAAAGAGGAAGAAGAGGAGTAGAAAAAGAGAGAAGAAGAAGCGGAGAAGTTGAAGAAGGTTGTGGAAGAAGGGAGTCCAAGCCTGCAGACCATGGACATAGACTCATCCCAAGCATCTAAATAAATAACCGTAGGAATCCACGTCCCCATAGGAGATCTCCCACTCATACCTTTTACTTAATAAAAGGACCACACCATGGATCAACTGGACAAAATTGTCTTCGACAATAAAAGGAAAACCATTTTGAGAAGGACGGAGAAGAGGATGAAAGTGGACTCCCAACCAGATGTTGTCATTATGCAGGAGACCACTGTCATACAAGGAACGTAGAGCGACCCCTCATTCATAGCATCCATCAACGTGGTCATTGCCTAAGCAAATGAATACAATATCAACAAACTAAAAGGTGATTTTTAGGTGAGAAAACAGAAGGTGTGCAAGTTAAAGCTCAATCTGATAAAGGAGCGGGCAGATGGAGAAAAGAAAATGAAGAAATATGATGCCCTCTTATCAAAACAAAGAAAATTAATAACAGAGCACCAGAATCTAGATGCAGAAAAAGAGGCCTTAACAGTGCAAATAATGGTATTGGAAGGTGAGAAAATTGATCTCGAATCCAGAGCCACTCAGTTGGAATCAAGACAATCAGTCGCCAATTAACAGATAGAGGAGTTAAAAGCTAATGTTGAGGAGTTGCAAAAGGGAAAAGAGCTGAAGACAGAACAGCTAGAGCTAGAAAACAACAAGAAAAGTGACTTAAGCCCCTTCCATGAGAAATCTTGTGATATACTAAAGAAGATCCATGAGTCACAAGAGCTTATCACGGAAGAAGTATGTAAAATGAAAGCAATGATTACTAGGATGAAGGAAATCAACACCGAAGCCCTTAGGGTCAGGAAGAAATATGCACGCATAATGGAGGACATCAAGAAGCAGATTGAATGGAGAGAAGAGAAGTCATGCTTCCCTGCAAAGCTGCCTCTCAAACATGTAGCAGACTTTCAATTAGATTCAAGTCTTCTTGAATTATGTAAGGGTTGTGGTATAAAGATAAACACTGGGATCCAAAAGACTATCGGGCAATGTACTAGCATCTTCATTAGAATCCAAGCAACCCATGAGAAGTATAACATAATGATACCTCCAACCTTGGAAGATTTCCCTGACAAAAGTCAGCGCTTGTCAGAGTTGCAGAACGAGCTGAACACAGACATGGAATATATGTAGAAGATAGATGTCCTGACAGCAGAGGATCTCTATTGTTTCATCGAACAAGCCTCCATCCACTCTTACCTTCTCGAAGACATCTCTCAAGTAACAGCGGCAAGTGTGAAAAGCATTGAAGCGGAATTGGCCAAGCATGAGATTTCCCGAAAAATGATGCTCCCTGCGCCTGGTAATACCATTGTAAGAGAAATGGGCATGTGGGTCAGCTACATAGCTGAAGTGGACAAACCAGTTGAGGTGGATAGACCAGCTGCAACAAAAATGCCAGCTAAAATCTGATTTTGGCATTACATGAATATCTAAAATATTAGAGACAACTGGAAACTTTCTGTTTCTTTTTGTAAAAATATTAAAAGCAGCTGGGAAATATTCTTTTTGTAAAAGGCACTAAAAGACAAAATCGAGAGATTCCCTAGGTTTAGGGTATACGTAGAAGCTCTAGAACCATTTTTGTGAGGTTATAAATAGATGAATAAAGGAGAATGACGGGACTTTTGGCAGGTGAAAGGACTTATTTGTCTTGTACGTGAACTATTTTGTTGCATATATAAAGAAAGCTCCATTTTTCCTGGGAAAGCTAGCACTGTGTTTTGCTTGGGAATGTGTTGAATGTTTGCTGAATTATTTCTGCACCTTTCATGCATATATTGTGAGATCATTCCTAATTATTCTGAATTAATTCTCTGTTATGAATGCTTTCATTTCCTATCCAAATATTCTATGTTAAATGAGTAATGGAATGTTTTAATTCTGTCAATGCTATCTTTGGTATCTTTTACTTTCTGTTGTAAATGTATCTATGTTATTGAACAGCTACCTATGAGATTCTTGGGTGTATTTCCAGTGTATTACTCATATTTCAGTTTTGCTCCCTACATGGATAGATTAATTAGCTTAGGTATATTTAGATCAGATTTGTTTTAATTGCATGCATTTAGTTAGAGCACTTGCATATCATCTTTAATATAAAACACATAAATGGTGGATCGGGCCACAACCTGTGAAAGAAAACAAATCTTTAAACCTTGTACGATAGCCGGGCCGTTAACCAGACGGATTCCCCACACCAAACGGTGAGCGATCTAATTGGGTTGGCTCACCAGGGAGAATCCCTTGTTGATTGGTGCTACAAATTCTGGGGCATCAACACATCATTGATTGGGTTGTTGCGGTTGGCACCCAAACTCTACGTTGTATCATGCACTTAATGCAAAGGTGACGACAGGACTCAAAGGTCACCTTCTCCTCAAGTCAGTTCCATCAAGTGTCCAAAACCCTAGACTTGGCTCCAGTCTGCTCATTTGCTACTGCAAAAGACCTCACAGAGCACCTCTGCTCCGAATAGAGGGCTCATGCCCAAAACTTGAACAATGGTGCTCTTCAGCACAGTGGATAACCAGGAGGCAGCTAACTGCACTTCCACATCGAGTAGGTAAGAACATGAATATGCTACGCTTTCTTGCATGGTTTCGTTGCTTAAGAAAGATTATGTCTAACTGTTTTGGGTCGTGGCTCTTTGCACAGGTAGGGAGCCATCACGTCATGGACCTCGCGTCTTGCCTCATCCACGGTAAGTGGTTACAAATAAAGTTTTTACTGTTGAACTCTTTCACCCTAAAAATATTACTACACGATGTTGATGGTTTTCTTAACTTGGCATTGCAGGTGAAGCTATTGTCGAGGGCATGATGCATAAAGCACAGCTGGCGCCATCACTTTGGAAAGGAGCTCGACCTTCGCAACAAATAGGTAACCCGCCCACTCTTGTCCGTAGGGGTTAACTCCCCGACGGTGGGAGAGAGGTTACTTAAGACTTGGTTCACTCATGCTGTGTTGTGAAGCAGAGATAGGCTCATGGCCTCGCTCTCTGATGCCTACGACTGTGTTTTTGTTTTCTTGTGTTGAAGGCTCGTTTTTGGCCTGTGGGTGAATGTAATGTTGGTCTTTTACTTGGATGAGGGTCAATACTTCACTGAACTTGATCCTGGGTGGTTGGGCCACCTTAGGCATCACTGGTCATAAACCCTATCTAGTTCTAGGTTGACCCATGAAGGAATTTTGGCATGGGAAGAAGAGCGATAGCTCTCTGGACTGTATTATTCCTCTTTTGTAAATAACGAATGCATTGAGTGTGGACACCTTTAAGCGTTAGCTTTCTTGGCGACGATTGTTGGACTATTATGTGGCTCTTGGCATCTATTTGCCTCGTTTATTAAAAGAACAGAGTTATTTTACAATTCATGTTGCATTCGTCTTTTTCATGGTGTAAATGGTTAAGTCGTTTCACTCCCAGCAATGGGATAATACTTGTAACGTTCTCGCTCAACATGTCTGTATATTAACTTGTTGGGTTTGCAAAGGTTGAGCATTACAATATAGAATTCGAATGATTATGAACTAGTATGTTCTTCAATGCACATTTTTATATGTGCATATGGTTAGAAGAGTCACTACATGCATCCATCTAGTTTCGTCGAATCGTTTTAATATAAAGATGTTCATACAAACCAGCAACTCTGTACTGTGCAATGAATGTTTCCCCAATGTTACTTTCTAGGCATAACCATGTGAAGCACCTGCAACAATTAATTAATAAGAATAGGCGAAATAGCAGAAATGACAGAACTCAGAATCACTTTTATATTGATCACAGGCCACTTCGAGGGGGCAACCTCCTATGAGAAAGCTCAATACAAATAACTTCACGGTGCCTTCATAGGTCTCAACACACACTTATATACTAAGTCTAGGCGTCAATATTATGGGTCAAAACCATGGGCCACTATAAACTATGGATCAACAATACTACGGGCGACTTACAAAGCATATGCGCCAACAATAATAACACAAACTATTGATCAACAAATACTACGGGATGAATTACAAAGCATATGTATCCAACAACAATATACTAAAAAAGTAAAGACATGGGTTCCTAACATCCCCTCCCCCTTAAAAAAAGCTTTGTCCTCAAAGCTTTAGATGTGAAAATTGTTGTTGAATCTGAAGGAGTGGTTCCCATGTAGCATCCTCTGGTTGCATGCCGTGCCACTGAATTAAGACCTCTGTGATAGAGCGAGAGCGAAGCTGACAAGTGCGCCAATTGAGGATGGCCTCCGACTCCAAAAGGATGGATCCTTCATTATCCAATTTGGGTAAATCGTTTGTCCATTGATGTTGGTGCCAAGAACTTTCTTCAGACAAGAGACATGAAAGACTGGATGAATGCGGGAAGAAGGAGGAAGTTTCAATTTATAAGCAACAGACCCAATCTTCTGAAGAATCCAATATGGCCCATAGAACTTTGGAGTGAGCTTATGACGCCCTTTGAGTTTCAGGGAGGATTGCTTGTACGGCTGGAGACGAAGAAAAACCATATCGACTACTTGAAAAGTGCGCTCAGAACGGTGCTGATCAACTTGTTGCTTCATGCGATTTCCTGCCATGTGAAGATTGTCCCACAAAATGCGAAGAATCTGATCGCGGTTTCGAAGGACCGTTTCAACTTCCTGAACTGGTGAACTGTTGGGGGTGTATGGAAGAAGAACTGGAGGTGCCTGACCATATACTGCTTCATATGGGATCATTTTAGAGGTAGTGTGGTAAGAGATATTGTACCACCATTCAGCGAGAGGGAGCCACTTTTCCCACTGATGTTGTTGTTCAAAGGTGAAGCAACGAAGATAAGTTTCCAAGCATTTATTGATAATTTTAGTCTGACCATCTGTTTGTGGGTGATACCCTGAACTCATCTTCAGTTTGGTGCCAGTGTGGCGAAATAGTTCTGTCCAAAAATGACTGGTGAAAGTCGCATCACGATCCGAGACAATGGAAGAAGGGATGCCATGAAGACTAAAGATCTGGTCCAAGAAAATTTGAGTGACTAAGGAGGCTGTATAGGGATGGCTGAGAGCAAAAAAATGACTATATTTGGAGAGGTGATCAACCACAACGAGAATCACTGTCATCCCACCATATTTAGGGAGCCCTTCAATGAAATCCATAGAAATATCTGTCCAAATCCATGTAGGTATGGGCAAGGGTTCGAGCAATCCTGGAAGGAGTGTTGTTTCACCCTTATTGCATTGGCAGGTATCACATTCGTCCACCATCTGTTGAATTGTCCTTTTCATGCCCTGCCAAAAGAAGTTACGCCGTGCCCGTTCATATGTTTTGAGGAACCCAGAGTGCCCTGCCGATGGAGAAGCATGGAGTTCATAGAAGACAGTCGGTTGAAGATCTGTGCTCTAGGGAAGCACCAGACGACCCTCATATCTCAGAGAAGCACCATCCCAAGAGTAATGTGGTACAGCAGAAGGGTTTTTGGTCAAGCATTGGATTATTTGAGATAAGGAAGAGTCATTGACATAACCCTATTGAATAGATTGCAACCAATTTGGAACAGGCATAGAAATAGCTGAAAGAGAACCTTGGGCATCAAATGTGCGAGAAAGAGCATCTGCCACAATATTGTCTTTACCCTTCTTGTAAGTGATCTCATAGTCATAACCCATGAGTTTGCTAACCCATTTCTATTGTGCTGGGGAGGAGACACGTTGTTCCAAGAAATATTTCAGACTCTGGTGATCAGTCTTGATGCAGAAATGATTCCCTAATAAGTATGGTCGCCACTTCTGTACTGCATGAAAAATAGCCATCATTTCCTTCTCATAGGTAGAGGCAGCTAAATTCTTACCTGAAAGGGCTTTGCTGGTGAACGCAATGGGGTGTTCATCTTGAAGGAGAATAGCACCAAGTCCATTGTCGCAAGCATCACTCTCAATAGTGAAGGGCTTGGAAAAATTGGGCATAGCTAGAACAGGTGTAGTACACATAGCTTGTTTTAGTTTGTCAAATGCACACTGAGCAGCATGTGTCCATGTAAAAACATCCTTTTTCAATAGAGCAATTAATGGAGCTGCAATCTTCCCATAATCCTTGATAAACTTGTGGTAGTAGCCAGTCAACCCCAAAAAACCACGAAGGCTCTTGAGCGTCTGAGGATGCGGCCAATTGTTCATGGCATCGATTTTGGCAGGATCCACATGAACCCCTTGTGCTGAGATAATGTGCCTGAGATACTCAACTTCCTTCTATCCAAAAACACATTTAGATTGCTTGGTGTGGAGATGATGGTCAGAGAAAAGTTGCATGATCTAGATGCTGGAGATGTTCATCCCATGTTTTACTGTAGATAAGGATATCATCAAAGAATACCAGAATGAATTTCCGCAAGTAGGGTCAAAATATTTTATTCATTAAGGCTTGGAATGTGGAACGAGCATTAGGGCCATCATGTGTGTGGAAAACTGTTTTAGGGATATCATCCTCATGAACCCGAATTTGATGATACCCAAAACGAAAATCCAACTTGGAGAAAAAGTGAGCCCTGTGAAGCTCATCAAGAAGCTCATCAACAACAGGAATTGGAAACGTATCCTTGATGGTGAGGTGATTAAGTGCTCGAAAGTCAATGCAGAGGCACCATGACCCATCTTTTTTGCGGACAAGAAGAACTGGAGAAGAAAAGAAACTAGTGCTTGGGCGAATAATACCTTGCTTCAATAAGTCCCGAACGAGCATTTCAATCTCCATTTTTTGGTTAAATGGGTAGCGATAGGGCCTGATGTTGGGAGGAACACTGCCAGGAAGGAGCTGAATACGATGGTCGTTTGGCCTGGAAGGTGGCAATCCCACTGGTTTAGCAAAGACACCTGTATATCGATCCAGAATTTGTTGTAGATCCAAAGGAGTAGTGGAGACCGCTAATGGTTGCATTTGAATGGAATGGATCTGAGCGATGACACCATGTGAATTCTTCTTGAGGAGTTTTTCCATGCGATGTGAACTGATGATGCTGAGAGAACCTAGTTGTAATCTTGTCAATGTGTGTTTTTGTCCATTGAGGGAAAACTACATCCAAAGTTCAGCAAAATCCCATAAGATAGGGCCAAGTGTGCATAGCCATTGAGCGCCCAAAACCACATCACATCCTCCTAAGGTCAAGGCAAACATGTCAAAGCCCAAGGTATAATCTCCCATAGAGACACGCACATTTCAACACTTCCCTTTGCAAGGTAAGGTGCCCCCATTGGCAACCATGACTTCAAAGTTGGAGCAAGGATGGATAAAACAATCATCTTGTTAGGCGATCCGAGGGTCAATGAAATTATGAGTGCTACCAAAATCAATGAGTATTGTAAGAGGAAGCTTCTTGAAGTAACCCCTGACCCGCATTGTTTGGGGGGTGGTGATTCCAGCTAAAGCAGGGAGAGATATCTCTGGCTGGTCATCCTGAGATGGAGGGTTAATAGGCGGTTCCTGAATGTCGACCGGAGCATCCATTGTTTCTGGATCTTCGTCATCAATTTCAGAGGCAGGCGGAGAATCCACATCCAAGAGATAGAGCTTTTGCTGAACACATCTATGTCCCCGAGTGAATTTCTCATCACAATTATAGCAAAGCCCCTTTTCTCTGCGTGCTTGCATCTCTGTTTCAAACAAACGCTTGATAGGAGTTGGTCGAGGAGCCTGCGGTATAGGTGGTCATTGAGAACCCATATTTCAAAAGGGAACAAAAGTGGGCTTGGAGCGTTGTTGGGCTACAATCTTGTCTTCTTCCAACTTAGCCAACCCTAGGACTTCCATCATTGTGTTGGGACAGAACATTTTGACCTCAGAGCGGATGGCATCCTTTAGACCACTGATCAAACAACTCCATTAAAAGTCATCAAACAATCCTTCAGTGTGGTTGGCTAGATTCTCAAATTCGGTTTGATACTCTCTCATAGTGCCAATTTGGAGAATTTTAGTGAGGGCTCCTATGAATTCATCAAAAGCACTAGGACCAAATCGTTGCAAAAGAAGCTGGAAAAAGTCTGGCCATTTTGGCTCTTCATGAGCCTTGATGTACCAACGGTACCATTGAAGAGCTTCCTGTTCCAAATAAAAGGATGCAAGCGGAACTTTGTTGACATCAAAAGTATTATGCAGACTGAAATATTGTTCTGCATGATAGATCCATCCAGTTGGATCAGTACCATTGAAGCGAGGAAAATCAAGCTTCGGACCACGAAAATTGCTGGAAGAAAAGAACCCATTGTCTGATGAAGACTCGGACTGTCATTTGTTGTTCATAGCTGAATGTTCAAGATGGAGGCCGAGAAATTTTTCATCCAGATCCTGGAGTTCGGCTTGGATGGCTACAAGTGCGTCTTCCATGGTTTTTGCTCCTGCATGGGTGACAACCATAACCAGGAGTTTTTTTTTTTTTTTTTTTGACTAGGTAGGAAAACAAAAACAGAAACTGCTTCAGTAAAGGAAAATCTGGACTTGGGAAAAAATCTGAAGGGTAATTGGGGTTTGACCAGGTTTTGGACACTGTCGAATAGACAGGGAAGCAAAAATGAGGATTTCAGAAGCGGGGTGAAAGAATGGGAAAATTTGGCAGAGGGGGACAAAGAAACAGAATTCAGAAAGGAACTCTATGGTAAAATTTGAAGGTGATTGGGCGAAATCTGAGGAAATTATGGCAAACCCTAAAAATAGACAAATGTGGGATTTCTGGCTTTGGGAAGGGGAATTGGAGATAGGGTCCTCAGGAATGAAATATGCAGAATGGGATGACAGGGGTTCCCCGAAAATTTCAAGGGAAACAGAGTGAAAACAAGGGAGATATGGAGACAAAACTGATTTTTTTTATTTTATTTTTTTTGGCTGACTGGGTAGGAAAACAAAAACAGAAACTGCTTCAATAAAGGAAAATCTGGACTTGGGAAAAAAATCTGAAGGGTAATTGGGGTTTGACTAGGTTTTGGACACTGTCGAATAGACAGGGAAGCAAAAACGAGGATTTCAGAAGCGGGGTGAAAGAATGGGAAAATTTGGCAGAGGGGGACAAAAAAGCAGAATTCAGAAAGGAACTCTGTGGTAAAATTTGAAGGTCATTGGGCGAAATCTGAGGAAATTATGGCAAACCCTAAAAATAGAAAAATGTGGGATTTCTGGCTTTGGGAAGGGGAATTGGAGATAGGGTCCTCAGGAATGAAATATGCAGAATGGGATGACAGGAGTTCCCCGAAAATTTCAAGGGAAACAGAGTGAAAACAATGGAGATATGGAGAAAAAACTGATTTTTTTTTTAGGTTGACTGGGTAGGAAAACAAAAACAAAAACTGCTTCAGTAAAGGAAAATCTGGACTTGGAAAAAAATATGAAGGGTAATTGGGGTTTGACTAGTTTTTGGACACTGTCAAATAGACAGGGAAACAAAAATGAGGATTTCAAAAGCGGGGTGAAAGAATGGGAAAATTTGGTAGAGGGGCACAAAGAAGCAGAATTCAGAAAGGAACTCTGTGGTAAAATTTGAAGGTGATTGGGTGAAATCTGAGGAAGTTATGGCAAACCCTAAAAATAGACAAATGTGGGATTTCGGGCTTTGGGAAGAGGAATTGAGGATAGGGTCCTCAGGAATGAAATATGCAGAATGGGATGACAGGGGTTCCCCGAAAATTTCAAGGGAAACAGAGTGAAAACAAGGGAGATATGGAGAAAAAACTGAAAAAAAAAAATTTTCCCCACACTGGAGCAGCTACAGCTCGAAAGGGATCTGGAACAGATAAATCTGCAACAACCCAGAAGTGAGCGAAAATAGAGGGATCTGAAACGACGCCGAATGGATTGAAAACGGCTGGATCTGGAATGGCTTTCAGAATGGATCTGGAACGGCTTTCAGAATGGATCTGAAACGGCGCAGCAGTGATCGACAATAATTCACCTGAAAATAGATATGGACCCCAGGTATGTGCGGCTTCCTAACAGTTCAGGGGTTTCACTCGGCCACCAATGTTGTCTGACGGCTTGCGTATTGAGGCAGTACCCCTCACTCCATGGCTCAGGTAAAACTGATAACTGCTTTGCCACAAACGACAGCTCTTGGTTTACCTCACAGGTGGGAACTAGTCAATCAGATAGGGGTCGTTGTCCTTTTCGTTGGCAGGTCCTCTCAATGGGCCAGCTACTTCGGGGTTCCTGTGGTACTCCTCACAATGAGTTTTAGGGCTTATGCCCAAGTACTTCCCACAGTTAAGTGGATAGGGATTATTCCCAAATACGAACCTGCAACAGATGCGAAAAAAAAATTGGCATAAATTTCACCCAGCGAGCCCAAGAAAGTGCTCTGATACCAGATGTGAAGCACCTGCAACAATTAATTAATAAGAATATGCGAAATAGAAAAAATGACAGAACTCATAATCACTTTTATATTGATCACAAGCCACTTTGAGGGGGCAACCTTCTATGAGCAAGCTCAATACAAATAACTTCACAGTGCCTTCATAGGTCTCAACACACACTTATATACTAAGTCTAGGCACCAATACTATGGGTCAAAACCACAGGCCACTACAAACTATGGATCAACAATACTACAGGTGACTTACAAAGCATATGCGCCAACAACAATAACACAAACTATTGATCAACAAATATTACGAGACGACTTACAAAGCATATGCATCCAACAACAATATACTAACAAAGTAAAGACATGGGTTCCTAACAAACCAAAATGCATACACATTAATAGTAGTTGCAGTAGATGCATATATGTATTTAGATTCATGTTTATGGTGTTAAGTTGTCTATTAACGTGCAGGCTGTGTGAGCATATAAACATGAAGTGTTTAAATGGAAAGCATAGGGTTGAACCCTTAGCTTCATATATTCAATACTTGACTCTGAAATATATAGGTGTATATATTAATTTTATTAATGTGTAATATCAATGTGGTGTCCACCAGGGACCACGATTTGATTTAGAGAAGAGTAGCGTGACTCTTCCTCAGTTGATAACATAGGTATTTAAATGATATTATCTCCACTGTAAAAACATAATACATCTACCAAGATAGCATGCATCCAAAATGCAATATGTATCCAGTAAGGTAATAATAATGGGTGCAAGCTAAATAAGGAAACCCTATTCGCATATTATGATGAAGCTTATACATACTGTATTCACATAAAATAGCTTAGCAATAGATCTGGGTTCTCCAATCTAGCATAATAAGTGTTTAGGATACATTTTTACATGGATGAGTAAGTAGATTCAGAAATAATTATTTCTTTTAAAACTTGCAGGTGAATATCCTATTCACCATTATCCCCATTCTGGGCTGCTTTGAAATATAGGAAAGATGATTTATAATTATTTAGGGCTTGACATGTAAACCCCTTGGTTTACATGTCTGCTTGATCTGTACCAAAATATAATAAACACAGATCTATTAGTAAGGTAGAGATAAATGCATTATGTGTAAAATACTTGCACATAACCATTAGGTTAGCATTTAAACAGTAGTTGCTCTGAGGTGTTAGGATATTCCTATACTCCATCCTAGTCCCACCAGTATTTTGATCATTTACATTTTCATTCATGCATGCTGTTAGCACTCGGATTTTCCTTGGGCTGTATCAAAGAAACCCCGAGGTAACCTATTTCAAACCAATCTTTAGACTGAAAGTTGGCCTCTTTCAGTCAGAGAGGGCTCTCTCAGCAAATCTGCTATCCAATGTCACCACAACAGCAGTTTGACAATAAACTCAATGGCCAATTTGTAAAATAATAACAAAAACTTGTAGGCTTCGAATAATGTGGTTAGATCAACAGGAAATAAGATATCATTGGGCAATGGAGTCAAGAAACAGAAAAATAATAGATCAGCAGCCAAACAAATGTTTGTACAAAGGCAAGATAGCTGTTTTATTACAGTCAATAAGATTTTGCAGGTGACAGGAAAGAATTAATGACAATCCATCAACAATGGGCATCAATTTTCGGATGAATCCACTGTTAACTTTGGAGAAGCAGGTGGATACTTGAATGCAATAAACTGAGGCATGGAAAATATGAATCTCAATTTATTTTAGACTTTCATTCAAGCATAGAAGAAAGACATAATGGCAAGAATGACAAAGAAGATTGACATGCACATGTAAAGAAAGGGAAAGTACGGACTGTAATTTTAAAACAACACATGAATCTTTGATAAAAATATGCTCAACTCTGAAATCTTTATTAATTTCTGGAAACAACTTCAAAAACCCAGAATGGACATTTTCGTTCCTGGGAATCCCCCCCTTTACATGTCTTTTTACATATCAATATATAGAAAGATGGCCTATACCTAATCTTGAATTCAAAACCTAACTGAAACTCTAAAAATAGAAACAGTTACAACTTATTTTTTTATTTCAGGAAGTAAATTTGCTGAAAAATAGGCTTCAAAGACCTGGCTGTATATCTCAAATGGAGATACCTGTGTACATTTTGAGAGAGGTTTTTGTAACTGGGCATGTGCTGAAGAAAAACCTCTTTCAGTTTCTGAAAATTCATCTTCATTTGGAAGAACCAGCTCTTTGAAGTTGATGACTAAAACAGTAAACTGAAATTCTGGAAAATTGCCCCGTGAAGATGACTTCGATTCTCTTAAACCATGACACCTGTGTAAAAACTGAGAGAGGTTTTTGACGATTGGCCCGTGCTGAAGAAAAACCTCTTTCAGTTTCTAAAAATTCTTCTCGGTTTGGCGGAAACAGCTCTTTGAAGCTAATGACTAAAACAGTCATTTCCAGAAAAACGTGTTCTACTTGTCCCATTTGATTTTCTCTATGGGATATATCCCACATTGGTTGAGCGCGAAATAATCATGTTGTTTATATACCCCGACGCGCACAACACCTAATAACACAAAGCACGTGCTATTATACTTCTCTTCTCCGTGAATGGTGGTTCCGCGTGGGCGGAAGGTGGTTTATAATACCACCGTCGCATGATCCGGATGAATAATAATGCGCCACGTGCTCCCGTGGTATTTAATCCGCGACCGCTTTATAATTTTAAACTTCGAGCTAGTTGAGTGAGCGGAATGAATAGTAGCCGCTTATCCAAACTTTGTCAAGACTTTGAGATTCGTGCCAAGACTTTGGTGATTGGGTTTGAATATTAATATAAAATATTTATATTAATAACTATAAACTTTTAAATTTTTAAACAAAGACTTGGGCATTTTGGAGATCCGCTATCTTTTAGCCATTCCACCATTTTAGAGCTTCACTAACTATTTTAGAGATTCACCAGTGCTTTATCCGCCTAATTTGACCATATTGGCCAAATTTAGAAGCCCTGCCAATTCATTTATATGCTCTGCTAAATATAGAATTTTTCCACATTTCCATAATGGGCGGTTCCGCGCGGCGCCATAGTGGTTTCCAATACCATCCTATCACCTGCGCGGATGAATAGATATTGGACACGTGTCTTGGTGGTATTATGTCCGCTACCACCTTCCACCGTTTTCTAACGATTACTTTGGCGACGCGGGAGTGATATTAACCGTAGATCTTGATCCATAAAATCTCCGCCGTCGGAACCTGACTGGGGTTTAACCTTTCCACAAATTTGCTGGCGGACTTTATAAATATGTGTTTTTATAATGTATTTTTTGTATAAAAACCTTCATTTTAACCCTTTTGTAATAATTTCTTCTCTTTTAGGTCATTTTAGCAAAAACTCTAGGTTTCTTCAGATCTGGTGTCAACAACTGGCTCCAACTGGGGATGCTATCCTCCCTGTGAGGTAGCAAAGAACACCGTAGACCATGTGCCTGACCATTGGGCGGCTCCCAATCCTGAAAACTGCAACCTGTAACCTGTAACCAGTCCTCCATCCAAAACTGTAACCGAAAATCTTTTAACTATAGAAAACTGAAAACTCACATGCTGAAACTGAACTGAAGACCATACTGTACATACTGAAGACTGCTTGCCTTGCAAACTTATTTCTCCTACCTACCCTACTTTTAGAATGTCAAAGACTTTCCATCAATCAAGTAATTCGGAAACACCAATGAAGCCAATCCATTAAATGTCCAAAGAATCTGACTCTTTCACTGTCGAAATAAGTCACTAACAGAAAATATGATAGCACCGACAACCAATGATATTCTTTATTCTCAAAATAAAAACCCAGCTGCAAATCGAAACTGAGAAATTTCTTCATATATTCAAGTATAGGATCAAAAAAGATACATGTTATTTGAAGTACCTTTGGATTTTTTGCAACTTGACGGGAGAGCTGGAATAATCTTTCTTCCTTAACATTCTTTTCCAGAAATGAATGATTATCCTCATAATCTAATGCATCCTCAAATAGAAAACACTCTGCAAGATCATTAAATATGACAGCTCTATCTTTTTGATGAAAGAAACTGGTGTCTAATAGCTGATTTCCTTGCAGCGGATCGTCTTCAAAAATGGATTCCTTCATAAAATCATCATGATTGTCATCATTCAAATTCAGATTTTCATTCCCAAAAATGGAAGAAGATTGACTTACATATTCTGGAATATGAGAACACTGCAAATCTGTATAAGCAGGGGTCGTAGCATGACTCTGCAGGAGCCGATCTATTTCTTCTTCTGTTAAAAGAGGAGGTGGTTTGTGCATTTTCTGAATCAAACAACTATCGTTTTCCTTATCTTCTGCAGATTGATCATGATGCTGAAAGCATTCTTCATTTGTATATAAAGAAGTAGATGAATCATCATTTGTTTCTGAATAGAGCTCATGGGAATCTACTTTTATTTCTTCATTGATTTTATCTACAGCTAGCTTCTCTTGATCATCATGGCTATGGACTTGCGAAGAAAAATGATAAAATATTTCAGACATGTCTTCATCATTCATACCCTCCAGATCTTCGTCGATATTTTCAAGATACTGTATGAAACCCTCAAACTGATCACAACAGCTTTCCACTAAAGATAAAGCTGGAAAATCTACTGTATAATGCTCAGAAAATGTTATGTGAAAATCTTTTAAAGAAAACAAGCTACCAGGTCTTAAACTTTCATACCAATCCCTTGCTTTTCCTTCTAAAGAAGCCATGAACATCTTCATAAGACAGTCCTCATGAAACCTAATCTTCAGCTTGTGTATATGCGCATGAAATTTGATTAAATGTAAAGCAGCATTATCACTGTTTTCATCTCTGAATTTAGGCAAATAAGACTGCCAATCTATTTTAGGAATTTGATTCGGAAAACCGGGAATATGAGACCTGCTCATAGGAGCATACCTTCTTAATAACGAGGCCATCTCGAAATGCTGGAACTGTAGATTCTGATTTGAAAACTGAGGAGACTTGTCCTGTGAACCAATGCAAAACTGGATTTCTTTAATGTGGAGTCGCCATGGAATTTCTGAAAACTGGATTCTTTGAAGATGGAGTCGCCAGGTGAAAAATGCACAGCCTGCTTGATATCTGACCGTTGTTCACCATCAACAATCAAACCTGCAACTTTGTCGTTCCTACCCAGGGAAAATGAAACCCTCGTTCCCCGGCAACGGCGCCAAAATGTTAGCACTCGGATTTTCCTTGGGCTGTATCAAAGAAACCCCGAGGTAACCTATTTCAAACCAATCTTTAGACTGAAAGTTGGCCTCTTTCAGTCAGAGAGGGCTCTCTCAGCAAATCTGCTATCCAATGTCACCACAACAGCAGTTTGACAATAAACTCAATGGCCAATTTGTAAAATAATAACAAAAACTTGTAGGCTTCGAATAATGTGGTTAGATCAACAGGAAATAAGATATCATTGGGCAATGGAGTCAAGAAACAGAAAAATAATAGATCAGCAGCCAAACAAATGTTTGTACAAAGGCAAGATAGCTGTTTTATTACAGTCAATAAGATTTTGCAGGTGACAGGAAAGAATTAATGACAATCCATCAACAATGGGCATCAATTTTCGGATGAATCCACTGTTAACTTTGGAGAAGCAGGTGGATACTTGAATGCAATAAACTGAGGCATGGAAAATATGAATCTCAATTTATTTTAGACTTTCATTCAAGCATAGAAGAAAGACATAATGGCAAGAATGACAAAGAAGATTGACATGCACATGTAAAGAAAGGGAAAGTACGGACTGTAATTTTAAAACAACACATGAATCTTTGATAAAAATATGCTCAACTCTGAAATCTTTATTAATTTCTGGAAACAACTTCAAAAACCCAGAATGGACATTTTCGTTCCTGGGAATCCCCCCCTTTACATGTCTTTTTACATATCAATATATAGAAAGACGGCCTATACCTAATCTTGAATTCAAAACCTAACTGAAACTCTAAAAATAGAAACAGTTACAACTTATTTTTTTATTTCAGGAAGTAAATTTGCTGAAAAATAGGCTTCAAAGACCTGGCTGTATATCTCAAATGGAGATACCTGTGTACATTTTGAGAGAGTTTTTTGTAACTGGGCATGTGCTGAAGAAAAACCTCTTTCAGTTTCTGAAAATTCATCTTCATTTGGAAGAACCAGCTCTTTGAAGTTGATGACTAAAACAGTAAACTGAAATTCTGGAAAATTGCCCCGTGAAGATGACTTCGATTCTCTTAAACCATGACACCTGTGTAAAAACTGAGAGAGGTTTTTGAAGATTGGCCCGTGCTGAAGAAAAACCTCTTTCAGTTTCTAAAAATTCTTCTCGGTTTGGCGGAAACAGCTCTTTGAAGCTAATGACTAAAACAGTCATTTCCAGAAAAACGTGTTCTACTTGTCCCATTTGATTTTCTCTATGGGATATATCCCACATTGGTTGAGCACGAAATAATCATGTTGTTTATATACCCCGACGCGCACAACACCTAATAACACAAAGCACGTGCTATTATACTTCTCTTCTCCGTGAATGGTGGTTCCGCGTGGGCGGAAGGTGGTTTATAATACCACCGTCGCATGATCCGGATGAATAATAATGCGCCACGTGCTCCCGTGGTATTTAATCCGCGACCGCTTTATAATTTTAAACTTCGAGCTAGTTGAGTGAGCGGAATGAATAGTAGCCGCTTATCCAAACTTTGTCAAGACTTTGAGATTCGTGCCAAGACTTTGGTGATTGGGTTTGAATATTAATATAAAATATTTATATTAATAACTATAAACTTTTAAATTTTTAAACAAAGACTTGGGCATTTTGGAGATCCGCTATCTTTTAGCCATTCCACCATTTTAGAGCTTCACTAACTATTTTAGAGATTCACCAGTGCTTTATCCGCCTAATTTGACCATATTGGCCAAATTTAGAAGCCCTGCCAATTCATTTATATGCTCTGCTAAATATAGAATTTTTCCACATTTCCATAATGGGCGGTTCCGCGCGGCGCCATAGTGGTTTCCAATACCATCCTATCACCTGCGCGGATGAATAGATATTGGACACGTGTCTTGGTGGTATTATGTCCGCTACCACCTTCCACCGTTTTCTAACGATTACTTTGGCGACGCGGGAGTGATATTAACCGTAGATCTTGATCCATAAAATCTCCGCCGTCGGAACCTGACTGGGGTTTAACCTTTCCACAAATTTGCTGGCGGACTTTATAAATATGTGTTTTTATAATGTATTTTTTGTATAAAAACCTTCATTTTAACCCTTTTGTAATAATTTCTTCTCTTTTAGGTCATTTTAGCAAAAACTCTAGGTTTCTTCAGATCTGGTGTCAACAACTGGCTCCAACTGGGGATGCTATCCTCCCTGTGAGGTAGCAAAGAACACCGTAGACCATGTGCCTGACCATTGGGCGGCTCCCAATCCTGAAAACTGCAACCTGTAACCTGTAACCAGTCCTCCATCCAAAACTGTAACCGAAAATCTTTTAACTATAGAAAACTGAAAACTCACATGCTGAAACTGAACTGAAGACCATACTGTACATACTGAAGACTGCTTGCCTTGCAAACTTATTTCTCCTACCTACCCTACTTTTAGAATGTCAAAGACTTTCCATCAATCAAGTAATTCGGAAACACCAATGAAGCCAATCCATTAAATGTCCAAAGAATCTGACTCTTTCACTGTCGAAATAAGTCACTAACAGAAAATATGATAGCACCGACAACCAATGATATTCTTTATTCTCAAAATAAAAACCCAGCTGCAAATCGAAACTGAGAAATTTCTTCATATATTCAAGTATAGGATCAAAAAAGATACATGTTATTTGAAGTACCTTTGGATTTTTTGCAACTTGACGGGAGAGCTGGAATAATCTTTCTTCCTTAACATTCTTTTCCAGAAATGAATGATTATCCTCATAATCTAATGCATCCTCAAATAGAAAACACTCTGCAAGATCATTAAATATGACAGCTCTATCTTTTTGATGAAAGAAACTGGTGTCTAATAGCTGATTTCCTTGCAGCGGATCGTCTTCAAAAATGGATTCCTTCATAAAATCATCATGATTGTCATCATTCAAATTCAGATTTTCATTCCCAAAAATGGAAGAAGATTGACTTACATATTCTGGAATATGAGAACACTGCAAATCTGTATAAGCAGGGGTCGTAGCATGACTCTGCAGGAGCCGATCTATTTCTTCTTCTGTTAAAAGAGGAGGTGGTTTGTGCATTTTCTGAATCAAACAACTATCGTTTTCCTTATCTTCTGCAGATTGATCATGATGCTGAAAGCATTCTTCATTTGTATATAAAGAAGTAGATGAATCATCATTTGTTTCTGAATAGAGCTCATGGGAATCTACTTTTATTTCTTCATTGATTTTATCTACAGCTAGCTTCTCTTGATCATCATGGCTATGGACTTGCGAAGAAAAATGATAAAATATTTCAGACATGTCTTCATCATTCATACCCTCCAGATCTTCGTCGATATTTTCAAGATACTGTATGAAACCCTCAAACTGATCACAACAGCTTTCCACTAAAGATAAAGCTGGAAAATCTACTGTATAATGCTCAGAAAATGTTATGTGAAAATCTTTTAAAGAAAACAAGCTACCAGGTCTTAAACTTTCATACCAATCCCTTGCTTTTCCTTCTAAAGAAGCCATGAACATCTTCATAAGACAGTCCTCATGAAACCTAATCTTCAGCTTGTGTATATGCGCATGAAATTTGATTAAATGTAAAGCAGCATTATCACTGTTTTCATCTCTGAATTTAGGCAAATAAGACTGCCAATCTATTTTAGGAATTTGATTCGGAAAACCGGGAATATGAGACCTGCTCATAGGAGCATACCTTCTTAATAACGAGGCCATCTCGAAATGCTGGAACTGTAGATTCTGATTTGAAAACTGAGGAGACTTGTCCTGTGAACCAATGCAAAACTGGATTTCTTTAATGTGGAGTCGCCATGGAATTTCTGAAAACTGGATTCTTTGAAGATGGAGTCGCCAGGTGAAAAATGCACAGCCTGCTTGATATCTGACCGTTGTTCACCATCAACAATCAAACCTGCAACTTTGTCGTTCCTACCCAGGGAAAATGAAACCCTCGTTCCCCGGCAACGGCGCCAAAATGTTAGCACTCGGATTTTCCTTGGGCTGTATCAAAGAAACCCCGAGGTAACCTATTTCAAACCAATCTTTAGACTGAAAGTTGGCCTCTTTCAGTCAGAGAGGGCTCTCTCAGCAAATCTGCTATCCAATGTCACCACAACAGCAGTTTGACAATAAACTCAATGGCCAATTTGTAAAATAATAACAAAAACTTGTAGGCTTCGAATAATGTGGTTAGATCAACAGGAAATAAGATATCATTGGGCAATGGAGTCAAGAAACAGAAAAATAATAGATCAGCAGCCAAACAAATGTTTGTACAAAGGCAAGATAGCTGTTTTATTACAGTCAATAAGATTTTGCAGGTGACAGGAAAGAATTAATGACAATCCATCAACAATGGGCATCAATTTTCGGATGAATCCACTGTTAACTTTGGAGAAGCAGGTGGATACTTGAATGCAATAAACTGAGGCATGGAAAATATGAATCTCAATTTATTTTAGACTTTCATTCAAGCATAGAAGAAAGACATAATGGCAAGAATGACAAAGAAGATTGACATGCACATGTAAAGAAAGGGAAAGTACGGACTGTAATTTTAAAACAACACATGAATCTTTGATAAAAATATGCTCAACTCTGAAATCTTTATTAATTTCTGGAAACAACTTCAAAAACCCAGAATGGACATTTTCGTTCCTGGGAATCCCCCCCTTTACATGTCTTTTTACATATCAATATATAGAAAGACGGCCTATACCTAATCTTGAATTCAAAACCTAACTGAAACTCTAAAAATAGAAACAGTTACAACTTATTTTTTTATTTCAGGAAGTAAATTTGCTGAAAAATAGGCTTCAAAGACCTGGCTGTATATCTCAAATGGAGATACCTGTGTACATTTTGAGAGAGGTTTTTGTAACTGGGCATGTGCTGAAGAAAAACCTCTTTCAGTTTCTGAAAATTCATCTTCATTTGGAAGAACCAGCTCTTTGAAGTTGATGACTAAAACAGTAAACTGAAATTCTGGAAAATTGCCCCGTGAAGATGACTTCGATTCTCTTAAACCATGACACCTGTGTAAAAACTGAGAGAGGTTTTTGAAGATTGGCCCGTGCTGAAGAAAAACCTCTTTCAGTTTCTAAAAATTCTTCTCGGTTTGGCGGAAACAGCTCTTTGAAGCTAATGACTAAAACAGTCATTTCCAGAAAAACGTGTTCTACTTGTCCCATTTGATTTTCTCTATGGGATATATCCCACATTGGTTGAGCACGAAATAATCATGTTGTTTATATACCCCGACGCGCACAACACCTAATAACACAAAGCACGTGCTATTATACTTCTCTTCTCCGTGAATGGTGGTTCCGCGTGGGCGGAAGGTGGTTTATAATACCACCGTCGCATGATCCGGATGAATAATAATGCGCCACGTGCTCCCGTGGTATTTAGTCCGCGACCGCTTTATAATTTTAAACTTCGAGCTAGTTGAGTGAGCGGAATGAATAGTAGCCGCTTATCCAAACTTTGTCAAGACTTTGAGATTCGTGCCAAGACTTTGGTGATTGGGTTTGAATATTAATATAAAATATTTATATTAATAACTATAAACTTTTAAATTTTTAAACAAAGACTTGGGCATTTTGGAGATCCGCTATCTTTTAGCCATTCCACCATTTTAGAGCTTCACTAACTATTTTAGAGATTCACCAGTGCTTTATCCGCCTAATTTGACCATATTGGCCAAATTTAGAAGCCCTGCCAATTCATTTATATGCTCTGCTAAATATAGAATTTTTCCACATTTCCATAATGGGCGGTTCCGCGCGGCGCCATAGTGGTTTCCAATACCATCCTATCACCTGCGCGGATGAATAGATATTGGACACGTGTCTTGGTGGTATTATGTCCGCTACCACCTTCCACCGTTTTCTAACGATTACTTTGGCGACGCGGGAGTGATATTAACCGTAGATCTTGATCCATAAAATCTCCGCCGTCGGAACCTGACTGGGGTTTAACCTTTCCACAAATTTGCTGGCGGACTTTATAAATATGTGTTTTTATAATGTATTTTTTGTATAAAAACCTTCATTTTAACCCTTTTGTAATAATTTCTTCTCTTTTAGGTCATTTTAGCAAAAACTCTAGGTTTCTTCAGATCTGGTGTCAACAACTGGCTCCAACTGGGGATGCTATCCTCCCTGTGAGGTAGCAAAGAACACCGTAGACCATGTGCCTGACCATTGGGCGGCTCCCAATCCTGAAAACTGCAACCTGTAACCTGTAACCAGTCCTCCATCCAAAACTGTAACCGAAAATCTTTTAACTATAGAAAACTGAAAACTCACATGCTGAAACTGAACTGAAGACCATACTGTACATACTGAAGACTGCTTGCCTTGCAAACTTATTTCTCCTACCTACCCTACTTTTAGAATGTCAAAGACTTTCCATCAATCAAGTAATTCGGAAACACCAATGAAGCCAATCCATTAAATGTCCAAAGAATCTGACTCTTTCACTGTCGAAATAAGTCACTAACAGAAAATATGATAGCACCGACAACCAATGATATTCTTTATTCTCAAAATAAAAACCCAGCTGCAAATCGAAACTGAGAAATTTCTTCATATATTCAAGTATAGGATCAAAAAAGATACATGTTATTTGAAGTACCTTTGGATTTTTTGCAACTTGACGGGAGAGCTGGAATAATCTTTCTTCCTTAACATTCTTTTCCAGAAATGAATGATTATCCTCATAATCTAATGCATCCTCAAATAGAAAACACTCTGCAAGATCATTAAATATGACAGCTCTATCTTTTTGATGAAAGAAACTGGTGTCTAATAGCTGATTTCCTTGCAGCGGATCGTCTTCAAAAATGGATTCCTTCATAAAATCATCATGATTGTCATCATTCAAATTCAGATTTTCATTCCCAAAAATGGAAGAAGATTGACTTACATATTCTGGAATATGAGAACACTGCAAATCTGTATAAGCAGGGGTCGTAGCATGACTCTGCAGGAGCCGATCTATTTCTTCTTCTGTTAAAAGAGGAGGTGGTTTGTGCATTTTCTGAATCAAACAACTATCGTTTTCCTTATCTTCTGCAGATTGATCATGATGCTGAAAGCATTCTTCATTTGTATATAAAGAAGTAGATGAATCATCATTTGTTTCTGAATAGAGCTCATGGGAATCTACTTTTATTTCTTCATTGATTTTATCTACAGCTAGCTTCTCTTGATCATCATGGCTATGGACTTGCGAAGAAAAATGATAAAATATTTCAGACATGTCTTCATCATTCATACCCTCCAGATCTTCGTCGATATTTTCAAGATACTGTATGAAACCCTCAAACTGATCACAACAGCTTTCCACTAAAGATAAAGCTGGAAAATCTACTGTATAATGCTCAGAAAATGTTATGTGAAAATCTTTTAAAGAAAACAAGCTACCAGGTCTTAAACTTTCATACCAATCCCTTGCTTTTCCTTCTAAAGAAGCCATGAACATCTTCATAAGACAGTCCTCATGAAACCTAATCTTCAGCTTGTGTATATGCGCATGAAATTTGATTAAATGTAAAGCAGCATTATCACTGTTTTCATCTCTGAATTTAGGCAAATAAGACTGCCAATCTATTTTAGGAATTTGATTCGGAAAACCGGGAATATGAGACCTGCTCATAGGAGCATACCTTCTTAATAACGAGGCCATCTCGAAATGCTGGAACTGTAGATTCTGATTTGAAAACTGAGGAGACTTGTCCTGTGAACCAATGCAAAACTGGATTTCTTTAATGTGGAGTCGCCATGGAATTTATGAAAACTGGATTCTTTGAAGATGGAGTCGCCAGGTGAAAAATGCACAGCCTGCTTGATATCTGACCGTTGTTCACCATCAACAATCAAACCTGCAACTTTGTCGTTCCTACCCAGGGAAAATGAAACCCTCGTTCCCCGGCAACGGCGCCAAAATGTTAGCACTCGGATTTTCCTTGGGCTGTATCAAAGAAACCCCGAGGTAACCTATTTCAAACCAATCTTTAGACTGAAAGTTGGCCTCTTTCAGTCAGAGAGGGCTCTCTCAGCAAATCTGCTATCCAATGTCACCACAACAGCAGTTTGACAATAAACTCAATGGCCAATTTGTAAAATAATAACAAAAACTTGTAGGCTTCGAATAATGTGGTTAGATCAACAGGAAATAAGATATCATTGGGCAATGGAGTCAAGAAACAGAAAAATAATAGATCAGCAGCCAAACAAATGTTTGTACAAAGGCAAGATAGCTGTTTTATTACAGTCAATAAGATTTTGCAGGTGACAGGAAAGAATTAATGACAATCCATCAACAATGGGCATCAATTTTCGGATGAATCCACTGTTAACTTTGGAGAAGCAGGTGGATACTTGAATGCAATAAACTGAGGCATGGAAAATATGAATCTCAATTTATTTTAGACTTTCATTCAAGCATAGAAGAAAGACATAATGGCAAGAATGACAAAGAAGATTGACATGCACATGTAAAGAAAGGGAAAGTACGGACTGTAATTTTAAAACAACACATGAATCTTTGATAAAAATATGCTCAACTCTGAAATCTTTATTAATTTCTGGAAACAACTTCAAAAACCCAGAATGGACATTTTCGTTCCTGGGAATCCCCCCCTTTACATGTCTTTTTACATATCAATATATAGAAAGACGGCCTATACCTAATCTTGAATTCAAAACCTAACTGAAACTCTAAAAATAGAAACAGTTACAACTTATTTTTTTATTTCAGGAAGTAAATTTGCTGAAAAATAGGCTTCAAAGACCTGGCTGTATATCTCAAATGGAGATACCTGTGTACATTTTGAGAGAGGTTTTTGTAACTGGGCATGTGCTGAAGAAAAACCTCTTTCAGTTTCTGAAAATTCATCTTCATTTGGAAGAACCAGCTCTTTGAAGTTGATGACTAAAACAGTAAACTGAAATTCTGGAAAATTGCCCCGTGAAGATGACTTCGATTCTCTTAAACCATGACACCTGTGTAAAAACTGAGAGAGGTTTTTGAAGATTGGCCCGTGCTGAAGAAAAACCTCTTTCAGTTTCTAAAAATTCTTCTCGGTTTGGCGGAAACAGCTCTTTGAAGCTAATGACTAAAACAGTCATTTCCAGAAAAACGTGTTCTACTTGTCCCATTTGATTTTCTCTATGGGATATATCCCACATTGGTTGAGCACGAAATAATCATGTTGTTTATATACCCCGACGCGCACAACACCTAATAACACAAAGCACGTGCTATTATACTTCTCTTCTCCGTGAATGGTGGTTCCGCGTGGGCGGAAGGTGGTTTATAATACCACCGTCGCATGATCCGGATGAATAATAATGCGCCACGTGCTCCCGTGGTATTTAGTCCGCGACCGCTTTATAATTTTAAACTTCGAGCTAGTTGAGTGAGCGGAATGAATAGTAGCCGCTTATCCAAACTTTGTCAAGACTTTGAGATTCGTGCCAAGACTTTGGTGATTGGGTTTGAATATTAATATAAAATATTTATATTAATAACTATAAACTTTTAAATTTTTAAACAAAGACTTGGGCATTTTGGAGATCCGCTATCTTTTAGCCATTCCACCATTTTAGAGCTTCACTAACTATTTTAGAGATTCACCAGTGCTTTATCCGCCTAATTTGACCATATTGGCCAAATTTAGAAGCCCTGCCAATTCATTTATATGCTCTGCTAAATATAGAATTTTTCCACATTTCCATAATGGGCGGTTCCGCGCGGCGCCATAGTGGTTTCCAATACCATCCTATCACCTGCGCGGATGAATAGATATTGGACACGTGTCTTGGTGGTATTATGTCCGCTACCACCTTCCACCGTTTTCTAACGATTACTTTGGCGACGCGGGAGTGATATTAACCGTAGATCTTGATCCATAAAATCTCCGCCGTCGGAACCTGACTGGGGTTTAACCTTTCCACAAATTTGCTGGCGGACTTTATAAATATGTGTTTTTATAATGTATTTTTTGTATAAAAACCTTCATTTTAACCCTTTTGTAATAATTTCTTCTCTTTTAGGTCATTTTAGCAAAAACTCTAGGTTTCTTCAGATCTGGTGTCAACAACTGGCTCCAACTGGGGATGCTATCCTCCCTGTGAGGTAGCAAAGAACACCGTAGACCATGTGCCTGACCATTGGGCGGCTCCCAATCCTGAAAACTGCAACCTGTAACCTGTAACCAGTCCTCCATCCAAAACTGTAACCGAAAATCTTTTAACTATAGAAAACTGAAAACTCACATGCTGAAACTGAACTGAAGACCATACTGTACATACTGAAGACTGCTTGCCTTGCAAACTTATTTCTCCTACCTACCCTACTTTTAGAATGTCAAAGACTTTCCATCAATCAAGTAATTCGGAAACACCAATGAAGCCAATCCATTAAATGTCCAAAGAATCTGACTCTTTCACTGTCGAAATAAGTCACTAACAGAAAATATGATAGCACCGACAACCAATGATATTCTTTATTCTCAAAATAAAAACCCAGCTGCAAATCGAAACTGAGAAATTTCTTCATATATTCAAGTATAGGATCAAAAAAGATACATGTTATTTGAAGTACCTTTGGATTTTTTGCAACTTGACGGGAGAGCTGGAATAATCTTTCTTCCTTAACATTCTTTTCCAGAAATGAATGATTATCCTCATAATCTAATGCATCCTCAAATAGAAAACACTCTGCAAGATCATTAAATATGACAGCTCTATCTTTTTGATGAAAGAAACTGGTGTCTAATAGCTGATTTCCTTGCAGCGGATCGTCTTCAAAAATGGATTCCTTCATAAAATCATCATGATTGTCATCATTCAAATTCAGATTTTCATTCCCAAAAATGGAAGAAGATTGACTTACATATTCTGGAATATGAGAACACTGCAAATCTGTATAAGCAGGGGTCGTAGCATGACTCTGCAGGAGCCGATCTATTTCTTCTTCTGTTAAAAGAGGAGGTGGTTTGTGCATTTTCTGAATCAAACAACTATCGTTTTCCTTATCTTCTGCAGATTGATCATGATGCTGAAAGCATTCTTCATTTGTATATAAAGAAGTAGATGAATCATCATTTGTTTCTGAATAGAGCTCATGGGAATCTACTTTTATTTCTTCATTGATTTTATCTACAGCTAGCTTCTCTTGATCATCATGGCTATGGACTTGCGAAGAAAAATGATAAAATATTTCAGACATGTCTTCATCATTCATACCCTCCAGATCTTCGTCGATATTTTCAAGATACTGTATGAAACCCTCAAACTGATCACAACAGCTTTCCACTAAAGATAAAGCTGGAAAATCTACTGTATAATGCTCAGAAAATGTTATGTGAAAATCTTTTAAAGAAAACAAGCTACCAGGTCTTAAACTTTCATACCAATCCCTTGCTTTTCCTTCTAAAGAAGCCATGAACATCTTCATAAGACAGTCCTCATGAAACCTAATCTTCAGCTTGTGTATATGCGCATGAAATTTGATTAAATGTAAAGCAGCATTATCACTGTTTTCATCTCTGAATTTAGGCAAATAAGACTGCCAATCTATTTTAGGAATTTGATTCGGAAAACCGGGAATATGAGACCTGCTCATAGGAGCATACCTTCTTAATAACGAGGCCATCTCGAAATGCTGGAACTGTAGATTCTGATTTGAAAACTGAGGAGACTTGTCCTGTGAACCAATGCAAAACTGGATTTCTTTAATGTGGAGTCGCCATGGAATTTCTGAAAACTGGATTCTTTGAAGATGGAGTCGCCAGGTGAAAAATGCACAGCCTGCTTGATATCTGACCGTTGTTCACCATCAACAATCAAACCTGCAACTTTGTCGTTCCTACCCAGGGAAAATGAAACCCTCGTTCCCCGGCAACGGCGCCAAAATGTTAGCACTCGGATTTTCCTTGGGCTGTATCAAAGAAACCCCGAGGTAACCTATTTCAAACCAATCTTTAGACTGAAAGTTGGCCTCTTTCAGTCAGAGAGGGCTCTCTCAGCAAATCTGCTATCCAATGTCACCACAACAGCAGTTTGACAATAAACTCAATGGCCAATTTGTAAAATAATAACAAAAACTTGTAGGCTTCGAATAATGTGGTTAGATCAACAGGAAATAAGATATCATTGGGCAATGGAGTCAAGAAACAGAAAAATAATAGATCAGCAGCCAAACAAATGTTTGTACAAAGGCAAGATAGCTGTTTTATTACAGTCAATAAGATTTTGCAGGTGACAGGAAAGAATTAATGACAATCCATCAACAATGGGCATCAATTTTCGGATGAATCCACTGTTAACTTTGGAGAAGCAGGTGGATACTTGAATGCAATAAACTGAGGCATGGAAAATATGAATCTCAATTTATTTTAGACTTTCATTCAAGCATAGAAGAAAGACATAATGGCAAGAATGACAAAGAAGATTGACATGCACATGTAAAGAAAGGGAAAGTACGGACTGTAATTTTAAAACAACACATGAATCTTTGATAAAAATATGCTCAACTCTGAAATCTTTATTAATTTCTGGAAACAACTTCAAAAACCCAGAATGGACATTTTCGTTCCTGGGAATCCCCCCCTTTACATGTCTTTTTACATATCAATATATAGAAAGACGGCCTATACCTAATCTTGAATTCAAAACCTAACTGAAACTCTAAAAATAGAAACAGTTACAACTTATTTTTTTATTTCAGGAAGTAAATTTGCTGAAAAATAGGCTTCAAAGACCTGGCTGTATATCTCAAATGGAGATACCTGTGTACATTTTGAGAGAGGTTTTTGTAACTGGGCATGTGCTGAAGAAAAACCTCTTTCAGTTTCTGAAAATTCATCTTCATTTGGAAGAACCAGCTCTTTGAAGTTGATGACTAAAACAGTAAACTGAAATTCTGGAAAATTGCCCCGTGAAGATGACTTCGATTCTCTTAAACCATGACACCTGTGTAAAAACTGAGAGAGGTTTTTGAAGATTGGCCCGTGCTGAAGAAAAACCTCTTTCAGTTTCTAAAAATTCTTCTCGGTTTGGCGGAAACAGCTCTTTGAAGCTAATGACTAAAACAGTCATTTCCAGAAAAACGTGTTCTACTTGTCCCATTTGATTTTCTCTATGGGATATATCCCACATTGGTTGAGCGCGAAATAATCATGTTGTGTATATACCCCGACGCGCACAACACCTAATAACACAAAGCACGTGCTATTATACTTCTCTTCTCCGTGAATGGTGGTTCCGCGTGGGCGGAAGGTGGTTTATAATACCACCGTCGCATGATCCGGATGAATAATAATGCGCCACGTGCTCCCGTGGTATTCGTGCCAAGACTTTGGTGATTGGGTTTGAATATTAATATAAAATATTTATATTAATAACTATAAACTTTTAAATTTTTAAACAAAGACTTGGGCATTTTGGAGATCCGCTATCTTTTAGCCATTCCACCATTTTAGAGCTTCACTAACTATTTTAGAGATTCACCAGTGCTTTATCCGCCTAATTTGACCATATTGGCCAAATTTAGAAGCCCTGCCAATTCATTTATATGCTCTGCTAAATATAGAATTTTTCCACATTTCCATAATGGGCGGTTCCGCGCGGCGCCATAGTGGTTTCCAATACCATCCTATCACCTGCGCGGATGAATAGATATTGGACACGTGTCTTGGTGGTATTATGTCCGCTACCACCTTCCACCGTTTTCTAACGATTACTTTGGCGACGCGGGAGTGATATTAACCGTAGATCTTGATCCATAAAATCTCCGCCGTCGGAACCTGACTGGGGTTTAACCTTTCCACAAATTTGCTGGCGGACTTTATAAATATGGGTTTTTATAATGTATTTTTTGTATAAAAACCTTCATTTTAACCCTTTTGTAATAATTTCTTCTCTTTTAGGTCATTTTAGCAAAAACTCTAGGTTTCTTCAGATCTGGTGTCAACAACTGGCTCCAACTGGGGATGCTATCCTCCCTGTGAGGTAGCAAAGAACACCGTAGACCATGTGCCTGACCATTGGGCGGCTCCCAATCCTGAAAACTGCAACCTGTAACCTGTAACCAGTCCTCCATCCAAAACTGTAACCGAAAATCTTTTAACTATAGAAAACTGAAAACTCACATGCTGAAACTGAACTGAAGACCATACTGTACATACTGAAGACTGCTTGCCTTGCAAACTTATTTCTCCTACCTACCCTACTTTTAGAATGTCAAAGACTTTCCATCAATCAAGTAATTCGGAAACACCAATGAAGCCAATCCATTAAATGTCCAAAGAATCTGACTCTTTCACTGTCGAAATAAGTCACTAACAGAAAATATGATAGCACCGACAACCAATGATATTCTTTATTCTCAAAATAAAAACCCAGCTGCAAATCGAAACTGAGAAATTTCTTCATATATTCAAGTATAGGATCAAAAAAGATACATGTTATTTGAAGTACCTTTGGATTTTTTGCAACTTGACGGGAGAGCTGGAATAATCTTTCTTCCTTAACATTCTTTTCCAGAAATGAATGATTATCCTCATAATCTAATGCATCCTCAAATAGAAAACACTCTGCAAGATCATTAAATATGACAGCTCTATCTTTTTGATGAAAGAAACTGGTGTCTAATAGCTGATTTCCTTGCAGCGGATCGTCTTCAAAAATGGATTCCTTCATAAAATCATCATGATTGTCATCATTCAAATTCAGATTTTCATTCCCAAAAATGGAAGAAGATTGACTTACATATTCTGGAATATGAGAACACTGCAAATCTGTATAAGCAGGGGTCGTAGCATGACTCTGCAGGAGCCGATCTATTTCTTCTTCTGTTAAAAGAGGAGGTGGTTTGTGCATTTTCTGAATCAAACAACTATCGTTTTCCTTATCTTCTGCAGATTGATCATGATGCTGAAAGCATTCTTCATTTGTATATAAAGAAGTAGATGAATCATCATTTGTTTCTGAATAGAGCTCATGGGAATCTACTTTTATTTCTTCATTGATTTTATCTACAGCTAGCTTCTCTTGATCATCATGGCTATGGACTTGCGAAGAAAAATGATAAAATATTTCAGACATGTCTTCATCATTCATACCCTCCAGATCTTCGTCGATATTTTCAAGATACTGTATGAAACCCTCAAACTGATCACAACAGCTTTCCACTAAAGATAAAGCTGGAAAATCTACTGTATAATGCTCAGAAAATGTTATGTGAAAATCTTTTAAAGAAAACAAGCTACCAGGTCTTAAACTTTCATACCAATCCCTTGCTTTTCCTTCTAAAGAAGCCATGAACATCTTCATAAGACAGTCCTCATGAAACCTAATCTTCAGCTTGTGTATATGCGCATGAAATTTGATTAAATGTAAAGCAGCATTATCACTGTTTTCATCTCTGAATTTAGGCAAATAAGACTGCCAATCTATTTTAGGAATTTGATTCGGAAAACCGGGAATATGAGACCTGCTCATAGGAGCATACCTTCTTAATAACGAGGCCATCTCGAAATGCTGGAACTGTAGATTCTGATTTGAAAACTGAGGAGACTTGTCCTGTGAACCAATGCAAAACTGGATTTCTTTAATGTGGAGTCGCCATGGAATTTCTGAAAACTGGATTCTTTGAAGATGGAGTCGCCAGGTGAAAAATGCACAGCCTGCTTGATATCTGACCGTTGTTCACCATCAACAATCAAACCTGCAACTTTGTCGTTCCTACCCAGGGAAAATGAAACCCTCGTTCCCCGGCAACGGCGCCAAAATGTTAGCACTCGGATTTTCCTTGGGCTGTATCAAAGAAACCCCGAGGTAACCTATTTCAAACCAATCTTTAGACTGAAAGTTGGCCTCTTTCAGTCAGAGAGGGCTCTCTCAGCAAATCTGCTATCCAATGTCACCACAACAGCAGTTTGACAATAAACTCAATGGCCAATTTGTAAAATAATAACAAAAACTTGTAGGCTTCGAATAATGTGGTTAGATCAACAGGAAATAAGATATCATTGGGCAATGGAGTCAAGAAACAGAAAAATAATAGATCAGCAGCCAAACAAATGTTTGTACAAAGGCAAGATAGCTGTTTTATTACAGTCAATAAGATTTTGCAGGTGACAGGAAAGAATTAATGACAATCCATCAACAATGGGCATCAATTTTCGGATGAATCCACTGTTAACTTTGGAGAAGCAGGTGGATACTTGAATGCAATAAACTGAGGCATGGAAAATATGAATCTCAATTTATTTTAGACTTTCATTCAAGCATAGAAGAAAGACATAATGGCAAGAATGACAAAGAAGATTGACATGCACATGTAAAGAAAGGGAAAGTACGGACTGTAATTTTAAAACAACACATGAATCTTTGATAAAAATATGCTCAACTCTGAAATCTTTATTAATTTCTGGAAACAACTTCAAAAACCCAGAATGGACATTTTCGTTCCTGGGAATCCCCCCCTTTACATGTCTTTTTACATATCAATATATAGAAAGACGGCCTATACCTAATCTTGAATTCAAAACCTAACTGAAACTCTAAAAATAGAAACAGTTACAACTTATTTTTTTATTTCAGGAAGTAAATTTGCTGAAAAATAGGCTTCAAAGACCTGGCTGTATATCTCAAATGGAGATACCTGTGTACATTTTGAGAGAGGTTTTTGTAACTGGGCATGTGCTGAAGAAAAACCTCTTTCAGTTTCTGAAAATTCATCTTCATTTGGAAGAACCAGCTCTTTGAAGTTGATGACTAAAACAGTAAACTGAAATTCTGGAAAATTGCCCCGTGAAGATGACTTCGATTCTCTTAAACCATGACACCTGTGTAAAAACTGAGAGAGGTTTTTGAAGATTGGCCCGTGCTGAAGAAAAACCTCTTTCAGTTTCTAAAAATTCTTCTCGGTTTGGCGGAAACAGCTCTTTGAAGCTAATGACTAAAACAGTCATTTCCAGAAAAACGTGTTCTACTTGTCCCATTTGATTTTCTCTATGGGATATATCCCACATTGGTTGAGCACGAAATAATCATGTTGTTTATATACCCCGACGCGCACAACACCTAATAACACAAAGCACGTGCTATTATACTTCTCTTCTCCGTGAATGGTGGTTCCGCGTGGGCGGAAGGTGGTTTATAATACCACCGTCGCATGATCCGGATGAATAATAATGCGCCACGTGCTCCCGTGGTATTTAGTCCGCGACCGCTTTATAATTTTAAACTTCGAGCTAGTTGAGTGAGCGGAATGAATAGTAGCCGCTTATCCAAACTTTGTCAAGACTTTGAGATTCGTGCCAAGACTTTGGTGATTGGGTTTGAATATTAATATAAAATATTTATATTAATAACTATAAACTTTTAAATTTTTAAACAAAGACTTGGGCATTTTGGAGATCCGCTATCTTTTAGCCATTCCACCATTTTAGAGCTTCACTAACTATTTTAGAGATTCACCAGTGCTTTATCCGCCTAATTTGACCATATTGGCCAAATTTAGAAGCCCTGCCAATTCATTTATATGCTCTGCTAAATATAGAATTTTTCCACATTTCCATAATGGGCGGTTCCGCGCGGCGCCATAGTGGTTTCCAATACCATCCTATCACCTGCGCGGATGAATAGATATTGGACACGTGTCTTGGTGGTATTATGTCCGCTACCACCTTCCACCGTTTTCTAACGATTACTTTGGCGACGCGGGAGTGATATTAACCGTAGATCTTGATCCATAAAATCTCCGCCGTCGGAACCTGACTGGGGTTTAACCTTTCCACAAATTTGCTGGCGGACTTTATAAATATGTGTTTTTATAATGTATTTTTTGTATAAAAACCTTCATTTTAACCCTTTTGTAATAATTTCTTCTCTTTTAGGTCATTTTAGCAAAAACTCTAGGTTTCTTCAGATCTGGTGTCAACAACTGGCTCCAACTGGGGATGCTATCCTCCCTGTGAGGTAGCAAAGAACACCGTAGACCATGTGCCTGACCATTGGGCGGCTCCCAATCCTGAAAACTGCAACCTGTAACCTGTAACCAGTCCTCCATCCAAAACTGTAACCGAAAATCTTTTAACTATAGAAAACTGAAAACTCACATGCTGAAACTGAACTGAAGACCATACTGTACATACTGAAGACTGCTTGCCTTGCAAACTTATTTCTCCTACCTACCCTACTTTTAGAATGTCAAAGACTTTCCATCAATCAAGTAATTCGGAAACACCAATGAAGCCAATCCATTAAATGTCCAAAGAATCTGACTCTTTCACTGTCGAAATAAGTCACTAACAGAAAATATGATAGCACCGACAACCAATGATATTCTTTATTCTCAAAATAAAAACCCAGCTGCAAATCGAAACTGAGAAATTTCTTCATATATTCAAGTATAGGATCAAAAAAGATACATGTTATTTGAAGTACCTTTGGATTTTTTGCAACTTGACGGGAGAGCTGGAATAATCTTTCTTCCTTAACATTCTTTTCCAGAAATGAATGATTATCCTCATAATCTAATGCATCCTCAAATAGAAAACACTCTGCAAGATCATTAAATATGACAGCTCTATCTTTTTGATGAAAGAAACTGGTGTCTAATAGCTGATTTCCTTGCAGCGGATCGTCTTCAAAAATGGATTCCTTCATAAAATCATCATGATTGTCATCATTCAAATTCAGATTTTCATTCCCAAAAATGGAAGAAGATTGACTTACATATTCTGGAATATGAGAACACTGCAAATCTGTATAAGCAGGGGTCGTAGCATGACTCTGCAGGAGCCGATCTATTTCTTCTTCTGTTAAAAGAGGAGGTGGTTTGTGCATTTTCTGAATCAAACAACTATCGTTTTCCTTATCTTCTGCAGATTGATCATGATGCTGAAAGCATTCTTCATTTGTATATAAAGAAGTAGATGAATCATCATTTGTTTCTGAATAGAGCTCATGGGAATCTACTTTTATTTCTTCATTGATTTTATCTACAGCTAGCTTCTCTTGATCATCATGGCTATGGACTTGCGAAGAAAAATGATAAAATATTTCAGACATGTCTTCATCATTCATACCCTCCAGATCTTCGTCGATATTTTCAAGATACTGTATGAAACCCTCAAACTGATCACAACAGCTTTCCACTAAAGATAAAGCTGGAAAATCTACTGTATAATGCTCAGAAAATGTTATGTGAAAATCTTTTAAAGAAAACAAGCTACCAGGTCTTAAACTTTCATACCAATCCCTTGCTTTTCCTTCTAAAGAAGCCATGAACATCTTCATAAGACAGTCCTCATGAAACCTAATCTTCAGCTTGTGTATATGCGCATGAAATTTGATTAAATGTAAAGCAGCATTATCACTGTTTTCATCTCTGAATTTAGGCAAATAAGACTGCCAATCTATTTTAGGAATTTGATTCGGAAAACCGGGAATATGAGACCTGCTCATAGGAGCATACCTTCTTAATAACGAGGCCATCTCGAAATGCTGGAACTGTAGATTCTGATTTGAAAACTGAGGAGACTTGTCCTGTGAACCAATGCAAAACTGGATTTCTTTAATGTGGAGTCGCCATGGAATTTATGAAAACTGGATTCTTTGAAGATGGAGTCGCCAGGTGAAAAATGCACAGCCTGCTTGATATCTGACCGTTGTTCACCATCAACAATCAAACCTGCAACTTTGTCGTTCCTACCCAGGGAAAATGAAACCCTCGTTCCCCGACAACGGCGCCAAAATGTTAGCACTCGGATTTTCCTTGGGCTGTATCAAAGAAACCCCGAGGTAACCTATTTCAAACCAATCTTTAGACTGAAAGTTGGCCTCTTTCAGTCAGAGAGGGCTCTCTCAGCAAATCTGCTATCCAATGTCACCACAACAGCAGTTTGACAATAAACTCAATGGCCAATTTGTAAAATAATAACAAAAACTTGTAGGCTTCGAATAATGTGGTTAGATCAACAGGAAATAAGATATCATTGGGCAATGGAGTCAAGAAACAGAAAAATAATAGATCAGCAGCCAAACAAATGTTTGTACAAAGGCAAGATAGCTGTTTTATTACAGTCAATAAGATTTTGCAGGTGACAGGAAAGAATTAATGACAATCCATCAACAATGGGCATCAATTTTCGGATGAATCCACTGTTAACTTTGGAGAAGCAGGTGGATACTTGAATGCAATAAACTGAGGCATGGAAAATATGAATCTCAATTTATTTTAGACTTTCATTCAAGCATAGAAGAAAGACATAATGGCAAGAATGACAAAGAAGATTGACATGCACATGTAAAGAAAGGGAAAGTACGGACTGTAATTTTAAAACAACACATGAATCTTTGATAAAAATATGCTCAACTCTGAAATCTTTATTAATTTCTGGAAACAACTTCAAAAACCCAGAATGGACATTTTCGTTCCTGGGAATCCCCCCCTTTACATGTCTTTTTACATATCAATATATAGAAAGACGGCCTATACCTAATCTTGAATTCAAAACCTAACTGAAACTCTAAAAATAGAAACAGTTACAACTTATTTTTTTATTTCAGGAAGTAAATTTGCTGAAAAATAGGCTTCAAAGACCTGGCTGTATATCTCAAATGGAGATACCTGTGTACATTTTGAGAGAGGTTTTTGTAACTGGGCATGTGCTGAAGAAAAACCTCTTTCAGTTTCTGAAAATTCATCTTCATTTGGAAGAACCAGCTCTTTGAAGTTGATGACTAAAACAGTAAACTGAAATTCTGGAAAATTGCCCCGTGAAGATGACTTCGATTCTCTTAAACCATGACACCTGTGTAAAAACTGAGAGAGGTTTTTGAAGATTGGCCCGTGCTGAAGAAAAACCTCTTTCAGTTTCTAAAAATTCTTCTCGGTTTGGCGGAAACAGCTCTTTGAAGCTAATGACTAAAACAGTCATTTCCAGAAAAACGTGTTCTACTTGTCCCATTTGATTTTCTCTATGGGATATATCCCACATTGGTTGAGCGCGAAATAATCATGTTGTGTATATACCCCGACGCGCACAACACCTAATAACACAAAGCACGTGCTATTATACTTCTCTTCTCCGTGAATGGTGGTTCCGCGTGGGCGGAAGGTGGTTTATAATACCACCGTCGCATGATCCGGATGAATAATAATGCGCCACGTGCTCCCGTGGTATTCGTGCCAAGACTTTGGTGATTGGGTTTGAATATTAATATAAAATATTTATATTAATAACTATAAACTTTTAAATTTTTAAACAAAGACTTGGGCATTTTGGAGATCCGCTATCTTTTAGCCATTCCACCATTTTAGAGCTTCACTAACTATTTTAGAGATTCACCAGTGCTTTATCCGCCTAATTTGACCATATTGGCCAAATTTAGAAGCCCTGCCAATTCATTTATATGCTCTGCTAAATATAGAATTTTTCCACATTTCCATAATGGGCGGTTCCGCGCGGCGCCATAGTGGTTTCCAATACCATCCTATCACCTGCGCGGATGAATAGATATTGGACACGTGTCTTGGTGGTATTATGTCCGCTACCACCTTCCACCGTTTTCTAACGATTACTTTGGCGACGCGGGAGTGATATTAACCGTAGATCTTGATCCATAAAATCTCCGCCGTCGGAACCTGACTGGGGTTTAACCTTTCCACAAATTTGCTGGCGGACTTTATAAATATGGGTTTTTATAATGTATTTTTTGTATAAAAACCTTCATTTTAACCCTTTTGTAATAATTTCTTCTCTTTTAGGTCATTTTAGCAAAAACTCTAGGTTTCTTCAGATCTGGTGTCAACAACTGGCTCCAACTGGGGATGCTATCCTCCCTGTGAGGTAGCAAAGAACACCGTAGACCATGTGCCTGACCATTGGGCGGCTCCCAATCCTGAAAACTGCAACCTGTAACCTGTAACCAGTCCTCCATCCAAAACTGTAACCGAAAATCTTTTAACTATAGAAAACTGAAAACTCACATGCTGAAACTGAACTGAAGACCATACTGTACATACTGAAGACTGCTTGCCTTGCAAACTTATTTCTCCTACCTACCCTACTTTTAGAATGTCAAAGACTTTCCATCAATCAAGTAATTCGGAAACACCAATGAAGCCAATCCATTAAATGTCCAAAGAATCTGACTCTTTCACTGTCGAAATAAGTCACTAACAGAAAATATGATAGCACCGACAACCAATGATATTCTTTATTCTCAAAATAAAAACCCAGCTGCAAATCGAAACTGAGAAATTTCTTCATATATTCAAGTATAGGATCAAAAAAGATACATGTTATTTGAAGTACCTTTGGATTTTTTGCAACTTGACGGGAGAGCTGGAATAATCTTTCTTCCTTAACATTCTTTTCCAGAAATGAATGATTATCCTCATAATCTAATGCATCCTCAAATAGAAAACACTCTGCAAGATCATTAAATATGACAGCTCTATCTTTTTGATGAAAGAAACTGGTGTCTAATAGCTGATTTCCTTGCAGCGGATCGTCTTCAAAAATGGATTCCTTCATAAAATCATCATGATTGTCATCATTCAAATTCAGATTTTCATTCCCAAAAATGGAAGAAGATTGACTTACATATTCTGGAATATGAGAACACTGCAAATCTGTATAAGCAGGGGTCGTAGCATGACTCTGCAGGAGCCGATCTATTTCTTCTTCTGTTAAAAGAGGAGGTGGTTTGTGCATTTTCTGAATCAAACAACTATCGTTTTCCTTATCTTCTGCAGATTGATCATGATGCTGAAAGCATTCTTCATTTGTATATAAAGAAGTAGATGAATCATCATTTGTTTCTGAATAGAGCTCATGGGAATCTACTTTTATTTCTTCATTGATTTTATCTACAGCTAGCTTCTCTTGATCATCATGGCTATGGACTTGCGAAGAAAAATGATAAAATATTTCAGACATGTCTTCATCATTCATACCCTCCAGATCTTCGTCGATATTTTCAAGATACTGTATGAAACCCTCAAACTGATCACAACAGCTTTCCACTAAAGATAAAGCTGGAAAATCTACTGTATAATGCTCAGAAAATGTTATGTGAAAATCTTTTAAAGAAAACAAGCTACCAGGTCTTAAACTTTCATACCAATCCCTTGCTTTTCCTTCTAAAGAAGCCATGAACATCTTCATAAGACAGTCCTCATGAAACCTAATCTTCAGCTTGTGTATATGCGCATGAAATTTGATTAAATGTAAAGCAGCATTATCACTGTTTTCATCTCTGAATTTAGGCAAATAAGACTGACTCCTCACTGCTCTTATCACTCCGATTGACCTCTGATGAGACATGACTACCTATTCTAACTCCAGTTAGCTCCTCATGCACCCTCCACTGAGCCTCCTTCATTCAGTTAGTGTCTCCATGTGCTAGTTACATTCAGTTACACCTACCACACTCAGTTAGACTTAGTTTGACTGATAGTTGATAGTTACTTGTGCATTGATGACTCCACCGATGATGAGATAGACTACTAGTTGTGCTCCGATGACACTCCAGTGATCTTTTGATCACTCCATGAAGGCTAATTCGAATTGCCACCTTGGCATTCAAATCCTCATGCATTGTACTACTTATTTGTCCATGTTGTGATTAATGAATTAGTGTGTGTGAAGTATTTTTGCTTCTATCCAAGTTCTACTGTATTATTATTCTGTTGCTCATTATACTGCATTGACCACTCTTCTTCTATTTTCTTGCTTAATCAATTACTTTCTTGTGAGGTATACATCATCTCTTAGATCTGCTGTGAGGATTTTCACATGGTATCAGAGCTGTTGAGAGTATTGTTTATCTCCATTCCTGAGATTTTTTTGTAGGTTATTACCAAAATTTTGAGTGCAGCAGTTTCTGCATTTATGCAGCAGCAACAGTTTCTACATTTATGCAGCAGTAGCAGTTGCAGATATTCTCTATTGTTTTTGCAGGTCTTCTATAGCTTCAATGTATTCATCAGGAATTACTCCTCTTTCTCCCTTCACCTATGATGCATGGAAACCACAAATGATAGTACATTTGAAGAGACATGGTCTCTTTGATTATTGTTTTGAAAGAGAGTTCGAATCCTCTGAAGAAGAGTATGACTGGTTAAATGAAGGAGAAATAGCTTGTGCAGCCATGATGTATGCTATGTCTCGATGCATGTTATATCACCTCCCTGATTTTTCATCTCCAAAAGATCTATGGGCCTACCTGGATGAAATATTTAGCAAACAGAATGAAGGGATTGGTCCAAACCCCTTGAAGAGCAAGCAAAGTTATGCATTCACCCTCCTTGATGATCTCATTGATCATGAACCAGTATCAAACAAATCGCATATTGAAGTTGTCCACAAAGAAGAAGAGCTTGCAGATTCTACACTCATGCTCCAAATTTCTTCTCTTTCTGTGCCAGCTCACACTCTAGATATTGCAAAAGGTCCTAAATCCTCTCTTGCACCAGAGCCTGTTGGTCTGCATCATGATCTATTGAATGTTTCAGAGGTCAAATCAGCTATTGGAGGTAATGCATTTGCTCTCCTCAAGCAATCACCTCTTATTTACTACTATATGATCATTATTCCATGCTTTCAGAAGGTTATTGAAGAATATGGCCATTGCCATCTGCTTGGGATAATTTCTCATGCATCTACTGGTTTTGATCTCACCTCTAATGGTTCAAAGGAGATCTCAAGAAACCATGATTCAAGCCTTGGATCTAATTTGGATTCCAAGCAATCACCTCTCATTTACTACTGTAAGATCATTCTTTCATGCTCTCAGAAGTTTATTGAAGATAATGGCCATTGCCATTCGCTTGGAAAAATTTCTCATGCACTTACTGGTTTAGATCTCACCTCAAATGGTTCAAAGGAGATCTTAAGCAACCATGATTCAAGTCTTGGATCTGATTTGGATTCCAAGCAATTACTGATATTTGAGGGTTCTTTTTGGCATAATCTCACTCATGATGGTTCGAAGGAGAAGACAAAAGACTATCTGCACATTCATGTTTTTTATCCTACCTCAGCTGATTCGAATCATAGGTTCAAGGATCATCCTCATACCTTTGGATTTGTTCTCATCACATTCGATCTAAAGAGCAAGTACAAGCACATGCTTTTTGAGAATGATCCACTTCTTCCCAAGAAGAAGATACCTCCAGACATATGACCAAGCATCACACCTACTTGAGTTTGGAGCATTTATTTGTTTATGTGTGTCTTATAGTCTGTTTTGAGGGGGGGGTATTTTTCCCATGAAATTTTCCCTGCTTCCTTGGTTTATTGACTGTTATTATTCATTGTATTAGGTGACCTTTGGTCTTAGTTACCAGGGTCCAGGATGGATTAAGGGGGGCTATTAGGATATTCCTATACTCCATCCTAGTCCCACTAGTATTTTGATCATTTACATTTTCAGTCATGCATGCACTTTTAGGGTTTGCATGCATTCCAGTCATCAGTCCATCACCTATCCCTCAGTTAGCCAGCCCCCGAGAGCTTCTCTCAGATCATTTTTATCCCTCCTAGAGCTTAGTGCACCCTTCCTCCTTGATTTAAGGAAGCCACTCGTCCTTTCTCACTTACCAATCCAGTTTATTTCAGTTATCCACCAGTCTTTCCTTGATTTGAGGCCATACTGACTCCTCACTGCTGTTATAACTCCGATTGACCTCCGATGAGACATGACTACCTGTTCTGACTCCAGTTAGCTCCTCATGCGCCCTCCACTGAGCCTCCTTCATTCATTTAGTGTCTCCATGTTCCAGTTACATTCAGTTACACCTACCACACTTAGTTAGACTCAGTTTGATTGATGGTTGACAGTTACTTATGCATTGATGACTCCACCAATGATGAGATAGACTACTAGTTGTGCTTCGATGACACTTCAGTGATATTTTGATCACTCCATGAAGGCTAATTCAAATTGCCACCTTGGCATTCGAATCCTCATGCATTGTACTACTTATTTGTCCATATTGTGATTAATGAATTAATGTGTGTGAAGTATTTTTGCTTCTATCTGAGTTCTACTATATTATTATTCTATTGCTCATTATACTGCATTGACCACTCTTCTTCTATTTTTCTTGCTTAATCAATTACTTTCTTGTGAGGTATACATCATCTCTTAGATCTGCTGTGAGGATTTTCACATGAGGTGCCTCTCTTAGGCTGATAACCCATTAATTAAACAATACTGCAACCTACTTACTGTACTAGCATCTTATTCATTCATATAGTAAATACAACTATGAATATTTCAGGTATTTCCATTTAGATCATAAAACTGTAATATAACACAGAGATCTAGGAATTTGTAACAAATCTTATACTCATAAATCAATGTAAGATAATACATATAATCATATCTGAAATGGTAGTTCATTCAACAATACTTCCAGGAAATAAACATAAACAAATTTCCATGACTGTCCATAAAAATAAACATAAGGTTTTAGCAAATATACTCATCTGAAATCTGATGACCAATGGAACCAAGTACAAACCTCCCAGCCTTTGACGAGCAAGTACTCATTGCTTTCAGGTCACCCCCGAGCTAAGTTCACAGTCCCCCAGGTCAGATTGTAGATTTTAAATTACCCTTAACTTGTTTTACCCAAGTTATGCAGGATATGTTAGTGGCAACAGGCAACCCAACATCCAACTCAGTACTCTTGAGCTCCAGGATGCTCAAGGGGATTTTAAGCCTCAGCCATTAAGAGAATCAATATAACACAGCTTATTTAGGTAAATGTAGTACTCCTGCAAGCTTGGGGTAGTTCTCCTACCTGTACACAATTAAGTGGCCAAGCTCATACCATATTGTATGATTCCTCTTAATCTGGGCCAGTTTGGTTCTCCCAAATCTGCCCTCCTTCACTTGCCTTCAGGACCAGTTTGGTTCTCCCAAATCTGTCCTCCCTCACCAGCCTTCATTTGTCTCAGGATATGTGTCTTCCCAGTTCCCATTTCTCTTGTGTGTTCAGCTCATGAGAATGTGAATAATGAATGATGATAATGTGTGTGTTTCAAAGAGTTTTCACTTTTTATTCTCTTGGGTGTGAAATTCCTCACTTTTTGAATTCTTTTAATTCAGTAGTCTCTCAAATCTTTTCTTTAGAGTTTGCTATTTTTCTCCAATAATAATTTCTTATTATTATTATTAAGTGGCATTTTTTCCTCCAACTCTAGGGGACTGTGACTCCCATCTCATTAATGTGCTAGTCCACATGGTCATTAGAAATCAATTTATCAGATTTCTAAAATCACCTAAGTAAAATGAAATAATACTTAGCAGAAATATAGTAGAGGTTCAAAGTACAAAATTGGGTTTTACACAATGCCATTACTTTTAACCCTCTTACTTGGAGCTATTAAAATAAGGGCTCTAAAGAAGTCATTGTAGTCTACAAACTAAAAAAGAATAGTCAATCAGAACATGCAAGATTGATTCATTGAGCTAATGTTCATCATTGGAGTCAAAGTCAAGAATGACAAACTCATGTTAGGAGTCCTGGAAATTGCTCATTGGGATCCTTATCTTTAGGCTTGTCCTCATCCTCTATAACCACTACTTTTAGAACCCAGTGGACCTTAATGAGAGCGCCATGCTTGGCCTCCATGAAGTCCAATTTATGCAATATATATTTCTTACAACAGAAATAGTTGCTTTATATTGATCAGAAAAATGGTTTTTGGTTGTGTCAGACAACCTTTGTACCTCATAATGTTTCACAACATAGCTCCTTACAAAATATAGAATTCATGGCTCACACCAGTCATAGCATACCAAACTTATGTTTTTGACGTCTATTTTACTAAAATAAACTCTACAATAACAACCAACAAAAATGACACACTAGAAATTCATTACAAAATTTAAAAAAGAAGGGCCTGGCCTCTACAGGCCTGTTGCTTTGTATTCACCATCCAAGCAGAGACTCTTCATATCTTCCTTACTTGCTTTAGAATCTTGAACCTCCAAATCTGTAGTATGTAGGGTTTCCTTTGTTGAATCCCCTGGTTCTTTTATTGGATCAATTTGCATTATGTCTTGATTTTCTGGTGGTTACTCCTGATATTGGGCCTTCCCTTCAAACGACAAATCCCGATCATGCTCGACACTTTGAGTCTTAAGTTATTCAAGTTCCACTTATGTTTTGATAAGCCTCATTGTCAATTTGGTAAGCGAGGCACTCATCACTTCCAATTGATTCTGAGTGATTGATGAATTACAAGCAACAATGCCCCTCAAATTAATATCCTTATTCTCCATATTGCTAATGACTTGTAGGATAGGAGAAAGATTTTCCACGCTCTAATTCTCCACACCTCTCCCTGTAATTTTGTTCGACTCTGGTGTATTTTCCATATGGAACAATTATGCTTTCCCCTTCTGTAGTGAATTCTGGAGTAGAATTCAATATGTCAAATCAGACTACCAACAATTATCCAAACATTTACCATATGCTGGCAGTTAACTACAGACCCTACTTTCCCCACTGAAAGTTGACAGTTAAGAATTACACAGCTTCCCTATTCTGGAACTAAGAAATAACTCCTCGTCGCCCAAAATCAAATGACTACAACTCTAAACACAAACCCAGAATGACGACTGTTTGACTTGTTTTGAATGCAATCTCTACTTATTGATTTCCCACTTTGATTTTCCAACATAACAACAGGGAGAATTTCCATTGAAGCAGAGATTCTATTCCAACATTGCCAATTCAAACCACAATCAGTTATGTATATAATGGGAATTGAACTATGCACACAATTGAATCCATACAGAACTACAAACCACACTAATAATCTATGATGACATTCAGAGGTTTCCAAACCTAAGGCAATATAATATGAATGTTGATCTCTAAGAGATTTACTATTCATTCTGTTCAGATAGCATTTAGCTTCACAAATGAAAGGATTGGATATAAACACCCAGTTAATTTTCAACTTGTCGTTAGGAAATCTTACCAATTTATCGACCACCTCTTCAAACCATGATTCTTATGTCGGTTGTCACCATTCCAACAAACTACAGGGGCAAGAAATAATCGATGGACTCTCCTCTGGCATGTAGATTGAAGCCACGTTCTACAGTATACCAAATCAACGATAACCAAACTCGTTCTGTATATGTTTGAACTTTCCAAAAAAATGCTCGTTTACTACTACCATCTCCCTCCATTCTGACCGGACAAATGGTGTTGCTTCTCATTATTACCATGCAATGATTCGGGGCCAAAGTACAAAGTGGAGCCATTAAATCATATATGTTCTCACAGAACAAACTTTGCTCAAACCAATTCATAATTAAAGTCATTAAAACTTTAGATCTCTAATGCTTGATTGGGAGCTGTGTAAGGGATAACTAAAACGCCCCCAATTCGCCAGAATCCAGTAGAGCAATTCTTGCCAAAATCGCAATTTGGAGTGCTCAGATCGCAATTTCGATGATTTGGGTAGTTTTAAAATTGGGAAATTAATTTAGAATAGGCAATCCCAATGGCTGAAATTACAAAAATACGAAAATAACAATTTACAGCAAGAATTTTAACTGGTTTTTATCCCAAATCGCTAGAAAAGCGGCTTGTTTTGGTTGTCTTTTATCCTACGTGGGCTTGATTGAGCCACTTGCACGCACGATATCTGCCACCGTATGTACTAGAACTCCTTCCAAAAATTGGTTTAATGTACCTTTGATTAACAATGATTTCCAGTAACGAAGCTTGAATCCTGCTATCCATGATAGTGGCGTTAGGGAATGTCATGATATTTAGTTTCTCCCCCATGGGATTTTAATATACCTTGTTCTAGATTACAAACCAAGTTTGCATGTCTATCAGATTGGATGTTTGATTTTCTTAGTACATGGAAAGCATACAAACTTTCAAATTCTATCACTAATCGATGAATTCTCCACATATTTCGACTAATGGTTCCTTCTTCTGGTAAAGTTTTGGAGGCCAAATGTCAAATAATTATCATCAAGTCCCCAACTACAACAATATTTTTGATATTCCATTGTGAGGCTTGAAGAAGACCTTGCCATAGTGTCAAAGCTTCCGCTTGAATATTAGATGCCACTCCCAATACCCAAGAGTAAGTTCTCCTTGTTTATCCTCTGGAGTCAAAGAACACCCCACCTCTCCCCTACACCTGCAAACTTCGGGTTGTTCTTAGCAGCCCCATAAAAAAACACATGGTATTTTTGTTCTTCTATCCAATCCTTCAACTTTGGAGGTTTTATCCTTAATAACCACTTTTCCTTTTACTTAACTCATGGCTTTGCCATTTGGCTAACTTGCCCTGGATTATCTAACAAATTATGAAGCCAATGTCTTTCTTATGTAACCAGATATGAGATTCTTTGTTCTGGTTTCCTTTTAGCTATGATGGTTTCTTGCATCATGGCCCACGCCTGAGCTGCAGCTTGCCCCTCCAACAGTTTTTTATTCTTGAAAATGAGATTATTCCTGGCTAACCGGATTTTCCAAATGATAAAATTGGGTAATCTTTCCAAACCTTCTTTAACAATGGTTCATTGATAAAGTTCCTCGGATACTTATGATGTCGAGTTACAAATGCTTCTCTCAAATTATTAGGAATGACTACACTTATATTGAGATTGTCAAATAATATCCTCCAAACTTTGCATAGAATACATTATGAGGGGCCTTGCAAACCTCTTCTCTGGAGATTGTCATAGGTTAAAATGTTATCATGGCATAAGGCCCAATTGAATAGTTCTATTTTTGGAAATGCATCACTCTTCCAAATTATAGACCATATGGAATTTCTAGGAAAGTCACTTCTATTATTATTTTGATTAGCATAACCTTCTTTTACTATATAATTACTACATTTGGGACCCCAAACCCTCCTATCCATGGTTGAGTGGTCTCTGGGGGCAAGTCATTAAGCATTTTTTCATGGTAGTCCATTGTGATTGTAATTCCTTCATAAGGTTTAGGTATTTCCAACCCATCCATCTACCATTAGCATCCCATTTAGTGATATCAGCCAAAGTAATGAAGTTATTTTCCTTCATCAAATTTTGAAGTGGAGTTAAAAGTCTAGTTTGCCTTAACTTGGGCCTTCCTAGAATGTAGTGATCCTAGATTCTTATTCTTTGGCCATTCCCTAGCATCCATGAAGCATGGCTTTGAACAATGCCTAACGATGCTTTACATAGGCTCCATATAGTTTTGCATGGTCCATCCTCATATTTATGATCTATTATTCTACTTCAATCTATAAGGGTATACTTTCTAACCACAACATCCTTCCACCAAGCTTCTTCACTTGTAACGATCTTCCAAAGAATTTTGGCTCCCAAATATTTATTCAACAAACCAAGATCCCTGATGGCTAAACCTCCTTTATTTTTAGATGCCATAACTTGTTTCCAATTTACCAGATGATATTTTTTTAACATTTGCTTTACCACCTTGCCATAAGAATTTTCGTTGGAGGCTATCGATATTGCTAGAGATTCCAACCGAGGCGAGCAAGATTGACTTTTGATATATGGATAATGAAGACAGTGTTGATTAATCAACACTAGTATGCTAGCAGGGTTAATCCATTGAGAGCCCCAATGTTCCATTTTTTATTTTATTTTATCAACTACACTTCTCCAATCAATTGCCTGAGGTCTCCTCGGGAAAAAGGGAATTCCTAAATAAATGAAAGAATTCCAATCTCTTTTAGCATAGAATCCCAATATATTAGCAATGTTTGTAAGGCTTACCACTAACACATTCCAACCATATACACAACATTTATGATTGTTTACTTCTCCTCCTAAATCCCTTAGTTATCTATCCATGATACTCTGAGATCTCTCTGTTATCAACACTAATGCCCTCCCCAGCAACAATGTGTTATCTGCGAACTAGGAATGATTCAAATCCTTTACCCCTCTAATTATTCTTATTCTTGGGAGATTCCATATTTCTTTTTGTGCTCTAGTCTTCTACTTAGAGAGTCTGCCATAAGAATATATAAAATAGGGGAGATTGGGCATCCCTATCTCAATCCCCTTTCCCCTTGGAAGAATTGAGCGAGTCTTCCATTAACCAAGGGTTTGTTATGAAAGTTGTAATCCATCTAATAAAGGTCTTAGAGAAGCCAAATTTGTTGAGTACATTTAACAAGAAGAATGTCACACTCTCTCAAAAGTGTTCACCATGTCCATTTTTATAACCATCCCTCACTCTTTCCTTACCTTGCTAGAGTGGATTGCTTCCTGGACCAAGATAATATTGTCCATAATCTGTCTTTTTGGGATGAATCCACCTTGATTTTTTGAAATTAATTGAGACAAAATGGTTTGACTCTATTCACTAGAATCTTGGATATTATTTTCTAAGAAGAATAACATAATGACATTGGCCTAAACCTAGAGAAGATTGATGGTTTTTTCTCTTTCAGAATTAGTGCCAGGAATGAGGAATTTGTGCTACCTCCCAATTTTCCTTTTTCAAAGACCATTTAATCATCTTACAAAGATCTATTTTTATTATGTCCCAAATTTCTTGTAAAAGGATATGGAAAATCCATTTGGCCTCAAAGCTTTATCCGGCTCTAGATCTCAGATTGCATTTATTACTTATATTTCTTTCTTTATCTAATTCTTGATTGTTTATTTCTTTGGCTAATTCTTTATTGTCCATTCTTGAGAGCATTTTGGGAATGATGGATATCATTTCCATAACTATATCATTATCCACTTCTTCTTTCTTTGAGAACAGTCTTTTAAAATGTTGGAAAGATTCTTCCTTTATTTCCTTATATTCATTAATTTTACTTCCATTCGAATTAGTAATCTCACTTACATTATTTATGCTTTGTCATGCTTTTTCCGATCTATGAAAAAATGTAGTGTTCATGTCTCCAAACTGAAGCCACAAACTTCTCAATTTAAGCCGCCAAAATTCTTCCTTTTTTCTAAACACATTTTGAAGTTTTTTATTTGTCTCATTTTCTTCAAGTCTCTACTATATAGTGGGATTATTAGATTCCATATGTTCTTGAATTGCTACCAGATGTTCTTGGATCTACTTTTTTACAACGAATGGCTCAACATAATTATTTTTATACCAATGCTTTAAAGCTTGTTTAATCACCTTGAGTTTCAATTCTCATATAAAGCTTGGGGAACCTTCCCTTTTCAGTTTCCAAGTTGCTATGATAATCTCCACTGCCTCAAGATGATTGAGCAAAAGGGGACTAAAGCTTGAAGGTATAAATGGACTGTAATTTATGTCATTAAGGAGAGAGAGACTGATAGAATTATGATCGGAAGTTGCTGAGGGGATTATAGTGGAATATATTTCCATATCTTCTTCCAAGAAACTGCTACTAATTAAGAACCTGTCTAACCTGGATACCCTGGCCATGTTCGTCTATTTGACCATGTGCGCTTTCCATTTTTTGGATTTATGTCTATTAATTCCCATGTTGATATATTGCACTCCAAAAATTCTCCAGAGGCATCTCTTACACAGGTTCCTCCCTTCTTTCCTTCTGAGGATAGAACAATGTTTAGATCTCCTACAAAGATAAAATTCCCTTGCCTATTCTATCTGTTTCATTTATAATAGTTTGCCAACAATCTAACTATTAATGCTAAGACTGTTCTCATTTTTATGTGTTTCCCTTAGGTTTGTTTGAACTTTATTTTCTTTTATTAATCCATGATTTTGATTATTTTGTTTTTAATTTTTATTTAATTTTTGATTGCTTTCATTTTCTTTAGTTCAAAATTTCTAAATGGCTTATGTAGCATGGTATTTTTCTCAAAGTTTTCAATTATACTTATTTTAGCTTCATTATAAAGCTTATAACCAAAGTTTAGCCTTTATCCTAAGAGCATTTGTAAAATTTGTTATATTAAAAGATTCTGGTAGCGCAAACTGCAAAATAGACTCCTAATGCGCTACAAGAATCCAATATTATGAAAGATCATGGTTTATTCATGCTAAGCTATGGTACATTACGAGTTATGATGATTAGAGATGCTGAAACACACGTTTGAAGAATGATGACATTTGTAAAGCCTTTTACATTTCATCATTGAAGAGAGATCGGGGTTCAAAATGCCATGAGTCCGGATTTGGGGATCGTGAAATGCAAAATTGAAGACACCTATAGCTGAATACGGTTAGTTCCAGTTCTTTGAACATTTGTCACCTCTGTTTTTCTAAAACTAAATTAACAAGCCTACAGTTATAAGATGGGAAGAAGTGGTGAAATTAACAAGGTTGAACCGATGGACACAAAGTGGGCTGCACAATTTACCAAATGTGCAGACTTGTTTAAAGCAGCTAGATGGTTTGATTTCTTTGAGAAAGAACACTGTCAAGAAGATCAAGAAATGGAGAAGACAATTAGTCTTACTGCTGAACAGGTTCAAAGTCCAATCACACCAAAACAGAGTATAATTGAAAACCTAGTTTCACAGTCTTCTGCAGAAAATACAAAGAATGAAAGTTTGCAGATTATAGACTTCGAAGCAGATGCAAACCTCCTCATACAATTAAAAAGATCAACTTGGAGGTTCAAAACAAGATCAGCTATGAAAAGTAATATGAAAAAGTTTCAAGTTCTAATCAAAAAACAGAAGACATAACTTCAATCCAAAGTTCTTCAAGTGAAGGAGAAGAGGAGAAAATTAAATCAAGTTCTCAGCAGGATTTTCCAATGGTAGAAGAAGCATATGAAGGAATTAACAAAGTTGAAGAACAGGAAATTATTCTCAAAATGAAACAAGATGAATTGGCAATTGCAGAAAGAATAGCAAAAGATAAATATGAAGAAGATTCAATCCTCAGAAAACTAGATATCCCACCTTTCACATCTCAAGACCCCACTCTGCCAGGAGAGGTAAACATATATTCAGAGGTTAAAAAGCCTTGAAGAGGAAGAGGCAGACTGAAGATCAAGCAGACGATTTGAAGAAAGCAAATCTACAGGAAGAATCCAAAAACACTGATGATGAAGCAGCCATAACTAAACTACCATGTTTTTCTCTGTTTTAGTCATTACAGTTGGGCACGGATTACGAGACTATGGAGATGAATTTCAGAAATCCCAAAGAGGTTTTTGTCCATAACTGATTCATCCACAAAAACCTATCTCAGTTTTGCAACAGGTATCATCATTTGAAAGATTCGAATTCATCTTTGTGGCCTATTTTTTAGGTTTTAAAATGTCTAATATTTTACTGTTTTAGTCACAAATTTCCAGCACGTATTCCTATCAATTGGAGAGGAATTTTCAAAAACCAAGAGAGGTTTTTGTTCAACATGGGCTCATTTAAAACAACCTCTTTCATTTTTCTAACAGGTGTCGTTAATCAAGAGATATGGAGGCGTCTTTGAGACCTAATTTTCCATAAATTCACCTAATTTCCCAAAGTCTGATTTGTTATTTTTAGTTAATTGTCTTTAAAGATTTAAGTTAGAATGTAACTAATTGATGTAACTAATTCAAAATTCGACTTAGCAGGTAGTTAGGGAACTACTCTACCTTTGTAAAAGGATAAAAAGAAGAAACTTCTAGTGAAGGAGGAGGGATCTTTTGGTTTCAAGAAGCTATATTCTGTGATGATATTGAAGCTTGCAAGACTCTTATGTAAGTCCTAAAGACTGAGATTAATATATATGTGATATAAGCCATTTTATACTGTTTAATTGAGTTTTTATTTATGATTAGTTTGGTCATTCAACACATGAATTCATTTATGTTTTAAGGATTTTAATTCAGTGAATGCTTATGTGTTGTAGATAAAAACTAGAATGTGTGATTTTGAATATGATGGTTTATGTCTTCTTTTTTAAGATTTATGATTTCAGTTCTTTAATGGATGACATGATTTAGTAACTTGTTAAAGTTTGATTTCCTTTCTACTTTCTTGAAATTGAAACCTTCAAACCATTAAACCCTAAACCATTTCATTTTTATCTTGAGATTGTTGAGATGGTGTTGGCTTGTCCCTCTGTAGTCTAGGAACAAATTCTGGCACTAACACTAACTTTTCTTTATAGTAAATTAGAACATATAGATTGAAAAATTTATAACGGGCTTTAATTACTATAATTACTAGATCCGAGTAGATCCAATGTCATGGTTTGCTTGTATTCAATATTCTCTAACTCATTGCTAACCCATATCGTACTGATTCCTCCAGATTCTCCTCTCGAGCTGACTAGTAAAATTTTACTTCCTTTCCACTACTTTTTCCTTAGCTCTTACCTGACTCTATCTTGAAGTTTAGTCCCCTGAAGAAGAAGAATGGAGAGTTTTTTCTGTCTTTATCAATTGTCTGATGGCTTCTTCCTTACTTCTACTTTCCATTCCTTTGCAATTCCAGGAGACTAATTTCATTATTTAACTAGTTGTTTGGTGGATCCTCCCTTTTGGGAGTGTTACGATGGTACTAGCACCAACATACATGCAGAGGTGCCCCAGGGAGAGGGTGTCTTTTTTTCTGACCAAGAGGGGTGTTTAGCCAGCTCATTCTAAGGTAGGGGCATGGCCAGACCCTCTGGCTTCTCTTCTAGAAGTACTATGGCTTAATGGCATCGTTGACTGCCTCATGAAAGGGTTTGAAACCCTGAGGTTGGTGTCTAGGTCTTCCAAGGATGGTTCACTGGGTCACATGCCCTCCACCTTATTCCAACACTGCAGCGACAGTTGTTCCAGTGCTGAGACTCACTCTTATCTTCTGGAGCACATCCAACACCCTCTTGGTTCTCCAGTTCAGTAGCGCCCTCCCTCTGGGCCCTCCTTCATATGATGATGTCATCCTCCTAGCAGACTGTTTTGCTTTCTAAAAGGGGAGGGTGTCGAGGGTTTTCATCACTATTGGGGTTATTTGGGGCATGAAGACCCCCCCCCCTTATCCACTCTGGCCTTTCGTTTCGTCAAATTTGGCCTTGTTTAGCCATTTTTGCTCAAGTAGGGGTCAAATATAGGAAAACACCCAATTTACCCACTACTTTGATTATTTTTTTATTATTCTAAGTTGACATTTTTAATGTTAAATTTACCTTACTTTATGTAAAAGTGAGTGTGAGATCATATAAATTAGATCTCCTCACTTCATTTTTAGACATCAACTTTTGGGATAAGATCATTATGTATGTTATTTTCCCTAACTAGGGCTCTTTGAAGGAAGGCACTCCTTGATGAAGGTTATTTTGCAAGTTTGAAGCATTTCTTGGAAGTTTTTCTTTTGTTCATGCCTTTGCTAAGGTGAGGCTAGAGTTGTTTGCTTAACACATGCACTTGGAGGTATCTATACTTTTTGTTTGATATCTCTCTGTCAAATGTATGAAAGTGATGCTTGTTAGGGTTGGATGGAAGCCATTATTGCTTCATTTTTCTCTTGATTTGCATGTCATTTTCGTCATTGAACACCATTGCAATCAAGCTTTAGCTTTAGGTCTTCAAGTCTTGCTCGAGCTAGGCTTCCTCTACGAATTCTAAAGATTGTAGAGGTGAGCCATAGTTGGCCAAGCTTGCCAAGTACCATCTCAAGGAGGGTTACTCCTCTCATTGATGCCCTAGGTCTGGTCATTAGCTCTCTTGAAAACCCTAGTTGTTCATAACTACTTCTTAAACCTAAATTTTTGAAGTTTTTTTAGTTGTAAATGTTATGTTAGTTAAGCTAATTTATTTTATTTTTCTAAGTTTATGAGGGTAATTATTTTTATTTCTGAAGCTTGTAATTATTATTTCATCTTATGTTTTTTGGTTACCTTTCTCATTTTTATGTTAAAAGAGCTAATCTTAAAAAAGCTAAATTCTAAGTTTGATATATTCCCCCATGACTTCCTATTCCCTATTGATCCCTCTTCGTAGCCCTTTTTTTTTCTAAAACTTGGACTCCCTTCCGCCTCCACGGCTCTCCCAGAGCTTCTCCCTTACCCGCGACCCATCCTCCAACTGCTCCCTTCGCCATTACACACCTCCTCTGCTGCCCCATTTCCAACTCTGTCCATCCTTCTCCTGTTCCAAGCTGGCCTGCTACACTTCCCGCGGCTTTATCCTTTCCCTTCGCAGCCCCATCTGCGGCCTCCCCGAGCTTCCCTTTTCGTTGCCTTAGTTCGCTTCTCGTTCTCCTTTCTGCTTTCTGGTTCTATCCACAGCTCCCCGTAACCCACAGTTTCTCCTTTCCAACCAACTCCACAACCATCCTCTGTAGCTCCTTCTTCTTCGCGGCCTCTTCCTCTGCTCCAAACCCATGGACGCTGCCCTCTCCAGCGGCCCTTCTCTTCGTTTCCCTCTACCACTAACCTCATGGCCTTTGCTTGATCCCACGGCCTCTCTTTCCTTCGCAGCCCTGCTCTCCTGCGTGGTTTCTTCCCCATCTCCCCTGGCCGCGGCCACCTTCTACCGCATCTTCTCCTCTCTCATGGCTCCCTACTCCTCCACGTCTATGGCTTCCCTTTTATGCACCCTTTGCTGCTCCCTATGGCTCTGCCCTTCTTCTGCCCCGTCTCAATCATACCCACAACCTTTCCTTCCCCATTCGCTGCCCAGTCCGCACCCTTCTCCTCATCCAGGGCCTTCTGTTTCCCTAGCACAGGTATGCAATTTATTGCAGATCCTGTGCCCCATTCCCTTCCCTCCTGCAGCAAACATAAAACTTAATTTCAAGTTAGTACATTTAGTACCTAGGTTCTCAATTTTGTATATCTTTTATCCCATTTTAATCTATTCTTTGAATGTTTGTTGTAAATAATCGACCGTGGAAATTTTTAAGATAAAACTTGAAATTGAATAATAAAAAATTATTATATTAATACTGACAATTCTGGGGTTTGTATTTGCACATCGGATATTTTAAACCTTTTAATTGTTGAATGGAATTATAAATTGCATAATGAATCACTTGTCTTATTTCTAATGATAAAAGTGCTCTGATTGTTTGAATAGAGATGATTATTTGAATATACTCTACATTTTCTTATATTCATTGCGTAGTGCTTATTTATTAATGAATGACAATGGTTGATTGAGAATTATTGGCAATATAATATTGATTATTTCATATGTTTACTAACATTGATGGCCTAAGTGACGAAGAGGTAAATGGTTAATGTTAAATATTAGTGTTGGATCCTTCACACAGTTGACACTTACGTGGCTAATATCTACTATGGTGATGATCTTTGCATATTATTGGTAAAATATATATGATACTAGTGTATGGAATTGATGATACTTGTTGATGAATGATCATTCCTCACATATTCCTAAATTGTCATGCTACATACTTGGAGAATGATAGTGACAATTACAACTTAATGTATATTTTCTTATTGGTTAGTTTGTTGTCAATATAGTCTTTTGATCCAATATTTATGCATGTGTATATTTTTACACATTTCATTAAATGATTCAAGTGGGCTATTGATTCTAACCATACTTTTTGCATTGAGCATATTACACTCGACTCCATTAGGCACTGGTCTAACTACGATTTGCATAGAGAATATATTTCCCATGGTTGTCCTAGTGTCCTACAGGGTTTCATAAGGATACTTCTCCTTGGAGGTTTCGACTTTCGAAGAAGTTAGAATGGTGAGCGAGGTGACATTGGGTCACTGGTCTTATTTGTGCTTACTAGGAATTAGACCTACTAATTTTCCTGGTAACAAGGAGCTTAGGGTCACAAGATTTCCCACTCCCTTATATGTTGCACTTGTTATTAAACTATGATCCAGAGTTGTTTGTAGCCCCAACATATTTTCTTTATTAGCAATTTCTTCTCGAACTTCTTTGTCTGTATTTCTCCCTACATTTCTTGATGATCTTCCTCCTAGGTGATAGATTGTCTTGCTAGTTTTCTTGTCACCACTCTTGTTGAAGTTATTTGTGTTTCTTGAGTTACTCCAATTTCTTCATTGTGTTCCATTGATATTCCTTCTTTACTAGATTCTACTATAGGCCAATCTACCCCAAGCAGGATGGAGGGTAGTCTAGGAGTAAAAGCGGACCCTAGCTCTTTCACCATGGCGGCCATGACTTCAACAAAACTTCTTGGAAATTCTTGATTTAATGTTTCAAAATGATACGAATATTTCACTGCATCTTTTGGAGATTTCAATAAGGATGATGACAAAGGAGTTTAAATATAAGGGTTAATTACAACAACCTAGTTAGTATTTTTTTATTGTTTTTCATTGATCATCTTGACTTTGGGGAGCAGGGTTTGTAACCCATTCTTTCTTGCAATCCTTTGCAAAATGACCATAGGTATGGCAAGCTTTGCACTAAAAAGGCAATTTTTCATAATCCAGTTGTCGATAATGACTCCAATTGTCCAAGACAAGATGTATCGCTTTAGGAAGCCCCTTTTCAAGATCTACTTCCACACAAATTCTAGCACACTGGAACATTCCTTGTTTAGGTTCAGCCTTGTCAATGTATTTTCCCAATGCATTCCCTATATATTTCAAAGAATCATCACCCCAACAATGAAGGGGAAGGTGAGGTTATCTTACTTGGACAAGAACAAATATGGGGATGTCTGAGTTTGGATCAAAATCAAGAGTCCAACTATTAAGATACATACCTCTATTGTTGAATAAATATGGTCCACTTCGAAAGACTAAGTACCTATCCTCTTTAAATTCAAACAAGAAAACATAAAAGCCTCTACCATAGAAATAATGAGTTAGTATGCCCCTAATCAGAGCTAACAAATTTTTTTGAAGCCAAATCTCCATGGATTTGGGAGAATGCCAATTTCCTGTGTATTGACCTATTAATCCTCTCTCAGACATAGCAAGGGATTTTCACCTGGCCGCTAAATCCAGAAGGACTACCTCAAGAATATATGTCTTCTTGATGAACCTGGATTGCTTTGTCCTGGTGCTTGATTTTTTGTGTGGAATTGATCAAAGTTATGAAAGCGGCTTACTTTGGAGTTAGCGAAGGTTGATCTCCCCCAGTAGACTCCATTATGACTCGAATCTCAGTCCCTTAGTCAACTATTTATTGGATTGAAAACCCTCATATAACACACTCTTGGAATATCCAATTTTTGCATGATATCAATATGCATCTAGGTATCCCTTTCTTCCATTGCTTGCACAATTAAAGATTTGACTAGCCAATAAATTTCAATCATTTTTGAGACCTTGGTATCCCTGCTTTTGGAGAAACCAATATTAGGGTTCCATTGGAGGTTTTCAATTCCACCGTCTCATAGGGGGGGTTTCCCCTTTTAGCTAAAGCTTTATTTTCTAGATCATTCATCTCAATTTTAATAGCTTTTGAGTGTTTGAGGAAATACTTGTTTGATGTTGCCCTGGCTTCCTATTGGGATATGGTTAGTTTTTTGGGCTCTTGTTTGATTGTAATGGTATTGGCCATTCTTGGTCTATCTCATCATATATTCCTTTGGATTTCTTTTACTTATTCCTATAATGGATTTTTTCCTTTCTGGTATTCATATTGGAGGTTTCCTTGTCCTGTCATGGCGTCACTATGCTCCACAGGATACCAATAAAGAGGTTGGTTCCTACCCCTCGCGATTAGGTTGTTTGTTTCATTTTGAACAGAGAATAGGGCTTGGATGTTCCCCCCAGTTTGCAAATGGTTGATAACATGAAAAACCAGGGGATTAAAGGAACTAAAGCTCACTGAGGGATTCAAAGAACCAAAAAGGAGAGAGGAAAACCAAGAGACGTACTCCTCTCTGATTATCATCCATCTTCACAGCCATTTGCAATGCCTTCCCATGAAATTCCATCATCTCAAACCATATTAGTTTCACATAGATAGATAGCCCGAGGATTTGACCCCATGACCTCCTAATTGCAACTAACAACATTCAACCACTCGAGCTAGCTCACCAAGCTTATGTATTATATATTTAAATGAAAAAATCAATTTTGAATTAAAAAATATACAATGAAAATTAATTAATATATTTATATTGTTTATATGATCGAAGAAATTGAAATGTTTATTAAATAATATATTATTATTTTAACAAGAGCCATGAGGTGGCAATGTCCCCGACGTTGCCAATAGGTGTTGTTATGATACAAACCGTTACACCAAAACCTCGAGATGTTAGCGAAGGCAGCCCACTAGGATCTTAACATCCCACCATGCTCCGCAGTCCAAACTCTGGGCTGGATGTACGCTCGTATGATGGTGTCCCCTTTGAATCGTACGAGCCCCAGACGAACACTACAATGCCGACGTTGCCACTCGCTTTGTGACTCGAACCTGGGTGGAGGCTCTGATACCAAATGATACAAACCGTTACACCAAAACCTCTAGATGTTAGTGAAGGCTACCCACTAGGATCTTAACATGTTATAAGATGAAATGACAATAAACTATTAGCAAAGAAAATAGACTTTTTAAGGCCACTAGCAATTGTCTAGCAACATGGATGCATACAGTTAATGTCTTAATCAAGGGACAACATAAATCTTTTCAACCTTTAACTAAGTTATCACTAACCTCTCGCAATCTCTCTAAGCAACCTATCACAATCTAATCCTAGACTATCATTTTTATCATGAAAAGAAAGATACATAGCTTACATATTTTATTTTTGGCTTTTATTAACTTCATATCTCTCCCTACGTGCTTGAACAATGTACAATGTGGGATTAAGTACATGCTCATTGTGGGTCGTATGTGATGTGATACTTCATGAACATCTAGGGAGAAACTTCCCTTAAAAGGTTACTTAGTGGATATATCTACACTCTAACTAAAGTATTTCTTAGTTATACCATGTGCTCTCAACCAAGTGGATGGATTCTTCAACGTGATTTTCATATCATTGAAAATATAATTAGAAAGATCATTTCTTGACCATTAGATCACAAGCGAAAGAATTGTGTCTTTACTATATAATCAAAATTAATATGGCTTCGGATGAAAGGTGGGAGAGGGATGGATTTATCCATCCTGACCAATTGTATTGGGACCTATATTATATGAAACATCCTAAGCGGAGAGGTATTCTTTCTCATGTGGATATTGCTACTGTGGTGGTTTCGTCTTGACAACTTTCTGATGGTTGGGGTTGGGGGTGAAAGAGGAGGTATACTCTGTGTCGATAGGGGGTAATGGTATTAGCAGAAGTGGGCCGGTGGATTTCGGTGGGACAAAAAACCTTGTTGTGTGGGATGAGGGTTTATCGACTCTTAGTGGTATTTCTGCAGCTCCTAATAAGAAGGTGAATGTCCAGGAATTAGGACCTAGTCATAGTCATTTCAAAAAAACAAAAAAATGGAATCTAAAATATGAAGAGCATAAAATGGTTTTGCAACAAGATTTAGGGTTGGAGCCTTTGGTAGGTCTCTCTCTTACTGGGCTAGTTGGAATGTTCAGTTATAAATCTATGCGGCGCAATGATATAGCGGTGTGGGTGGAGTCTTCATGGAAGTCATCGGTTGGATATCTCCCAGAGATTTCCATTCTATCGAGACGACGGTGTGGTTTCACTTTCCAAAAGGAGGAGCATGCCTCCCTTATTCTAAACATGATGTGGTTGAAGGATCATGGAAGTCTCATGGTTAACAGATGGCACTCAACTTTTGACCCTTGTATTGAGAATATTAGATTCCACCATCTTTAGGTTTTACTGCCTAGGTTTCCACTTGAGATGTGGCATAAGGAGGCATTTGAGGGTGTAATCATCTTGGTCGTTTCCTCCGTGTTTTAGACAAACTACTCAAAGGTATGGACGAGCGAGTTGGCAAGATGTTGGTGAAGATAGATGTAACAAAGGGATTTTTGGACGATGTGGAAATTGAGTGGTGGGGTTGGAATTATTATCAACCTTTGGACTATTGTGGTATTCCCTTTTGATGTTCGAGATGTAGGGTAGTGGACCATTTGTGGAAAGACTACAAATCATCTAGTTTAGCTTCAAATAGAGATGAATCGTTGGCTAGTTTTGGAGAATGGTCTTCAGTGGACTTAAGCGAACCTGAGGAGATGGGTGGTTTGGGTTCAAACCAACAATTAGTTTCTTCTTACTAGGTTGGAGTAGACCTATCCATTGTTCCTCTCATTATCGGTAAGCTCAATATTTTGATCCTGCTCTTTTTAATACTTTTAATGATGATGAATTGGAACATATTTCTATATTGGCTTTTTCAGGTTAGTTTATGGGAGGGTTTGATCCTTTAGCTAGCTCTTCTGCTATGTTGGTCGACTCTACTAAGACAATGGGGAGACAATGGGTGGTTTGTCTGGTAAACTACCATGTCAGGGATGGTTGGTGATCCCAGGGTATCAAATGACTCACATGATATGGGGGTTCCTCTAGTTGTTGTTTCAAGTCCGGCTCTGGCACCGGAGGTGGTGGCCAATATATCTTCCTTGGGTGTGCAGGATGGGGCGAAATTTTATGTGTCGGTATCACTCAAGACAGGTTTGGATCCTTCCTTGTTCTCCTCTTACATGTGTAGTGTGTTGCTTGTTGGTGCCCCATTGGTGACTGGGGGTTTGGGGGGTCATGTTTTTGGCAAGAATTCCATGCCTCTCAATTTCAATGAGGTTGTTAGAAAGGATCCAATTCAAGTATTTGTGGGCACAATTCCAAAAGGGGATTTGTTGATTGGTTCGGGAGGGGGAGCTAATTGTAACTCCCCTTGTATGGACCCTTCTCCATCATATGTTAAAAAATATCGAAAAGGTGTTCTTAGGGGTAGGATATCATTAGAATATTCCCCTTTAAAGTCGAGGAGTGGTAGGAAAGGAGTTCCTAGTCGTTTTCCACTGGGGAGGCAGCGTCAGATTCACAGGTGATAGTTTCTTGTACTCTAACTAGACTTAGGGCTCTTAGAGACAACAAAGCCCTTGCTAGATCCAAGAAATGAAAATATTATCCTTAAATGTGCATGGAGTGGGAGGGCACTCCAAATACTTATCCCTCAAGAGACTTGTTGAGATGCATGCTCTTGATGTGATTTTTATCTAGGAAACTAGGGTTCCTAGCAAAAAGGCTAGACCTAATTTTGCTAAGTTGGTTCCAAGTTGGAAGTTGGCCTTGGTGGATGAAAATTATCTATTTGGGGGTCTATTGATGGTCTGGGATCCTCGAAAGGGTCGTTAGCTTCAATTTTGAACTGAATCTGATCAACTGTTATGGTCCATATTTGGACCTTGACACTTTTTGGGATAAGGTAGTGGATGATGGCATTTTTAGGCATAGGGTTTTTTTATTCTAGGCAGGGATTTGAATCTGACCTTCTATGCTTCTAATTTTTGGGGTGATCGAGCCAGGAGAGATCCCTTAGGTGATTACTTCAAATCTTTCTTTCAATCGGTTGGGATGATTGACATTGGGTCGATTCCCCTGGCTCCGACTTGGAGGAATAAGCGTTTAGGGCCTGATGGGGTTGTAAAGTGACTGGATCACTTTTCGGTTTTTGAATCTTTGATTAACTATTTTTACAGATATAGATCGTGGGTCGATCCTTCGTTTCTTTCAAACCTTTCTCCAATTTTTTTGCAAATTGATCTTACAGATTTCAAAGCACATTTTCTATTCAAATGTAACCATTCATGGATTAGAGAACAAGGCTTCAAAGACTTGGTTAGAAATGAATGGAATCAGTTGGATTCACTAAATATCCCTTCGGCCATGCAAATACTTGTATCTAAGCTGAAGCTTTTAAAATATTTTTTGATTAGATGGGAAAGAGATAGGAGGGTTGAAAAGAAGCGGGACTTGATTGAATGCGAAAGGGAGTTAGATATTATTCATAAAGAACATTGTGTTGGATCCTTACCAAAGCATGTTTTGGATAGTTTGGAATCTCTTGAGTCTAAATGAATGTACTATCTTAGGATGGAGGAGGATAGGTGGAGATTAAAAAGCCGAGCTATTTGGTTATCTCAGGGTGATCTGAACATTAAATTCTTCCATAACTATGCAAACTGTAGGCAGGCTCAAAATTCTATTTGGGAAATCTTGTGTGAGGATGGCTCCTCGCTATCAGACTCCAAACTTATCGAAGATGAGGCGGTTTGACACTTTCATCATTTATTTTTAGATCCTAGGACATCCTCTATTGTTTACCAGATGAACATTGTGCAGAAATTTCCTAGGTTCTTTTCAGAACAGGATGGCTCTTTAGTTGTGGCCCCGGTTACACTAGAGGAGGTTAAATCTGTTTTGAGGGGATTTGCAAAGTCGAAGAGTCCTAGCCCAGATGGATGGATGGTGGAACTCTTTCTAGAATTTTTTGACATTATGGGGAATGACATCCTAGAGGTGGTGGAAGAGTCTAGGACTTCTGGTAAGGTAAATGATGCTTTGAATTCCACCTTTATAGCCTTGATTCCAAAGTGTTCGAGACCTATTTCTTTCAATGACTTTAGACCCATTTCATTATGTAATTTAGTCTATAAGGTGATTTCTAAGGTTATTGCCCATCATTTGAATCCTCTTCTGTAAAATTTCATCTCTAGGGAACAATTCGGTTTCCTAGAGAACATGCAAATCTTATATGCCATTGGAGTTACTTGAGAAGCCTTTCATAGCATCAAATCCAAAAATCAGAGACCAATGGCACTAAAGTTGGATCGTGTTAAGGAATATGACTGTGTTGATTAGGGCTTCCTTAGACTGATACTATTACAGTTTGGGATAAGCCTTGAAGCTACAAATTGGGTAATGGCTTGCGTCGTTTCGACAAATTATGTTGTTCTAGAAAATGGGTCTCCTGCCCAGTTTTTCAGAAGTTCTACAGTAGTGGGGCAAGGGTTCCCACTATCCCCACTTCTCTTTTTATTGGTCATTGAAGGATTAAGCAAGCTTATCGAAGACAAACGTGGCTCTAAGGCCTTATAGGGAATTAAGGTTTCATCTTTGGTTTGGATCACACATTTACTTTTTGTGGATGATGTCATGATATTTGGTGTTGTATCTATCTATGAATATCTAGTTTACAAAGAAGTACTAGACACATTCAGTCGTGCTTTTGGGATGCTTATCGGTGACTCAAAATGTTCTTTGTTATAATATGGGTTGGATGAGGAGGTGGTTTCACAAATTAGTCACATCATGCCTTGTGGGACCACATCCTTAAATTGTGGCACAAAATACTTGGGCTATTATCTTAAGACAAATAACTATTTGGCGAGTGATTGGTTTTGGATTTTGAAAATGTTTGATTCTCATATAAATCATTAGTGTTTGTGATGGATCTCTTTGGGTGGAAGGCTTATTTTGGTTATACTGTCCTTGGAGAATCTTTTAGTATATTGGCTTTCTTTATGTATGATTCCCAAGTCAATTTTACATGCTATTAGATGCAGAGTTTTCAATTTCCTGTGGTCTAGGTCCAATGACAAGTCAAGGTATCGCTTGGTTCGGTGGGACAATGTGGGAAACCCAAAGGAGTTGGGTAGGTGGGGGATAAAAAATATTTTCTTATTTTCAAAAGCACTTTCATCCAAACCTCTGTGGAGGGGTATTTTTGTTGATAGACTTTGTCACAGGGTGATTATGTACAAATACTTTAAGAATATATTTTTGGTACAATAGATTAGGATGGTGAACAAACCTACAAAAAGAGTATCAAATATCTGGAACTGTCTCGTCTCATCATTTCACATCATGAGTGAATGGCTAGCATTGATACCTGGAAGAGGAGACTTCATTTAGGTTGGGTTGGATCCCATTGTTGGCAGACCTTCGAATTACACATTTTCAGATGAGTTGTTGAGGGTTATTCATTCTCATGGCCTCATCACTCTAGACCAGATTTCCTTGGGGGATGGATCCAATATATTGGGCATTCACTAGGTGGATTCTCACTAGTTAGGTCTGGTGGGAGCTCTTAATTAGGAATGGTCACTATACATCTTGGGTTTACAAAGAGGTGGTGTATGCCTTTCGGGCTAGGAAGATTGTTTATCTTGGTCGTGGAATATTCAATCGAGTGACATTGCTTGCTAAAGTAGCTTATGCAGCTCTACTTGAAGGAATAATTGTTGAACAAAAATGGTGGTATAATGAGGTGTGGAGATGGTCTACTCCATTAAAGTCCATGTGTTTTTTTTTGCTTGCTATTAGTAACCAGATTTTAACTTGGGACAACTTTGTTAAGCGAGGTGGGCTCAGTCCTAGCATTTGCTTACTTTGTAGACGTGATTCAGATTTGATAGTTGTTTTGTTGTTGTAATTGTAACTTCGGAAGATATTCTTCTGTTTATTATTATTATATTTTTATTGTACCTTTGTCGGAGATTTTTTTCCTTCGTTCGGGGATGTCATTATTATGTCTATTCATGCAAGGTCATTGAAGGACCTATGTCGGAGATGTTTTTCCTTTGTAAAATGTATTGTTAAGTCCCCTTAGGACAAGTTGTCCCAGTCAGGTTTAGTGAGGCCGAACTAATTGGGAATTAGGTCGTCCAAACATAAATTATAACTAGAGAGCTTTTCTCTCTCATTTGGACACACCACTCACTCATTCAAGTTGGCATAAGCAAGAGAGAGAAGACAAGTTCGCTGAGGAGAAAGAGAGAAGTTGCAGAAGACATATATTTTGGGTTTTCCATTTTTCTTGATACTGTATTAGTGACGAATCTATCTTTGAGGAAGTTGAGGGGTTTTGTCCTTTATGGTTTCCTCGAGGAAAACTATTGTGTTTATTGTGTTTTGTTGTGCTTGTTTTTATTTTAGTTAAAGATCCTAGTTAACATTGAATTAAAGTAATAAAGTGAAAACTCTAACATGGTATCAGAGCTAACCTGAAAAGAAGGCATTGTGCAACAGCAAGAAACTAGGGCTTCCTAGTTCAAGGTATTCTCTCCACAAATCATCTGAAAAAGAGGGCTAGGATAAATCGCCCTAGGCGTGCGCATCCTTTGGAGGCAGCAAAATCAAATTCCAAGAATTTTCATTTTTGGCCCTGTCAATACTGTCGGGAGGAAAACTAGGGCTTCAATTTTTTATGGTTTTCTCCATCAATTTGGAAAAAGGAGTACATTGGACAACTTTCCTTGAGGAGGCACATCTTCCTGTCCAATCAGAAGTTCAAAGTTCCAACTTTGGAAAATTAGGGTTTCTCTTACAAACCCTAGGCCAGCCAGCTCCATAACCATATTGGGAATCTGAAATTGGTAAGACCTAAATATCTGCTATTTCCATTTGAGGTTCTCATTTCAAAATGACTCACCACACCAAGCTTGAGGGACCTGATAACTTCTGAGCATGGAAGTATAGGATTGTTCTTGTCCTTGAAGAAAATGATTTGGAAAAATATGTTAATGAAGAGGTTCTAGCACTAGAGGGAGATGAAGCAAAGGCTATCCACAAGAAGAACTTGGTCAATGCCGAGAGAATTATTGCATACTCCATTAAAGATCATCTCATTCTCCATGTGTCATCCTTGAATACACCCAAGGAAATGTTCGATGCTTTGACAAAATTATTCGAAGGGAAGAACATCACTCAAAAGATGACAATAAGGAGCCAACTCAAGAATGTGAAGATCGTAAACTCAGACACCATGCAATCCTACTTCACAAGGGTCTCTCAAATCAAGGAACAACTTGAAGTAGTTGAAGAGAAGGTAGAAGAAGGAGAGATTGTTATGATCATCTTGAATGGTCTCCCAAGATCATGGGATTCATTGATTCAAGGAATATGTGCCAGAAAGAAGTTGATCACCTTCAGCAGACTATGGGAAGAATGCAATCAAGAATCATCTCGGCTAATAGCAAGAGAAGAAAATATGGGAGCAAATGATGATCAAGCTCTCACAGTTCACGCTAGAAGAAATCACAACAAGACGGAGGACCACCATCACAACAAGAGGGAGGACCACCATCACAACAAGAGGGAGAAGCACCATCATGGAAGACAAAGGAGAACCAGAAGAGATATATCCAATATTAGATGTTACACATGTGATGAGAAGAGACACTACTCCAGAGATTGTCCTAGAAACAAAGGTTCCTCCAACAAGAAGACTAATAAGAAGAGGCATCATGGTCGCATCGCTGAAGACAATGAACTAGCAAGGAAAAGAACCAGAGAAGAAGAAAGAGACGATTCTTCAAGTGATGAAGAATATGAGCTAATATCAACACTCACAAGCACTGTCACGCATGGAAGCAATAATTGGCTTGTAGATAGTGGAGCATCTAAGCACATGACGGGATAGAAAGAATCATTCGTTAATCTATCTGAGCATTAGTCACCTCACAAGGTGAAACTTGGGGATGATTATCAATATCCCATCAAAGGAAGTGGAGAAGCTTCCTACAAACTAGACTCTGACAAATATTTGAAGATGAAAGATGTCTTATATGTTCTAGGACTAAATAAGAATCTTCTCTCCATCTCAGCACTAGATGCTAAATGAACGAGGGTTGCATTTGTCAATGGCCAAGTCCTAATGTGGCCAAAAGGAAAGACAATAGATGATGCAAAAGTGATTGGAGAGAAAGGGGGTTTCTTGTACAAGTTGAAAGGACAACCTCAACAAGCATTGGTTCATCACTCAATAGAACCAAGTGAACTATGGCACATAAGGCTTGCACATGTGCACTATAGAGTGCTATCTATTGCAAGCAAAGCAGTTTCGGGACTTCCAGAAATTCAGACAAGACATGAAGGAATTTGCAAGGGATGTGCACAAGGAAAGAATGTAAAGAAGGTGTTTCCCAACATTGAAAGCAAAGCAAAAGGAATATTGGAGATAATCCACTCCGATGTATGCGGTCCCATGTCATCCAACTCACTAAGTAGGTATGTATACTATGTTTCCTTTATAGATGACTTTTCCTATAAGACTTGGATTTACTTTTGAAAAGTAAAGATGAGGTATATAGTAAGTTCAAGGAATTCAAAGCCTTGGTTGAAAATCACACTGAGAAAAAGATAAAGACCCTTCGATCGGATAATGCTGGAGAATTCACGTCGGAATAATTCAAGGACCTATGCAGAGAATCTGGGATTGAGAGGGAGTTGATCACTCCTTACAATCCTCAACAAAATGGCATTGCAGAATGAAAGAACATAACAATAATGGAAGTAGCAAAAGCAATGCTACATGACCAGGATCTTTCGATGCACTTATGGGCAGAAGCAGCAAGGACGGTCATGTATTTACAGAACCATACTCCTCACCAAGTACTAATAAACAAGACTCCCGAAGAAGCTTTCTCCAATGAGAAACCAAAAGTCATCCATCTAAGGATATTTGGTTTCCCAGTGTACACACACATCCTGAAGGAAAAGAGAACCAAGCTAGATCCCTCAAGAAAGAAGGGAATATTCGTGGGATATAGTGACACTTCAAAATCCTACCGAATATACTTCCCAGGATTCAAGAAGATTGACATCAGCAAAGATGTAACATTCGACGAAGAATAAACATACAACAAATCAATAAAACTACCTATTGAAGAGATTGAAGAACCTGAAGAAACCAGAGTCAGAGACACAACAATGGAAGAAGCGATTCCAGAAGATCATGAAAAGCACAACATGGCAGAACCACAAGAAATTGTAGATCCACCTCGTGAGAAGAACTCCCACAAAAAAAGACCAGTGTGGGTACGAGAAGCAATACAAGACGCAGAGAAGTATGGCGCTTCATAAGGGATGCACAGAGAAAACAAGAGACCCAAACCATACTCCAACTATGTGTCCCTGCTATGTGGCATCATTGATAAAGAACCTTCCAACTACGAAGAGTAGCAGAGAAGAAAGAATGGAAGGATGCCATGATCGAGGAGTACCAGTCGATTATGAAGAATGATGTCTGGTATAGTTTCGAGACCAGAAGGGAAATCAGTTGTGACTTCTAAGTGGATCTACAAGATCAAGCATGTTACAGATGGTAGCATTGAAAAAAACAAGGCAAGGTTTGTGGCACGTGGCTTCTCCCCGAAAGAAGGCATAGACTACGAGGATACATTTTCACCTGTACCAAGATACACTTCCATCAGATCTATACTGGCATTGGCTGCAGTAATGAAATGGAAAGTACACCAGATGGACTTCGATACAACATTCTTGAATGGTGTAGTAGAAGAGGAAGTGTACGTGGAGAAGCCACTAGGATTTGAAACACATGAAATACATACTCATGTTTGCAAGTTAAATAAATCCTTGTATGGATTGAAATAGGCACCCAGGACATGGTAGGGTAGGATGGAAAAATTCCTGATGAGTTTAGGATTTACCAAGAGTAAAGCGGATTCCAACCTTTACTTCAAGGTTGAAGGCGAAAGACCAGTGATACTTTTTCTATATGTAGATGACCTGTTTGTGATAGGTGAGGATGAGCTCATTGCAGATGTAAAGAGGAGGCTTGCCGCAGAGTTAGAGATGAAGGACCTGGGTATGATATATTATTTATTAGGTATGGAGGTGTCGCAGAGCACGGATGGAATATTCCTTGGTCAAGGAAAGTATGCATTGGAGATTCTCGAAGAGGTTCTAAATGATGGACTGTAAGGAAATGGCCACACCAATGGCATCAAACTTAAAGCTACTGTGTGATGCTTCATCAGAGACAGTTGATGCCACGATGTACCGTCAGATGATTGGTTCGCTGATGTATTTGACGAACACGAGACCAGACATATGCTTTGTTGTGAACACCTTGAGCCAATTCCTGACGGATTTGAGACATGTTCACCTGATTGCTGCAAAGCATATATTGAGGTACTTGAAGCGTACAATTGACTATGGGCTCAAGTATGAGGCGAATCAACAGATTAACCTACATGGTTATGTTGATTCAGATTGGGCAGGCGGTGCCATAGATAGGAAGAGCACTTCAGGATGTTGCTTCAGTATGGGATCTGGTATTATCTCATGGTTTCATAGGAAGCAGTCATGAATGGCGCTGAGTACAGCCGAAGAAGAGTATGTTGCAGCTTGTTCGGCTAGTTGTGAGGCAGTATGGCTTCGAAAGCTACTAATAGATTTGTTTTATCTCGAGCTCGAGGCAACTTGTATCTTATGTGAAAACCATAGTTGCGTGGAGTTGTCTGAGAACCCGGTTTTCCATGACAAGTCGAAGCATATTGAGATCAAGTACCACTATATCCGGGATATGGTGCAGAGAGGAGCAGTGAAGCTCTAGTATGTGGCGATAGACGAGCAGATAGCCGATGTGTTGACCAAGCCATTATCCAGAGTGAAGTTCGAGTAATTCAAAAAGAGGATTGGTGTTATCCAGATTGAGGTTCCTCGAAAGAGGGAGTGATGAGACCGGAAGACGCAGATGCACTAGAGCTAGTTCTCGCATGGTGGAAGATGCGGGTGGTCCTTGGGACGTAATGCACTTGGTGTGCTCAGGGATCTACTCCCATTATGGATAAGTTGTAGATTTTGGTCTCACATGGTGGAAGACGTAGGTGATCCTTGGGATGTAATGCATCTGGGGTGCTCCTAACTGTACTCCCATGCTGGAGACGTTGAGAGTTCCACCAGTCACAAAGACACTTTGTTTTCACCTAGGAAGGATCTCGCATGGTGGAAGACGTAGGTGGTCCTTGGGATGTAATGCACATGGGGTGCTCCCGACTATGCTCCCATGCTGGTAGACACGGGATGACTGTTGAGAGACGTAATGCACCTGGGGTGATCCTGGGATGCACCCACTGGGTGGGATACACAGGTGGTTTGTTGGACATGAGGTGTGCAACTGGGTTGTGCTCCGTGTATGATGATGAGATGATCTGGATACAATGAGATGATAGTAGGAGACACAGGTCATTGCAGTGGCAATGTAATGTATGGTCTTGGGTTGTACCTACTTGATGGCTTGCTCACAGAGATGATAAATAACTACATGAGAGCTAGGCCTACATCCAGCATGAGAAGGGTTGGCTCTATAGAACTTCTTATGACGGATAGATTCAAGAGATGTCACTAATCAATGATTGACAAAATGAGGATTACGGTAGCAACGATGATGATGATCCAATGTTGATGATGATGTTCACACATTGATGATGATCCAACGATGATGACATTGTCCAGTATAAGTGTCCAGAATGATGATGACTGTGGCGAGAGAATAGCTTCCTAGTTAAGAGGGAGTGTTGTTGTAATTGTAACTTCGGAAGATATTCTTTTGTTTATTATTATTATATTTTTATTGTACCTCCGTCGGAGATGTTTTTCCTCCATTCGGGGATGTCATTATTATGTCTAGTCATGCAAGGTCGTTGAGGTAAAACCTCCATTGTAAGTAGGGGCATTAGATCCCGTAAAATCAAATGTATAATGTATTGTTAAGTCCCCTTAGGACAAGTTGTCGACCCAGTAAGGTTTAGTGAGGTGGACCTAATTGGGAATTAGGTCACCCAAACATAAAGTATAAATAGAGAGCTTTGCTCTCTCATTTGGACACACCATTCACTCATTCAAGTTCGCATAAGCAAGAGAGAGAAGACAAGTTTGATGAGGAGAAAGAGAGAAGCTGCAGAAGACATATATTTTGGGTTTTCCATTTTGCTTGATATTGTATTAGCAACAAATCTATCTTTGAGGAAGTTGTGGGGTTTTCTCTTTTATGGTTTCCCCAAGGAAAACTATCGTGTCTATTGTGTTTTGTTGTGCTTGTTTTTCTTTCAGTTAAAGATTCTAGTTAACATTGAATTAAGGTTCAAACTCTAGCATGTTCATCTTTTTATTTCTTGTGCTTTCTCTCGAGAGATTTGGTCTCGACTAAAAGGTTGTTTAAATTATTCTGGAGATTGGATTTCAAATCCTTGGATATTTGCATGAGTAATTGGATTTCCATGAATGTTGATTGCCTTAAACTTCCCATTTTTCTTGTTGGGAAATATGGAAAGCACGAAATAGTCTATTATTTGATGGGGTCTTTTTGAAAGCTCCTTTGGCCTGCTCCAAAATTCTGGCTACCTATTCAGAGATTCATATACATGGAGCTCATGTTTCTTCAAAATCACTAAGGAATTTCCAGCCTCCAACTCTTTCCTTGGACTGTTGCATAGGTCTATTTTGCGGTGCCTCGCAATCAGATGTGACTTTAGGTGGGGCAGGGGTTGTTATTTGGATGGATAATTCTTGTTGTTAGAATATCTATATGAATTGCAGGGAGGGGACGAATACTCGGAGTGATCTCCCGGCTCTCTAGATGTTACTCTTCTTTGCCAAAACAAAGGGTATTTCATCTATTCAGGTGACAGGGGATTCAAAAGTCTTAATTGTTTAGGTCAATCACAAAGGAAGGATTTAGGTTACCCATTTAAATTTGTGGATGAAAAAAGTGAGGGATTTAATCTCTTTCTTTGTGGATATAACATTCCATCACATCTACCGAGAGTTTAATCAAGAGGTGGATAATTTATCCAAATTTTATTTCCAAGCTATTGAAGGATAGATTATTTTTCAAGTTTTTCATGATGGTGAGAAGATTAATGAAGGATTTATCGAACTATATCAAAGGTAACAGAGGGAATGGTATTAGCAGAAGTGGGCCGATGGATTTCGGTGGGAAAGAAAACCTTGTTGTGTGGGATGAGGGTTTATCAGCTCTTGGTGGTATTTCTGCAGCTCCCAATCAGAAGGTGAATGTTCAAGAATTGGGACCTGGTCATGGCCATTTCAAAAAAACAAAAAATGGAATCTAAAATCTGAAGGGCGTAAAATGGTTTTGCGACAATATTTAGGGCTAGAGACTGTGGTAGGTCTCTCTCTTACTGGTATGGTTGGAAAGTTTAGTTATAAATCTATACAGCACAATGATATAGCAGTGTGGGTGGAGTCTTCATGGAAGTCATAGGTTGGTTATTTCCCAGAGATCTCCATTATATCGAGAGGATGGTGTGGCTTCACTTTCTGGAAGGAGGAGCATGCCTCCCTTATTCTGAACATGATGTGGTTGAAGGATCATGGAAGTCTCATGGTTAAGAGATGGCACTCGACTTTTGACCCTTGTACTGAGAATATTAGATTCCACCATCTTTGGGTTTTATTGCCTAGGTTTCCACTTAAGATGTGGCATAAGGAGGCATTTGAGGTTGTAGGAAATCTTCTTGGTCGTTTCCTTCATGTTGGAGATGAACTACTCAAAGGTATGGACAAGCGAGTTGGCAAGATGTTGGTGGAGATAGATGTAATAAAGGGGTTTTTGGACAGGGTGTAAATTGAGTGGTGGGGTTGGCATTATTATCAACATTTGGACTATTGTGGTTTTCCCTTTTGATATTCAAGATGCAGGGTGGTGGACCATTTGTGGAAAGCCTACAAATCATCCATTTCAGCTTCAAATAGAGATGAATCGTTGGCCAGTTTTCGAGAATGGTCTTCAGAGGACTTCAACGAACCTGACGAGATGGGTGGTTCGTGTTCAAACCAACAATCGGTTCATTCTTACTAAGTTGGAGTAGACCTATGCAATGTTCCTCTCATTATCGTTAAGCTCAAGATTTTGATCCTGCTCTTTTTAATACTTTTAATGATGATGAATTGGAACATATTTCTATCTTGGCTTTTTTAGGTCAGTTTATGGGAGGGTTTGATCCTTTAGCTAGCTCTTCTTCTACGTTGGTCGACTCTACTGAGACAATGGGGAGACAATGAGTGGTTTGTCTGGTAAACCCCCATGTTGGGGATGGTTGGTGATCCCAGGGTATCAAAGGACTCACATGATATGGGGGTTCCTCTAGTTGTTGTTTTGAGTCCAGCTCTGGCACCGGAGGTGGTGGCCAATATATCCTCCTTGCCCTTGGGTGTGCAGGATGGGGCAAAATTTTATGTGTCGATCTCACTCGAGACAGGCCTGGAGCCTTCCTTGTTCTTGTCGTACATGTGTAGTGTGTTACTTGTTGGTGCCCCATTGGTGACTGGGAGTTTGGGGGGTCATGTTTTTGGCAAGAATTCCATGCCTCTCACTTTCAGTGAGGTTGTTAGAAAGGATCAGATTCAAATATTTGTGGGCACAATTCCAAAAGGGGATTTTTTGATTGGTTCAGGAGGGGGAGCTAGTTGTAGCTCCGCTTGTATGGACCCTTCTCCATTAGATGCTAAAAAATATTAGAAAGATGTTCTTAGGGGCGGGATAGCTTTAGAATATTCCCCTTTAAAGACAAGGAGTGCTAGGAAAGGAGTTCCTAGTCATTTTCCACTAGGGAGGCAACGTCAGATTCACAAGCAATAGTTTCTTGTTCTCCAACTAGACTTGGGGCTCTTAGAGACAAAAAATCCCTTGCTAGATCCAAGAAATGAAAATATTATCCTTAAATGTGCGTGGAGTGGGAGGGCACTCCAAATACTTATCCCTCAAGAGACTTGTTGAGATGCATGCTCCTAATGTAATTTTTATGCAGGAAACTATGGTTCCTAGGAAAAAGGATAGATCTAATTTTTCTAAGCTGGTTCCAGGTTGGAAGTTGGCCTTAGTGGATGCAAATGATCTATCTAGGGGTCTATTGATGGCCTGGGATCCTCAGAAGGGTCATTAACTTCAATTTTGAACTAAATCCGATCAATTGTTATGGTCCATATTCTGACCTTGATATTTTCTGGGATAAGGTGGTGGATGATGGCATTTTCAAGCTTTCTTTTTTTTATTTTAGGCAGGGATTTGAATCTGACCTTCTGTGCTTCTAAGGTTTGGGGTGATCGGGCCAAGCTAGATCCCTAAGGTGATTACTTCAAATCTTTCTTTCAATCAGTTGGGATGATTGACATTGGGTCGATTCCCTTGGCTCCGACTTGGAGGAATAAGCGTTTGGTGCCTAATGGGGTTGTAAAGTGACTGGATCACTTTTTGGTTTTTGAATATTTGATTGACTCTTTATACAAATATAGATCGTTGGTCGATCCTTCATTTCTTTCAAACCATTCTCAAATTTTTCTGCAAATTGATCTTACAGATTTCAAAGCACATTTTCTATTCAAATTTAACCACTCGTGGAGTAGAGAACAAGGCTTAAAAGACTTGGTTAGAAATGAATGGAATTGGTTGGATTCACTAAATATCCCTTCGGCCATGCAAACACTTGTATCTAAGCTGAATCTTTTTAAATCTTCTGTGATTAGATGGAAAAGAGATAGGAGGGTTGAAAAGAAGCAGGACTTGATTGAATGCAAAAGGGAGTTAGCTACTCTTCATAAAGAACATTGTGTTGGATCCTTATCAAAGCATGTTTTGCATAGTTTTGAATCTCTTGAGTCTAAAAAACTCTACTATCTTATGATGGAGGAGGATTGGTGGTGATTAAAAATCTAAGCTATTTGGTTATCTCAGGGTGATCTAAACATTAGATTATTCCATAACTATGCAAACTGTAGGTGGGCTCAAAATTTTATTTGGGAAATCTCGTGTGAGGATGGATCCTTGATATCATAGGCCAAAATTATTGAAGATGAGGCGATTTAATCCTTTCATCATTTATTTTTAGATCCTAGGACATCCTCTATTGTTTACCAGATGAACATTGTGCAAAAATTTCCCAGGTTCTTTTCAGAATAGGATGGCTCTTTGGTTGCAGCCCTGGTTACACTAGAGGAGGTTAAATCTATTTTGAGGGGATTTGCAAAGTCAAAGAGTCCTAGCCTAGATGGATGGATGGTGGAACTCTTTCTAGAATTTTTTGACATTATGGGGAATGAAATCTTGGAGGTGGTGGAAGAGTCCAAGACTTCTGGTAAGGTAAATGATGCTTTGAATTCCACCTTTATAGCCTTGATTCCGAAGTGTTCGAGACCTATTTCTTTCAATGACTTTAGACCCATTTCATTATGTAATTTAGTCTACAAGGTGATTTCTAAGGTTATTTCCCATCATTTGAAGCCTCTTCTATAAAATTTCATCTCTATGGAACAATTCGGTTGTAGCGTACCTCGATCCCATCCCTAGGATCTGGTACCAATCTGTCATATACTCCGAACCTCTACGGGTCCTTTAAGGGTGATGGAAGACTCTGGTACTTTTCTTTTATTCAAAATGCTTCCATTAATGCCTTTCTGCAATTACATCATCGGATCCGCAATCCACAAGTTGCCTCGGATCCGCAATCCGCAAGTTGCCTCAGATCCAAAATCCGCAATCCGTAAGTTGCCTCGGATCCGAAATCTGCAATCCGCAAGTTTCCTCGAATCTGCAATCCACAAGTTACCTCGGATCTGCAATCTGTCTTTCCACAATCCACAATCCTTATTGCGGGATTCAGAAGACGAATCACCAAACTTATCTCCCTAACAACTTTCTGCAATCCACATTGCAGAACTCGGGATAGCAGAAGTCTAATTATTCCGTCAATTGCCTTTCCACAATCCACAATTGTGGAAGTCGGAGTTGCGGAGGTCCAACTTCAATTTACTGGAAGACTACTCTTTCCGCAATCTGCATTGCGCAAGTCGGAATTGCGGAAGTCCAAACATGAATTTCTGAAAAACTTTCCTTTCCGTACTCCGCAATCTGCATTGCGGATGCGGAAATGCAGAACCTCCTTCTCTACATTTGCAAACTTCCCAGACTTGTTTCTCCCTCATCCCTGAGTCAAATGGGGCAAGTCCAGTACCGTTGGAAAGATCTTGGAGATCTCTTTCCACTGGTATAACTCTCTCAACCATATGAGTATTATAACCTTGTCATTATCTTAGGACACATCTCACTGCTAAGCCAATACACGATTGGGTTTATCAAGCAATCCAGGGAATAATGGGACAATGCTAAGCTAGTGAGTTCTCTTACAGAACTGTAGGCATCTCATACTAATCAGCTATCATGGCACCCACAATACATACCCCACCCAACACAAGGAAGGTCCTCTTGTCTGTTGCTCAGTCTCTCAAGACCCCTTCCCTCCGGTGCTATTCAGGGTGGGCATAGAAAGGTCCATTCACCGTTCTCATGAGTTTACAGCCTTGACTAGGTTTATCAAGCATTCAGGCAATAGGGAGGATGGTGCTAAGCCAGTGAGCTCATTGACAGAGATACAGACATCTCAACACTCGAAAGCATGGCACCCACATTACCTACTGCACCCAACACAAGGAAGATCCTCTTCTCTATTGCTCAGTCCCTCGAGACCCCTTCCCTCCATTTATATTCAGGGTGGGCATAGAAAGGTCCATCTGCCAGTTCTATGAGACTATAGTCTTAACTAGGTTTATCAAACAGATCCAACCCAAAAAATTTCCCTTCCACTTCTTCTAAATCCAACAGGTTACTAACCCAATTGCGGACTCAGCTCTATCCCACAACATACCACTCTGTATTTCCCCACTTACACAAGGAATCGCGTTCCTCTTCTTCTCGGCTTCACAGCTAGCTCCGCAAACACTGGTGACTAATCATGAATGAGTCAATCGTGGTTGCATGAATACTAAATGAGTGAATAATCCCTCCTTTCTTCCCTAACCATGGGATAACAAACAGGTTGTGCGGGTTCCCCAGGCATGGAGTCGTTTACGAGGCACGCAAGCACAGGTCGTACCCTTCCATACGAGTTAGATGGGTTCATGAATGGACAAGTGGCAACATGGGTTCCCATCTTACAACACCCTCACCACTCCCTAGTGGATACACACAACCCCTTCTCTTACGTTGCCTCCATAACCAGTCCCTTGGGTATTTTATTGCAATTATAATAATTACATCATTTGCAATGCTCCATGGCTTAGCATCCCATGGTTGATTAACTATCAAATACTTGCATGTGCAATAAAACTAGAACATCCACTAGTGGGGCCTTGGCCTTGAGCTCCACACTAGGGAAGATACATACATAACATGTATACAAAATTCACATCAATCCAATAATCACAGGGGTCGAAATAGGGGTATTACAACTCCCTCCCCATTAGAACAACACCGTACTCGGTGTTCCCAAAACTGAACAAAAATGGGAATGCCTCTTGCACGAAATCCTCCAGCTCCCACGTGGCCTCCTCCGGGCTAAGGTGTCTCCAGTGCACCTTTACCTGCCGTATGGCCCTATTCCGGAGCAAGGTAACCTTCTTGTCGAGGATGCACGTAGGCTCCACTTGGAACTCTCCTTCTAGTTCAACCTGTATCACATTCCAATCAATTATGTGATTAGGATCATGTATATATTTCTTAAGCAAAGAAACATGGAAAAAATTATGATCTTTCATGTTAGCAGGAAATGCAATTCTATATGCAACAGGCCCTATCCTATCAAGGAATTGAAATGGCCCATAATATCTTGGTTCCAAATTGGAACGACTTCCCAACTTCATGGAACTCTTTCTTGGTTTTACTCTCAAGTAGACATGATCCCCAATCTAAAATTCCTTATGCATTTCTTTTCAGATCTGCATAACTTTTATGCATGTCCTATGCTGCCTTCAAATTCTGCCTGATCTTCACAATCTCTTGCTCCATTTCCTCAATCATTTCAGGTCCAAGCACTACTCTATTCACTGGGTTGTCCCAGCTCACTGGAGTTCTACATCGTTTTCCATATAGCACTTCAAAGGGACTCATTCTCAATGATGCTTGATGTCCATTGTTGTAAGCAAATTCCACTAAGTGTAAATAGTCTTCCCACTTGGATGGCTTATCCATCACGTACATCCTTAACTTGTATTCAAGAATCTGATTTACTCTCTCAGACTGACCATCTGTTTAAGGATGATAGGTTGTGATAAACTTCAGCTGAGTTCCTAGTTCCTGAAACAATACTTTCCAAAAATTAGATTTGAGCTTTGTGTCATGGTCTGAAATTATTTCCTTAAGCAATCTGTGCAACTTGAATATCTCTCTCATGATGATATCCGCAATGTCATTGGCCTTGTGAGTGGAATTAAATGGAATGAAATGAGCTACCTTTGATAGCTTGTCCACCACCACCACGATTGCATCATGTTTCTTCACTGTCATTGGCAACCCTGTTATAAAATCCATAGAGATCACGTCCCACTTCCATTCTAGGATGGGAAATGGCTGCAAAAATCCTGTTGGATGTTGGTGCTCTGATTTGACCTGTTGACACTTTTGACACCTATCAATGTACTCAGTTGTGTCTCTTTCCATACCATGCCAAAAGTATTGCTTCCTTGTTGTTGTTAAAGTCTTTTGATATCTTGGATGTCCTGAGTATGGTCTTTGATGTATCTCATCCATCACCAACTTCTTCAAATCCACACTGTTTGGAATGTACAGTTTGGTGTCTTGATAAATGAGAACATTATCCTTCCCCATGTGATATTTTCCATACTTTTCATCCATAACACCCTGTTGCAATTTCTCCTTGATCTAAAGGTAGACTTCATGACTATTTTGAGCCTCTAAAATCCTTGCCTTCGAGTATGTTTCACACCTGCTTACTGCTGCAATATGAAATCTTTTGCTGAGTGCATCAGCGACTTTATTCTCTTTGCCTTTATCATGTTTGATTTCCAAATCAAACTCACATAGAAACTCCATCCATCTAGTTTGCCTAGCATTCATATTTGGAAGGTCAAACAAATATTTTAAACTCATATGATCGGTTATGAGCTCAAATCTTCTTCCCAAGAGATAATGCCTCCATCTCTTGAGAGCATGAACTATGGCTGCTACCTCTAAGTCATAGGTGGCATAGTTCCTTTCATGCTCTTTCAAATTCCTTGACTCATAGCAAATTACAGACCCTTCCTGCATTAGTACTCCACCAAGTCCTTCAATGCAAGCATGAGGGGCACTAGTAATCAATTTCTTCAATTGCTGGAAGCTCTTCTCACATTTCTCAGACCATACAAATCCGATACTCTTCCTCTACAATGAGGTGATCGGGTGAGCTATCTTGGAAAACCATCCAATAAATCTTCTGTAGTAACCAGCAAGACCCATAAAAGATCTTACATCTACAACATTCCTCGGAGTAGGCCAATCCATTATGGTCTCTATCTTCTTAGGATCCACTGCAATACCTTCTACCGATATAATATGACCCAAATATTGTACCTTCTCTTGATATAAGTTACATTTACTCAACTTGGCATACAGTTGATGTTCTCTAAGGACTTGCAATATCATCCTTAGATGCTCATTATGCTCTTATTCATTCCTTGAATAGACCAAGATGTCATCTAGGAACACAATCACCAACTTATCCAAGTATTTATTGAAGACACTATTCATGAGGCACATGAATGTGGCAGGTGCATTGGTAAGACCAAATGGCACCACTGTGAATTCGTAATGACCATACCTAGTCCTGAAAGTTGTCTTATGAATGTCCTCTTCCTTAATCCTCGCCTGGTGATTCCCCGACCTCAAGTCAATCTTGGAGAACACTCTAGCTTCTTTCATCTGATCAAACAAGTCATCAATCCTTGGCAAAGGATACTTGTTCTTAACTGTCACTTTATTGAGTTGTTTGTAATCAATACACAGCCTCAATGTTCAATATTTCTTCTTCACAAATAACACAGGTGCACCCCAAGGGGATACACTAGGACTGATATATTCCTTTCCCATTAATTCTTGCAGCTGCATCTTCAACTCTATCAGCTCAAGTGTGCTCATTCTATAAGGAGCCTTAGAAATCGGTGCTGCCCCTGGAACAAGGTTAATGGAAAAGTCAATATCTCTCTTGGGTGGCAGTCCCGACACTTCATCCGGAAACACATCTTTGAACTCTTGCAACAATGGGAAGTCTTCTATCCTTAGTCCTTTATCTTCTATTGAATCTGATGTATGCACAACATGCAATTGACAACCCTTCCTGTAGAACTTCCTTAGTTGTACGGCTGAAACCTGCCTCACTAAAACTCATTTCGAAATTCCTTTTGCATGCCTTGGCTTTCCTTCATCATAAAGGCATTCAAGTGCTTTCTCATAACAGTCTAATTTGGCTCTATGCCTTTCCAACCAATCCATTCCAATTAAGGTATCATGTGATCCTAATGGTAAGACATTCAACTATGCATGACTGAGGAGTCCATTAAATTCTATGGGACACTTCCCCACTACTCCACTTACCTTCCTCTTGGTGCATGTGGCTAACTGAACTAGCCAAGCCTTACTATGTTCTTTACCAAGAGAACTACTTTCAACTACCCCAGGAGATACATAACTATGGGTAGACCCTGGGTCAATCAAAACAGGAATAGATTGCTTATCAATCTTAACTTCAATATCCACCACTGCTGATTGGTGGTTTGCTTGACGTTCATCCAATGCTGCATAGATCCTAGGCACTACTCTTGCCATGTCTCCCACTGTAGTTTCTCCTTCAATGTTGTGCAAGCTCCTCGGGTACTCCCTTTTAGTTGGAAAATATCTAAGCATGTGGTTTCCTCCACATCCCCAACACTGAAGTGGTCCTTCCTGTGCTTTGTCTGTTGTTACTGCCAGCTTAAATACACTACTAGCTTGTTGTCCACATGGAAAGGTTTTGGGTTGATTTCTAAGATGTGTTTTAAATCCACTTCTTCTTGGTTTGAACCTTCCTGCGGGCTTACCTTTCCATGCTGACTACATTTCTGATTTACCTTTACCCTGCTCATAGCAATGCTCTGCCATTCTAATGGCTTCTTCCAAGCTTGGTGGACTGACAAACTCAATCCTATCTCTGTAACTCTGTGGTAGAATACCAAGGAAACATTGGATCTTGACTCTTTCATCCTTGATGTAGTCCACATACCTTAGTAGCTCAAGAAACTTATGGTCATGCACATCCATAGTGTTCTACCCAAGTTTGAGTTCATTGAAATCTTTCCTTTTATTATCGTAGTACCTAGCTGACAGGTATTTCTCTTAAAAGTACCTCTGGAATCTTTCCCAACTAATCCTTCTTTCACTGATTCCTTTCACTTGCATGAGGTGCTCCCACCAAATAGAAGCTCTTCCACCAAGGTTATAAATAGAAACCTTAGCCTTTTCATTCTCTAAATACTCATGTATTCTGAAGTACTTCTTCATTCCAAGAAGCCACGTCTCTGCTTCTTGACCTTCTTTACCTTCACCATCAAAAGTGGGAGGTCTTTCCTTCCTGAACGCGTCTTGCGGAATACCTCTGTACTTCTTTCTGCTCCTACTCCTGCTAGGAGTATGCCTTGGGTTTCCTAAGAACCCTGGGAATCAGCTGAACTACTAGAATGAGATCTAGAAGAGGGTGTTCTGTGTTTTCTTCTCATATAATTCCTTCTAGGGATTAGATTCCTTCTCCTAGAACGACTCTTAGATTGACTTTCTCCATTCATTTCTTCTCGGCCTTCATTGCTCAGATTAGACCCACCATTTACTTTCTGCTGCAAGTCTGTGAGACTCTGCAAGATAGCTGCATTAAGTAGATGTTGCTCTTCTTGCGCCTTCATCAACTGTTCATTGAAGCTTACAATGGTCTCGGCCAAGTTTGGGGGCGTTACTCGTGCCCTCCTTCCATCAGACTCTGCATCTATATGTGCTTCCTGTACATTTTCTCCTAGAACATCTTCCTCATGTTCGTAAGGATGCTTGTAAGGGTCCTGGGCATCATCAAAAGTCACCATATTTACTTATCTGCACGCAACCTTTCCGAACAACTCAACTTACCGTTGCTGCTGCTGTCACTGTGCATAACAGAAACATCTATTAGAGATTACAAGCATACAATAAATATTACACATCCATTCAAATCTGGAATTCATTGGACAATCAATCAATTAATACACATTTATCCAAAACCCGTGTCATGGACGCATTCTTTGCATATAAATCTCTTCATGGCTCATCCCAATAGTTCCAATGCTGTAACCAAGGCTCTGATACCACTCTGTAGCGTATCTCGATCCCATCCCTAGGATCGGATACCTATCTATCATGTACTCTGAACCTCTATGTGTCCTTTAGGGGTTATGGAAGACTCTGATACTTTTTTTTCTTCAAAATGCTTCCATTCACACCTTTCTACAATTGCATCACCGGATCCGCAATCCGCAAGTTGCCTCGGATCCGCAATCCGCAAGTTGCCTTGGATCTGCAATCCGCAAGTTTCCTCGGATCCTCAATCCGTAATCTCCAAGTTTCCTCGGATCCACAATCCATAAATTACCTTGGATCCGCAATCCGTCTTTCCGCAATCTGCAATCCGAATTGTGGGATTCGAAAGATAGATCACCGAACTTATCTCCCCAACACCTTTCCACAATCCGCAATCCGCATTGCGGAACTCAGGATAGCAGAAGTCTAATTATTCCATCAACTAACTTTCCAATATCTGCAATTGTAGAAATCGAAGTTGCAGAGGTCCAACTTCAATTTACCGGAAGACTGCTCTTTCCGCAATCCACAATCTGCATTGCGGAAGTTGAAATTATGGAATTCCAAACATGACTTTTTGAAAAACTTTCCTCTCTGCAATCCACAATCCGCATTGCGGAAGTCGAAATTACGGAATTCCAAACATGACTTTCTGAAAAACTTTCCTTTCCGCAATCCGCAATCCGCATTGCGAATGCGGAAATGCGGAACCTCCTTCTCTACATCTGTAAACTTCCCAGACTTATTTATCCCTCGTCCCTGAGTCAAATGGGGCAAGTCCAATATCGTTGGAAAGCTCTTGGAGAGCTATTTCCACTGGTATAACTCTCTCAACCATCTGAGGTTTATAACCTTGTCATTATCTCATCTATATATTCCATCATAACTTCACTTTTCCATGCCTTAGAACTTCATAAAACTCTATCTATCTTCTACCATGAATTTTCCACATCCCACTCTCTCACAAAGGAATTCTAATAGTCATGAAGAGGTTATCACTCTCCTCTCAAGTCCATATGAGGCTAAAATCCATCCTCTTGAAGATGAACTCAATACATAACAACATGGGTATAAATTGAACTAGTAAACATATCACAACCTAAAAGGTTAGTCATGCATAACAGTCATGTAACAATGGAGTATTCAACAGGCAATCAATTATGTATACAAGCTCACACATAGTTATCTATTGATTCCATTCATACAACCATTCAATCAACATCATATATCAAATGGATATAATACATGCATCAACAGCATTAACGCGATAGAACACTTATCCTGAGACTGAAGCTACCCCAGGCAACTGGCTACATGAGGACAATGTTCCACCCAACCATAGGTCTCTGTCCAGCTTGTACTCTTTCAGCTGAGAGACCACACCCGAGCTGGGCCGTGTATCCACTAAGGAGTTTTATGGTTGTCTCTCACAGTAAAAGTCTCGTCCCAATGCTAAGCCAATACTCTATTGGGTTTATCAAGCAATCCAAGGAACATTCACGATACTTTCACAGTCAAGGACACATCCCACTGCTAAGCCAATACACGATTGGGTTTATCAAGCAATCCAGGGAATAATGAGACAATTCTAAGATAGTGAGTTCACTTACAGAACTGCAGGAATCTCAGACTAATCAGCTAGCATGGCACCCACAATACCTACCTCACCCAACACAAGGAAGGTCCTCTTCTCTGTTGCTCAATCCCTCAAGACCCGTTCCCTCCAGTGCTATTCAGGGTGGGCATAGAAAGGTCAAGCCATTGTTCTCATGAGTTTACATCCTTCACTAGGTTTATCAAGCATTCAAGTAATAGGGAGGATGGTGCTAACCTAGTGAGCTCATTGATAGAGCTACATACATCTCAACACTCGACAGCATGGCACCCACATTACCTACCGCACCCAACACAAGGAAGGTCCTCTTCGCTGTTGCTCAGTCCCTCGAGACCCTTTCCCTCCAGTGCTATTCAGGGTGGGCATAGAAAGGTCCATCTGCCATTTCTATGAGATTACAGTCTTAACTGGCTTATCAAGCAAATCTAACCCCAAAACTTGCCCTTCCACTTCTGCTAAAACCAACAGGTTACTAACCCGGTTGTGGACTCAGCTCTATCCTGCAACATACCACTCTATATTTCCCCACTGACACAGGGAATCGTGTTCCTCTTCTTCTCGGCTTCACAACTAGCTCCATGAACACTGGTGATTGATTATGAATGAGTCAATTGTGGTTGCATGAATACTAAATGACTGAATAATCCCTCCTCTCTTCCCTAACCATGGGATAGCAAACAGGTTGCGTGGGTTCCCTAGGCATGGAGTGGTTTACCAGGCACGCAAGCATAGGCCATCCCCTGCCATACGGGTCCGCAAGTATGTTCCATACTCCATCGACTTCATGAGACGATTTTTCAACCACTCTCTTACAGTTGCATTAATGGCGGTATGGGAGGTTAGATGGGTTCATGAATGGACAAGTGGCAACATGGGTTCCCATCTTACAACCCCCTCACCACTCCCAAGTGGATACACACAACCCCTTCTCTTACATTTCCTCCATAGCCAATCCCTTAGGTATTTTATTGCAATAATAATAATTACATCATTTACAATGCCCCATGGCTTAACAAGCCATGGTCGATTAACTATCAAATACTTGCATGTGCAATAAAACCAGAACATCCACTAGTGGGGCCTAGGCCTTGAGCTCCAAACTAGGGAAGATACATACATAACATGTATAAAATATTCACATCAAGCCAATAATCAAAGGGGTCGAAATAAGGGTATTAAAACCCCCTCCCCCTTAGAACAACACTATCCTCGGTGTTCCCAAAAACGAACAAAAATGGGAATGCCTCTCGCATCACATCCTCCAACTCCCACGTGGCCTCCTCGGGGATAAGGTGTCTCCACTACACCTTTACCTGCCCTATGGCCCTGTTCCAGAGAAACATAACCTTGCTGTCAAGGATGCACGTAGGCTCCACTTGGAACTCTTCTTCTGGTTCCATCTATATCACATTCCAATCAATTATATGATTAGGATCATGTATATATTTCTTAAGCAAAGAAACATGGAAAACATTATGAGCTTTCATGTTAGCAGGAAATGCAATTCTATATGCAACAAGCCCTATCCTATTAAGGACTTCAAACATCCCACAATATCTTGGTTCCAACTTGGCACAACTTCCCAACTTCATGGAACTCTTTCTTGGTTTCACTCTCAAGTAGACATGATCCCCAATCTAAAATTCCTTATGCATTATTTCCATATATGCATAACTTTTCTGCATGTCCCGTGCTTTCTTCAAATTCTGCCTAATCTTCACAATCTCTTACTCCATTTCCTCAATCATTTCGAGTCCAAGCACTACTCTGTTCACTGGGTTGTCCCAGCTCACTGGAGTTCTGCATCCTTTGCCATATAGCACTTCAAAGGGATCCATTTTCAATGATGCTTGATGTCCATTGTTGTAAGCAAATTCCACTAAGTGTAAATAGTCTTCACACTTGGATGGCTTGTCCATCACGTACATCCTTAACATGTATTCAAGAATCTAACTTACTCTCTCAGTCTGACCATCCGTTTGAGGATGATAGGCCATGCTAAACTTCAGTTGAGTTCCTAGATCCTGAAACAATCCTTTCCAAAAATTAGATGTGAACTTTGTGTCACGGTTTGAAATTATTTCCTTGGGCAATCCAAGCAACTTGAATATCTCTCTCATGAAGATATCTGCAATGCCATTGGCCTTGTGAGTGGACTTAACTAGAATGAAATGAGCTACCTTTGATAGCTTGTCCACCACCCCCATGTTTCTTCACTGTCATTGGCAACCCTATTAGAAAATCCATAGAGATTTCTTCCCACTTCCATTCTGGGATGGGCAATGGCTGCAGCAATCCTACTGGATGTTGGTGCTTTGCCTTGACCTATTGACACTTTTGACACCTATCAATGTACTCAACTATGTCTCTCTTCATACCATGCCAAAAGTACTGCTTCCTTGTTGTTTTTATAGTCTTCTGATATCCTCGATGTCCTGAGTATGGTCTTTGATGTATCTCATCCATCGCCGACTTCTTCAAATCCACATTGTTTGGAATGTACAGTCTGGTGTCTTGATCAATGAGAACACTATCCTTCCCCATCTGATATTTTCCATACTTTTCATCCATAACACCCTTCTGCAATTTCTCCTTGATCTGAAGGTAGACTTCATCACTATTTTGAGCCTCTAAAATCCTTGCCTTCAAGTCTGATTCACACCTACTTATTATTGCAATATGAAATTTTTTGTTGAGTGCATCAGCAACTTTATTCTCTTTGCCTTTAACATGTTTGATTTCCAAATCAAACTCACATAGAAACTCCATTCATCTAGTTTGCCTAGCATTCATATTTGGGTAGTCAAACAAATATTTTAAACTCATATGATCAGTTCTGAGCTCAAATCTTCTTCCCAAGAGATAATGCCTTCATCTCTTGAGAGCATGAACTATGGTTGCTAGCTCTAAGTCATGGGTGGTGTAGTTCCTTTCATGCTCTTTCAGCTTCCTTGACTCATAAAAAATTACAGACCCTTCCTGCATTAGTACTCCACTGAGTCCTTCAATGCAAGCATAATTGCATACTACAAAATCCTTACTAGGATCTGCAATCTTCAGAACAGGGGCACTAGTGAGCACTTTCTTCAACTGTTGGAAGCTCTTCTCACATTTCTCAGACCATACAAATCTGATACTCTTCCTCTGCAATGAGGTGATCGGGTGAGCAATCTTGGAGAACCCTCCAATAAATATTCTGTAGTAACCAGCAAGACCCATAAAAGATCTTACATCTACAACATTCCTCGGAGTAGGCCAATCCATTATGGACTCTATCTTTTGAGGATCCACTGCAATACCTTCTGTCAATATAATATGACACAAATGCTACACCTTCTCGATCTTGATAGAAGCTACATTTACTCAACTTGGCATACAACTAATGTTCTCTAAGGACTTTCAATACCATCCTTAGATGCTCATTATGCTCTTCTTGATTCCATGAATAGACCAAGATGTCATCTAAGAACACAATCACAAACTTATCCAGGTATTTATTGAAGACACTATTCATGAGGCACATGAATGTGGCAGGTGCATTGGTGAGACCAAATGGCACCACTGTGAATTTGTAATGACTATACCTAGTCCTGAAAGTTGTCTTATGAATGTCCTCTTCCTTAATCCTCACCTGGTGGTACCCAGACCTCAAGTCAATCTTGGAGAACACTCTAGCTTCTTTTATCTATTCAAACAAGTCATCAATCCTAGGAAAAGGATACTTGCTCTTAATTGTCAGTTTATTGAGTTGTTTGTAATCAATACACAGCCTCAATGTTCCATCTTTATTCTTCACAAATAACACAGGTGTACCCCAAGGGGATACACTAGGTCTTATATATTCCTTTCCCATTAATTCTTGTAGCTGCATCTTCACCTCTATCAGCTCAGGTGTGCTCATTCTTTAAGGACCCTTAGAAATTGGTGCTGCCCCTGGAACAAGGTTAATGGAAAAGTCAATATCTCTCTTGGGTGGCAGTCCCGACACTTCATCCGGAAACACATCTTTGAACTCTTTCAACAATTGGAAGTCTTCTATCCTTGGTCCTTTATCTTCTGCTGAATCTAATGTATGCACAACATACAATTGAAAACCCTTCCTGTAGAACTTCCTCAGCTGTAGGGATGAAACCTGCCTCACTAAAACTCATTTCAGAATTCCTTTTACCAGCCTTGGCTTTCCTTCATCATCATGCCATTCCAGTGCTTTCTCATAACAGTCTAATTTGGCTCTATGCCTTTCCAACCAACCCATGCCAATTAAGGTATCATATGATCCTAATGTTAAGACATTCAATTCTGCATGAGTGAGGAGTACAATCAATTCTATGGGACACTTCCCCACTACTTCACTTACGTTCCTCTTAGTGCCTGTGGCTAACTAAACTAGCCAAGCCTTACTATGCTTTACTTTACCAAGAGCACAAATTTCAACTACCCCAGGAGATACATAACTATGGGTAGACCCTGGGTCAATCAAAACAAAAATAGATTGCTTAGCAATCTTACCTCCAATCTCCACCATTGCTGATTGGTGGTCTGCTTGATGGTCATCCAGTGTTGCATAGATCCTAGGCACTGCTCTTTCCATGTCTACCACTGTAGTTGCTCCTTCAATGTTGTGCAAGCTCCTCGGGTACTGCCTTTTAGTTGGACAATCTCTAAGCATGTGGTTTCCTCCACATCCCCAACACTGAAGTGGTCCTTTCTGTGCTTTGTTTGCTACTACTGCCGGCTTAATTCCACTCCTAGCTTGTTGTCCTTGTGGAAAGGTTTTGGATTGATTTCTAAGAGGTGGTTTAAATCCACTTCTTCTTGGTTTGAACCTGCCCTTGGGCTTACCTTTCCATGCTGACTGCATTTCTGATTTACCTTTACCCGGCTCATAGCAATGCTCTGCCATTCTAATGGCTTCTTCCAAGCTTGGTGGACTGACAAACTCAATCCTATCTCTGTAACTCTATGGTAGACTACCAAGGAAACATTGGATCTTGACTCTTTCATCCTTGATGTAGTCCACATACCTCAGCAGCTCTAGAAACTTATGGACATGCACATCCATAGTGTTATGCCCAAGGTTGAGTTCATTGAAATCTTTCCTTTTATTATCGTAGTACCTAGCTGACAGGTATTTCTCCTGAAAGTACCTCTTGAATATTTCCCAACTAATACTTCTTTCACTGATTCCTTTCACTTGCATGAGGTGCTCCCACCAAATAGAAGTTCTTCCACCAAGGTTATAAATAGCAACCTTAGCCTTTCCATTCTCTGAATACTCATGTATTATGAAGTACTTCTTCATTCCAAGAAGCCACGCCTTTGCTTCTTGACCTTCTTTACCTTCACCATCAAAAGTGGGAGGTCTTTCCTTCCTGAACTTGTCTTGTGGAATACCTCTGTACTTCTTTCTACTCCTACTCCTGCTAGGAATATGCCTCGGGTTTCCTTGAGAACCCTGGGAATCAACTGACCTACTAGAATGAGATCTAGAAGAGGGTTTTCTATGTTTCCTTCCCCCATAATTCCTTCTAGGGCTTAGAGTCCTCCTGGAACGACTCCTAGACTAACTTTCTTCGTTCATTTCTTCTCGGCCTTCATTGCTCGAATTAGACCCACCATTTACTTTCTGCTACAGGTCTGTGAGACTCTGCAAGATAGCTACATTAAGTAGATGTTGCTCTTCTTGCGCCTTCATCAACCGTTCATTGAAGCTTACCATGGTCTCGGCCAACTTTGGGGACATTACTCGTGCCCTCCTTCCATCAGACTTTGCGTCTGTATGTGCTTCCTGTACATTTTCACCTAGAAAATCTTCCTCCTATTCGTAAGGATGTTCATAAGGGTCCTATGCATCATCAAAAGTCACCATCTTTACTTATCTGCATGCAGCCTTTCTGGACAACTCAACTTACCGTTGTTGTTGTTGTCACTATGCATAACAAAAACATCTATTAAACATTAGAAGCATACAATAAATATTACACATCCATACAAATATGGAATTCATTGGACAATCAATCAATTAATACACATTGATCCAAAACCTGCGTCGTGGACACATTCTTTGCATATAAATCTCTTCATGGCTCGGCCCAATAGCTTCAGTGTTGTAATCGAGGCTCTGATATCACTCTGTAGCATACCCCGATCCCATCCCTAGGATCTGGTACCGATCTGTCATGTAGTCTAAACCTCTACGGGTCCTTTAGGGGTGATGGAAGACTCTGATACTTTTTTTTCTTCAAAATGCTTCCATTCATGCCTTTCCGCAATTGATTCACCAGATCCGCAATCCGCAAGTTGCGTTGGATCCGTAATCTGCAAGTTGCATCGGATCCGCAATCTGCAAGTTTCCTCGGATCTGCAATCCGCAATTCTCAAGTGACCTCGGATCCCCAATTCGCATTGCAGGATTCAAAAGATGGATCATCAAACTTATATCCCCAACACCTTTCCGCAATCTGCAATCCGCATTGTGGAACTCGGGATAGCGGAAGTCTAATTATTCCGTCAACTACCTTTCTGTAATCCGCAATTGCAGAATTCGGAGTTGCGGAGGTCCAACTTCAATTTACCGAAAGACTGCTCTTTCCACAATCCGCAATCCGCATTGCGGAAGTCCAAGCATGACTTTCCAAAAAACTTTCCTTTCCGTAATCCGCATTGCAGATGCGAAAATGCGGAACCTCCTTCTCTACATCTGCAAACTTCCCAGACTTGTTTCTCCCTTGTCCCTGAGTCAAATGGGGCAAGTCCGGTACTTTTGGAAAGCTCGTGGAGAGCTCTTTCCACTGGTATAACTCTCTCAACCATCTGAGGATTATAACCTTGTCATTATCTCAGCTAGATATTCCATCATAACTTCACTTTTCAATGTCTTAGAACTTCATAAAACTCTATCTGTCTTCTCCCATGACTTTTCCACATCCCACTCTCTCACAAAGGAATTCTAACAGTCATGAAGAGGTTATTACTATCCTCTCAGATCCATATGAGGCTAAAACCCATCATCTAGAAGATGAACTCAATACATAACAACATGGGTATAAATTGAACTAGTAAACATATCACAACCTAAAAGGTTAGTCATGCATAACAGTCATGTAACAATGGAGTATTCAACAGGCAACCGATTATGTATACAAGCTCACACATAGTTATCTATTGATTCCATTCATAAAACCATTCAATCAACATCATATATCAAACAGATATAATACATGCATCAACAACATTAACACCATAAAACACTTATCTTGAGACTGAAGCTACCCCAGGCAACTGGATATGTGAGGAGAAAATTCCACCCAACCATGGGTCTCTGTCCAGCCTGTACTCTTTAAGCTGAGAGACCACCCCCGAGTTGGGTCATGTATCCACTAAGGAGGTTGATGGTTGTCTCTCACAGTAAAAGTCTCATCCCAATGCTAATCCAATACTTTATTGGGTTTATCAAGCAATCCAGGGAACACCTGCGATACTTTCACAGTCAAGGACACATCCCATTGCTAAGCCAATACACGATTGGGTTTATCAAGAAATTCAGGGAATAATGGGACAATGCTAAGCTAGTGAGTTCACTTACAGAACTGCAGGCATCTTAGACTAATCAGCTATCATGGCACCCACAATACCTACCTCACCCAACACAAGGAAGGTCCTCTTCTGTGTTGCTTAGTCCCTAGAGACCCCTTCCCTCCAGTTCTATTCAGGGTGGGAATAGAAAGGTCCAACCACTATTATCATGAGTTTACAGCCTTCACTAGGTTTATCAAGCATTCAAGCAATAGGGAGGATGGTGCTAAGCTAGTGAGCTCATTGACAGAGCTGCAAATATCTCAACACTCGATAGCATGGCACCCACATTACCTACCGTACCCAACACAAGGAAGGTCCTCTTCTCTGTTGCTCAGTCCCTCGAGACCCCTTCCCTCCAGTGCTATTCAGGGTGGGCATAGAAAGTTCCATCTGCCAGTTATATGAGACTACAGTCTTAACTAGGTTTATCAAGCACATCCAACCCCAAAACTTGCCCTTCCACTTCTGCTAAAACCAACAGGTTACTAACTCGGCTGCGGACTCAGCTCTGTCCCGCAACATACCACTCTATATTTCCCCACTTACACAGGGAATCGCGTTCCTTTTCTTCTCGGCTTCACGACTGGCTCCACGAACACTGGTGACTGATTGTGAATGAGTCAATTGTGGTTGCATGAATACTGAATGAGTGAATAATCCCTCCTCTCTTCCCTAACCATGGGATAGAAAAAAGGTTGTACGGGTTCCCTAGGCATGGAGTGGTTTACGGGGCACGCAAGCACAGGTCGTCCCCTGCCATACGGGTCCACAGGTTTGTTCCATCCTCCATCGACTTCATGAGCCAATTTTTCAACCACTCTCTTACAATTTCATTAATGGCAGTATGGGAGTTCAGATGGGTTCATGAATGGACAAGTGGCAACATGGGTTCCCATCTTACAACCCCCTCACCACTCCCTAGTGGATACACACAACCCCTTCTCTTACATTGCCTCCATAGCCAGTCCCTTACATATTTTATTTCAATAATAACAATTACATCATTTACAATGCTCCATGGCTTAACAGCCCATGGTTGATTAACTATCATATACTTGCATGTGCAATAAAACCAGAACATCCACTAGTGGGGCCTTGGCCTTGAGCTCCACATTAGGGAAGATACATACATAACATGTATACAATATTCACATCAAGCCAATATTCACAGGGGTCGAAATAGGGGTATTACATCGGTTTCCTAGAGAACATACAAATATTATATTCCATTGGAGTTACTCGAGAAGCCTTTCATAGAATCAAATCCAAAAATCAGGGACGAATGGTACTAAAGTTGGATCATGTTAAGGCATATGACTGTGTTGATTGGGGCTTCCTTGGATTGATACTATTACAGATTGGGCTAAGCCTTAAAGTTACCAATTGGGTTGTGGCTTGCGTGGTTTCGACAATTATGTTATTCTAGTAAATGGTCTCCTACCTAGTTTTTCAAAATTTCTAGAGTAGTGAGGCAGGGGTTCCCACTATCCCCACTTCTCTTTTTATTGGTCATTGAAGGATTAAGCAAGCTTATCGAAGACAAACGTGGCTCTAAGGCCTTATAGGGAATTAAGGTTTCATCTTTGGTTCAGCTCACACATTTACTTTTTGTGGATGATGTCATGATATTTGGTGATGTATCTATCAATGAATAGCTAGTTTACAAAGAAGCACTAGACACATTCAGTCGTGCTTTTGGGATGCTTATCGGTGACTCAAAATGTTCTTTGTTATAATATGGGTTGGATGAGGAGGTGGTTTCACAAATTAGTCACATCATGCCTTATGGTACCACATTCTTAAATTGTGGCACAAAATACTTGGGCTATTATCTTAAGACAAATAACTATTTGGCGAGTGATTGGTTTTGGCTTCTGAAAATGTTTGATTCTCGTATAAATCGCTGGTGTTTGTGATGGATCTCTTTGGGTGGAAAGCTTATTTTGGTTATATCGGCCTTGGAGAATCTTTCGGCATATTGGATTTCTTTATGTAAGATTCCCAAGTCAATTTTACATGCTATTAGATGCAGAGTTTTCAATTTCCTGTGGTCTAGGTCCAATGACAAGTCAAGGTATCACTTGGTTCGGTGGGACAATGTGGGCAATCCAAAGGAGTTGGGTGGGTGGGCGATAAAAAATATTTTCTTATTTTCAAAAGCACTTTCGTCCAAATGCCTATGGAGGGATCTTTTTGTTGACAGACTTTGGCACAGGGTGATTATGTACAAATACTTTAAGAATATATTTTTGGTACAATAGATTAGGATGGTGAACAAACCTACAAAAAGAGTATCAAATATCTGGAACTGTCTCATCTCATCATTTCACATCGTGAGTGAATGGCTAGCATGGATACCTGGAAGAGGAGACTCCATTTAGGTTGGGTTGGATCCCATTGTTGGCAGACCTTCGAATTACACATTTTCAGATGAGTTGCTGAGGGTTATTCATTCTCGTGGCCTCATCACTCTAGATGAGATTGCCTTGGGGGATGGATCCAATATATTGGGCATTCACTTGGTGGATTCTCACTAGTTAGGCCTGGTGGGAGCTCTTAATTAGGAATGGTCACTATACATCTTGGGTTTACAAAGAGGTGGTGTATGCCTTTCGAGTTAGGAAGATTGTTTATCTTGGTTGTGGAATATTCAAACAAGTGACATTGCTTGCTAAAGTAGCTTATGCAGCTCTACTTGAAGGAATAATAGTTGAACAAAAATGGTGGTATAATGAGGTGTGGAGATGGTCTACTCCATTAAATTCCATGTGTTTTTTTTTTGGCTCTTAGTTTCCAGATTTTAACTCGGGACAACTTTGTTAAGCGAGGTGGGCTCAGTCCTGGCATTTGTTTACTTTGCATATGTGATTCAGAGTTGATAGTTGTTTTGTTGTTGTAATTGTAACTTCGGAATATATTCTTCTGTTTATTATTATTATATTTTTATTGTACCTCTGTCAGAGATGTTTTTCCTCCGTTCGAGGATGTCATTATTATGTCTAGTCATGCAAGGTCATTGAGGTAAAACCTCCATTGTAAGTCGGGGCATTAGATCCCCTAAAGTCCCCTTTGGACAAGTTGGCCCAGTCAGGTTTAGTGAGGCCGACCTAATTGGGAATTAGGTCACCCAAACATAAAGTATAAATAGAGAGCTTTGCTCTCTCATTTGGACACACCACTCTCTCATTCAAGTTCACATAAGAAAGAGAGAGAAGACAAATTCGCTGAGGAGAAAGAGAGAAGTTGCAGAAGACATATATTTTGGGTTTTCCATTTTGCTTGATATTGTATTAGTGACGAATCTATCTTTGAGGAAGTTGCGGGGTTTTCTCCTTTATGGTTTCCCTGAGGAAAACTATTATGTCTATTGTGTTTTGTTGTGCTTGTTTTTATTTCAGTTAAAGATCCTAGTTAACATTCAATTAAAGTGCAAACTCTAACATGGTATCAGAGCTAACCTGAAAAGAAGGCATTGTGCAACAGCAAGAAACTAGGGCTTCCTAGTTCAAGGTCTTCTCTCCACAGATCATCTGAAAAAGAGGGCTAGGCTAACTTGCCCTAGGAGGGTGCATCTTTTGGAGGCAACACAATCAAATTCTGAGAATTTTCATTTTTGGCCCTGTCACTACTGCCGAGAGGAAAACTAGGGCATCAAGTTTTTAGGGTTTTTCTCCATCAATTTGGAAAAAGGAGTACATTGGACAACTTGCCTTAAGCAGGCACATCTTCCTGTCCAATCAGAAGTTCAAAATTCCAACTTTGGAGAATTTGGGTTTCTCTTACAAACCCTAGGCCAGCCAACTCCAGAACCAGATTGGGCATCTGAAATTGGTAAGACCTAAATATCTTCTATTTCCATTTGAGGTTCTCATTTCAAAATGACTCACGACACCAAGCTTGAGGATAAGCTTGAGGGAGTTGATAACTTCTGAGCATGGAAGTATAAGATTGCTCTTGTCCTTAAAGAAAATGATTTGGACAAGTATGTTAATGAAGAGGTTCCAGCACCAAAGGGAGATGAAGCAAAGGCTATCCACAAGAAGAACTTGGTCAAGGCTAAGACAATTATTGCAGACTCCTTTAAAGATCATCTCATCCTCCATGTGTCATCCTTGAATACACCCAAGGAGATGTTCGATGCTTTGATGAAATTATTCGAAGGGAAGAACATCAATCAGAAGATGGCCAAGTCCTAATGTGGCCAAAAGGAAAGACAATAGATGATGCAACAATGATTGGAGAGGAGGAGGGAGGCTCGTATAAGTTGAAGGGGCAACTTGAACAAGCATTGGCTCATGACTCAATAGAACCAAGTGAACTATGGCACAGAAGGCTTGCACATGTGCACTATAGAGCACTATCTATTGCAAGCAAAGCAGTTTCAGGAATTCCATAAATCCAGACAAGACATGAAGGCATTTGCAAGGGATGTGTGCAAGGAAAGAATGTAAAGAAGGCATTTCCCAACAGTGAAAGCAAAGCAAAATTAATATTGGAGATAATCCACTCTGATGTATGCGGTCCCATGTCATCCATCTCACTAAGCGGGTATGTATACTATGTTTACTTTATAGATGACTTTTCCAGTAAGACTTGGATTTACTTCTTGAAAAGTAAAGATGAGGTATTTAGTAAGTTCAAGGAATTCAAATCCTTGGTTGAAAATCACACTAAGAAAAAGATCAAGACCCTTTGATCGGAGAATGGTGGAGAATTCACCTCGGAAGAATTCAAGGACCTATGCAAAGAATCTGGGATTAAGAGGGAGTTGATCACTCCTTGCAATCCTCAACAAAATGGCGTTGCAGAATGAAAGAACAGAACGATAATGGAAGTAGCAAAAGTAATGCTACATGACCAGGATCTTCCGATGCACTTACAGGCAAAATCAATAAGGACAACCATGTATGTACAAAACCGTACTCCTCATTGAGTACTAAGAAACAAGACTCCCGAAGAAGAATTCTCCAGTGAGAAACTAGAAGTCAACCATCACAGGATATTTGGTTGCCCAGTGTACACACACATCCCAAAGGAAAAGAGAACCAAGCTAGATCCCTCAGGAAAGAAGGGAATATTCGTGGGATACAGTGATGCTTCAAAAGCCTACCAAATATACTTCCCAGGATTCAAGAAGATCGACATTAGCAGAGATGTAACATTCAACAAAGACTCAGCATACAACAAATCAATAAAAATACCTATTGAAGATATTGAAGAACTTGAAGAAACCAGAGTTAGAGACATAGTGATGGAAGAAGCAATAGAGAAGATCATGAAGACCGCGACATGACAGAACCACAAGAACCTATAGATCCACCTTGTGATAAGAACTCCCACAAAAGAAGACCAGCATGGGTACGAGAAGCAATACAAGACATCGAGAAGTATGGCGCTCCATAAGGGATGCACAGAGAAAGCAAGAGACCCAAACCATACTCCAGCTATTTGGCCTTGCTATGTGAAATCATTGATAAAGAACCTTCCAACTATGAAGAAGCATCAAATAAGAAAGAATGGAAGGATGCCATGATTGAGTACCAGTCGATTATGAAGAATGATGTTTGGGAGATAGTTCTGAGACCAAAAGGGAAATCTGTTTTGACTTCGAAGTGGATCTACAAGATCAAGCATGCTGCAGATGATAGCATTGAAAAACACAAGGCAAGGTTTGTGGCACGTGGCTTCTCCCAGAAAGATGGCATAGACTACAAGGAGACATTTGCACTTGTAGCAAGATACACTTCCATCAGATCGATACTGTCATTGGCTGTGGTAATGAAATGGAAAGTACACCAGATGGATGTCAAGACAACATTCTTGAATGGTGTAGTAGAAGAGGAAGTGTACGTGGAGCAGCCACTGGGATTTGCGACACATGACAGACATACTCATGTGTGGAAGTTAAAGAAATCCTTGTACAGATTGAAACAGGCACCCAGGACATCGTACAGTAAGATGGACGAATTCCTAATGAGTTTAGGCTTTACCAAGAGTAAAGCAGATTCCAACCTTTACTTCAAGGTTGAAGGCGGAAGACTAGTGATACTTTTGCTATACGTAGATGACCTATTTGTGACAGTTGAGGATGAGCTCATTGCAGATGTAAAGAGGAGGATTGTCGTAGAGTTCGAGATGAAGGACCTGGGTATGATGCATTATTTCTTAGGCATGGAGGTGTGGCAAAGCGCGGATGGAATCTTCCTTGGTCAAGGAAAGTATGCAGTGGATATTCTCGAAGAGGTTCGAAATGATGGATTGCAAGGCAATGGCCACACCGATGGCATCAAACTTGAAGCTACTGTGTGATGCTTCATCAGAGACAGTTGATGCCACGATGTACCGTCAGATGATTGGTTCGTTGATGTATTTGACGAACACAAGACCAGACATATGCTTTGCTATGAACACCCTGAGCCAGTTCCTGACGGATCCGAGGCATGTTCACCTGATTGCTGCAAAGCATATATTGAGGTACTTGAAGGGTACAATTGACTATGGGCTCAAGTATGAGGCGAATCAAAAGATTAACCTGCATGGTTATATTGATTCACATTGGGAAAGCAGTGCCACATATATGAAGAGCACTTTAGGATGTTGCTTCAATATGGGATATGGTATGATTTCCTAGTTTAACAGGAACCAGTCATGCATGGCGCTGAGTACAACCAAAGCAGAGTATGTTGCAGCTTGTTAGGCTCGTTGTGAGGTAGTATGGCTTCGAAAGCTACTAATATATTTGTTTGACCTTGAGATCGAGGCAACTTGTATCTTATGTGACAACCAGAGTTGCGTGAAGTTGTCTGAGAACCCGGTGTTCCACGATAAGTCGAAGCATATTGATATCAAGTACCACTATATCCGGGATATGGTGCAAAGAAGAGCAATGAAGTTCCAATATGTGGCGACAGACGAGCAGATAGCAAATGTGTTGACCAAGCCGTTAGCCAGAGTGAAGTTCAAGTACTTCAGAGAGAGGCTTGGTGTTATCCAGATTGAGGTTCCTCAAAAGAGGGATTGATGAGACTGGAAGACGCAGATGCACTAGAGCTAGTTCTCACATGGTAGAAGACATAGGTGGTTCTTGGGACGTAATGCACTTGGTGTGCTTCGGGTTGTACTCCCATGTTGGAGAAGATGTAGAGCTGGGTGTCGCATGGTGGAAGACGTAGGTGATCCTTGGGACGTAATGCATCTGGGGTGCTCCCGACTGTACTCCCATGTTGGAGACGTTGAGAGGTCCACTAGTCACAAAGACACTTTATGTGCGCCTAGGAGGGATCTCGCATGGTGGAAGACGTAGGTGGTCCTTGGGATGTAATGCACCTGGGGTGCTCCTGATTGTGCTCCCACGCTGGTAGATGCGGGCTGACCGTTGAGAGACATAATGCACCTGAGGTGCTCCTGGGTTGTACCCACAAGATGGGAGACACGGGTGGTTTGTTGGACATGAGGTGTGCATCTGGGCTATGCTCCGTGTATGATGATGAGATGACCTGGATACGATGAGATGATAGTAGGAGATGCAAGTGATTGCAGTGGTAATGTAATGTATGGTCCTGGGTTGTACCTACTTGATGGCTTGCTCACAGAGATGATGAAGACCTACATGAGAGCTAGGCCTACATCCAACATGAAAAAGGGTTGGCTCTATAGAACTTCTTATGATAGATAGATTCGAGAGATGTCACTAATCAATGATCGACAAAATGAGTTTTATGACAACAACGACGATGATGATCCAATGTTGATGATGATGTTCCAACATTGATGATGATCCAACGATGATGACATTGTCCAGTATATGTGTCCATAATGATGATGACTGTGGCGAGAGAATACCTTCCTAGTTAAGAGGGAGTGTTGTTGTAATTGTAACTTTGGAAGATATTCTTCTTCTGTTTATTATTATTATATTTTTATTGTACTTTCGTCGGAGATGTTTTTCCTCCATTCGGGGATGTTATTATTATGTCTAGTCATGCAAAGTCATTGAGGTAAAACCTCCATTGTAAGTCAAGGCATCAGATCCCCTAAAGTCAAATGTATAATGTATTGTTAATTCCCCTTAGGACAAGTTGGCCCAGTAAGGTTTAGTGAGGCCGACCTAATTGGGAATTAGGTCGCCCAAACATAAAGTATAAATAGAGAGCTTTGCTCTCTCATTTGGACACACCACTCACTCATTCAAGTTCGCATAAGCAAGAGAGAGAAGACAAGTTCGATGAGGAGAAAGAGAGAAACTGTAGAAGACATATATTTTGAGTTTTCCATTTTGCTTGATATTGTATTAGCGACGAATCTATCTTTGAGGAAGTTTCGGGGTTTTCTCCTTTATGGTTTCCCTGAGGAAAACTATTGTGTCTATTGTCTTTTATTGTGCTTGTTTTTCTTTCAGTTAAAGATCCTAGTTAACATTGAATTAAAGTTCAAACTCTAACATGTTCATCTTTTTATTTCTTGTGCTTTCTCTCGAGAGATTTGGTCTCGACTAAAAGGTTGTTTAAATTACTCTGGGATTGGATTTGCGAATCCTTGGATATTTGCATGAGTAATTGGATTTCCATGAATGTTGATTGCCTTAAACTTCCCATTTTTGCTTGTTGGGAAATATGGAAAGCACGAAATAGTCTATTATTTGATGGGGTCTTTTTGAAAGCTCCTTTGGTCTGCTCCAAAATTCTGGCTACTTATTTGGAGATTTATATAGATGTAGCTCATGTTTCTTCAAAATCACTAAGGAATTGCCAACCTCCAACTCTTTCCTTGGACTGTTGCATAGGTCTATTTGGCGGTGCCTCGCAATCATATGTGACTTTAGGTGGGGCAGGGGTTGTTATTTGGATGGATAATTATTGCTGTTAGAATATCTATATGAATTGCAAGGAGGGGACGAATACTCGGATTGATCTCTTAGCTCTCTAGATGTTACTCTTCTTTGCCAAAACAAAGGGTATTTCATCTATTCAGGTGGCAGAAGATTCAAAAGTCTTAATTGTTAATTTAGGTTAATCACAAAGGAAGGATTCAGGTTACCCATTTAAATTCGTGGATGAAAAAAGTGAGGGATTTAATCTATTTCTTTGTGGATATAACGTTCCATCACATCTACCGAGAGTTTAATCAAGAGGTGGACAATTTTTCCAAATTTGTTTTCCAAGTTATTGAAGGATAGATTGTTTTTCAAGTTTTTCACGACGGTGAGAAGATTGATGAAGGATTTATCCAACTATATCAGAGGTAACAAAGGGACTCCTTCTGGTGTCATTTCCTTTTCAATGGACTGGGAAGATTCTTCCTAGGTTTATCATCGATCCTTTGGTTGATCTTATTATCCTTCTCCACTGTGGTCCCCTTCTCGGCTGCAAAAACCAGGACTTACATATATTATCTAGGTGTTATTTCAGATTAGTCATCAGTTTATTGAGTATGTTTTTTATTCCTATTTGGGCGCTTTATTGGATCATTTATCAGTTTCTATTGACAATACTTTTTGTTTCATGTAGCATTCTGGATATGCAACAATCCAACTACTCGACAGGCTTCTCCTTTGAGGGGTCCTTTGAGGGGTTTACATCTATGGAGGCTTCATTATTATATGCTACTTTTTTTTTTCCATATATACAAGGACTCTTCTTCACAACTTTTTTAGTACGTTAGATTGGTTACATATAATCATGTTGTCACTTGGTTGGCTCCATTGTTTTGGGGAGCTTTATTGTACGTATTATGATACTATTGGGTCCAAATTTTATCATCTGAGCAGTTTCGGATGTGATACATGGTACCCGTGATGACGCGACATTCCCGACATTGATTCAACGTGCTTGTTGAATCATTATACTATACAGAGTTTTTGATTATCTGGATTGGCTTTTTGGCTCCGAGACTTGTGGGATATTATAGAATATCTCTCCTTCTTATAGCTTGGCATGAGTGATTATATACCTGGCTACTCTTAGACATGATGATTCGATAGCTATATACCATTATTTATCTCCAAATCATGTTATGATGGATACTTTTTTTCTTTCAAAAAGATAATGTTCAATACTTGATATTAAAAGTATAAGTGGTTACAATTGAGGGCCAGTGATAGCCCAACGACCAAGAACGCCTAGATAGTCAAGTAAATAGAGAAAAAACATAGATCCAAAGGCCAGTGAAGTGGAGAACCAAGCCGGAGACAATTGCAGAGAGTGTCCAAAGTGACCAGAGAGGTATGTGAAGTGGTCATAACATAAAAGCGAAGTTAATAGTAGAAGAGACCAAAGAGGAATGAGAAAGTGATCAAACCCAAAAAATATACATTGAGCAGGCTCGATCAATGCCTCAAGTAGAGCAGTAACCCGATCAATGTTATGATGGATACTATTTTTGATAGTATGTTCATGGGACAATTATTTTTTGGACATGATTATTATATTTTGTGGGATTTTGACTATCTTATTGTCATTGGGATAGTGTTCCATTGTCTGATTACATTCAGTTTTGAGGACCAATATTTGTGGGCGCTATAGTATTGTAGTATGTGTGGGGTATAGGCTTTTCCTTAATTGTTTGGACTTTGTTTTACGTGGACACTATACTGTTTGTTGTTTTTGTATGACCATCCATGACATATACTTAATGTAAGTATAGTTTTTCCCTGTGTGAAAAAAAATCAAAATCAATATTGTATATTTTACTATAATGGAGTTGTACTTCCTCGCTGCTTTGCCACTTTTTTCGAGTAGTGATTCTACTTTGTTACCTTTTTCAAGCATAAATGCCTTTTTTTTTCTTCGTTGCTTGATTGCTTTGTCACTTTTTTCAAGCAACAATGCCTTTTTTTCGTTGCTTGAAACAAGACTGGAAAAAGTTAGTTTGAAATTTTATTTTTCCAAAACCAAAGCATGACTACACATATCCACCTAGGATTTGGCAAAGCAATGTGCAGTCTTTCTCAGGACCTTAAATGTGACAGCTATCCCACATGCCTAAATTAAGATGGCATCCCACATGACCGATAGAGCAATATTCTCAAGCATGTGGACACATATGGCAGCATCATACACCCAATCCCTCGATGGTACAAACAACTCTCCCAACGGTTTAATGTGGCTAACGTCTTCCCACCGCCTTCTCCAAGGAAGGAAACCTGAAGAAAATGTTAGCAACCCACCACCAATCAACAATTAAAAAATGTGTTTTCAAAATTCCGTTTAATACCAAAGTATATAAGAAAAAAAATCTTACCCGTCTACAGGCAGATTAATACAATCGCTGTGAAACATATATGTACCCCGTCGGGGACAAATAAGTTTATTATACAAATTTATAATGTTTAAAAAATAATAATTATTATTAATTTTAATAAATTAATATAATGTAAATTTACAAAATTAAAAAAACTTTCCAATGATTTTTTTTAAAAATTATTTTCTCATAAATTTATAATTTTAATTATTTTTTTAACTATTTTTTTTTCCAAAGAAAAAAACTACTATTGATATTCAAAAAGAATCAAATAGTACACTGGAAATCATGACTCATGCTGAATCAAAATCTGATCATCAAACAGATCATCAAGAGAGCTTTAAAGTAGCCAAGAAGCTCTGAGATCACACATAGTCTAGACAGAAAGATGTCTGCACCCCATCCCAAAAATACCCAAAAAACTTATCCATCCAAACAAAGTAACCTGGATCTAATCCCAAAAATACAAATCAGTCAAGGAAGAAAAAGTCCCCATAGTCTAGCATACTGTCTTCACACCATTCCTCCCAGATGATATGTCCCTCCAAGCCAGAAAGAGCAAGTTTGGAAAGTTTGTCAGCCCGAGCATTATGCTCTCTGTAGATATGCTCAAAATTGATATAATGATGTTTAGATATTTCAAAAAGGGTTCTATTTGCCCAATGTCGCAGATTCAAAACATTTAGCTTGAAATCCCCCATCGCCCATTTAATAGTGACCTGAGAATCACCATAAACCTTGAGATTGACGTGCCCAAATATATTTGCAACTTTTAAGACACACTAGAGTGCCATTAACTCTGCCTTCATATTGGATCCCGATCCACAATTGAGTCTGACAGAAAAAAAAAGTGAGAGTCATTAAGGTAGATAACACCCCCTATTGCAGATAATCCATTTGCTGAAGCACCATCAAAGAAGAGCACTGGCTGCTCTACTTTAAATTCAAAACTACCAATTCTGCCTATTTTCAATTTCGGTTGATCCACCACAACAGTAGAGAACATGTTCCAAGCTATCAGGCTGCATTGTACACTATCAGGAGTCAAATTCCGGAAGAGTACACAGTTTCTAATATACCAGATAGCCCAAGGGATACAAATAGCAACATAAAAGTGTTGTTTACACTTCCTAAACCAATTTAATAAGCATTTGTTGAAGTCACCAACATGCCAGCAAAGTGAAATATTAAGCTTCTTGGACACCACTTCCCAGACTTTGCAAGTAAAGGAGCAATTAATGAAAAGATGATTTTTTGTTTCAGCAGCACAATTACATAGAGCACAAATGCTGGGTCCGGTCCATCCTCGCTTACATAAGTTGTCCCATGTCTTTAACTTGTCTTGCAGCACAAGCCAAATGAAACATTTTAGCTTTAAGGGATATTCCAAGCCCAAATCCTCTTATACCACCAGTCCTGGGGGAAGATAAACCTCTTTTGAACAATTCTAGAATATGCAGACTGTGTAGAAACTATACCTGAGGCCGGATTCCCCCCCCAAAGCAGCACGTCATTATCATTGGACAGTCTGACACCGGCAGCAACTAAATTGTGGATATAGTCCTGCCAAACACGAGCTAAATAACCTGAAAGGCCTATTTCCCGAGCAGATAACCACTTCACACTGAATTCGTCCCCAAAACATTGATTCTGGATTTTATTTAAGGTGGACAACCCTAAAATCTGTAGATAGCAAATGATATTATCAGGAAGGGTGTAATCAGAATCAAAACCTAGGATTGGATCAACCCCCACTCGGATGCTTTTACCAGAACCAACTTGCCAAAGAAGATCATCTTTGATCCAATGAAAGATTTTCATGAACCCCCTCCAGATAGGAGAGAAATTCCAACCTTTAAGTTTTGGATTTCTAATCCAACAGGGAACCTCTGTTTTAATATATTTGAGCTGAATGATCCTAGACGAAAGAGTCTTTCCAAATATAGCCCTCCAAGCACTTTTCAGTCTGAGAGCAATGTTAAAAGTCTCCAAATCTTTAATGCCCCATCCACCGAATCGATAAGGTCGAGATAAAGTATCTGCCGCAACCATATGAAGCTTTGTACCATTAGCTGTCCCAGACCACAGAAAGTTATAAAAATACCTATTAATGGTCTTAATGATAGTACTTGGAACTTCAAATAAGGAAAACCAATATACTGGTATACTGGAAAGAACCAATTTTACAAGTATTAATTTCCCACCAATAGACAAAAGTCTGTATGTCCACTGAGATATGCGAGCATCAATCTTTTTCAGCATCCAATGCCAATCCTTGATTTGGTAACAGTTTGGTTTAAGAATGAAACCAAGATATTTGAATCCAAGCTCTATAGGACAACATTTATATGGCAGGATCGATTGAATCCCATTAATCTGCTCCTCCTGTAATGAAAAGTGATAAAAGTTTGATTTATCAGCACTGACCAACATACTTGAAGCTCTACAGAATGTTTGGAAGATATCCTTGTAAGCAGTCCATTCCTCCATGGAATCCTCTCCTGCCACCAGTACATTATCTGCAAACAATATATGAGAGATAACACAGTCCTTCGCAATCTTGATGCCTTTAACCTTGCCTCTCAGTAAAGCTTCATTTACCAACCTGCTAAAACCGTCCATAATCAAAATGAAAAGGAGGGGAGAAAGGGGACAACCCTGTCTAATCCCCCTGGAACAGTTGAAAAAATCAAATGGACTTCCATTAATAAGTACTGAGATATTCATAGAAGATATGCAGGCCATTATCCATTTGATGATTAAGGAAGGAATCCCAATTCTGATAAGAATCATCCTGAGAAAAGACCAGTTGACTCTATCATATGCTTTTACCAAATCCATCTTGAGCAGAAGAGCTTTTTTCTTGTAGATCTTAATACTGTGCATCGGTTCCTGAGCAATTCCTATTGCATCATGTATCTGCCTACCTTCAAGAAAACCAAATTGCTCAGCCGAAATATGCTTGGAGAGAACCTTCTTCATTATGTCTGCAATTATTTTTGAGATGAGCTTGTATAACAGATTGCATAGCGCGATAGGACGAAATTCTCCAAAAGATAATGGCTTATCTTTTTTCGGAATGAGAGTGACAAAAGTAGAATTTAGCCCACCCGGAATATAGCTATTGTTTTTGGAGAAATTTACTAACTCAAGGAGTTCACATCCCATCATATCAAAAAAATGAAGATATAGCTCCACCGGCCACCCATCTGGCCCGGGGCTTTTATCTTTTGCAAAGACTTTCAAAGTCTGTTCAATCTCTTCCAAAGTGACATCTGCTAGTAAACATTCTGCGTCCTGCTCCGAGAAGTAATGAGGATATAAAGAAGCAACTTTGATCTGATCTGCAAAGCTACAATCACCAGGGTCGAGATATAGGTTTCCAAAAAAAGAAACAGCTTCTGATTTAATACAATCCAGACCTGACAGCTGAGAACCATTGTCATCATAGATTTCCCAGATATATTTAGAATTCCGCCGAGCAAAGGCGAACGAATGGAAGAATTTAGTGTTTTTGTCCCCATGGGAGATCCATATGGCACGACTTTTTAGTCGCCATTCCTTTTCTTCCTGTAAAAGAATCTCTTCTTTTTTCTTCTCCAGCAGCTTTATAATTTCGTAAGAGTCAATAGTGAGGGAATTATTAATGTTTGCATAGATGGTAGCCTGCAGCTTCTTTTCTAATGACAAAAGCTCCTGCCTGTCTTTCTTCTTTTTAAGACTAAATATTACTGGATCCCTATGGAACAGAAGAGATTCTCATGCATGATCTGGAAGGAACGCAATAATTGATTCTTAAGCATTACCATTATAGTCCACTTCTCCCCCATACTACGAGTGAAAGGGAAAAGGTAAAAACTACCATTAAAGCAGCCCAAGTTATATCGACTATATCCATATAGGTCATGTTCTCTAAAAAGAATGATTTCATCATCGAGATGATAAGGGAACTATTAACGATAGTGCAAAGTTTAAGTTGAAATGGTCTACCTATTCTGAACGTTACGGACGTTTGAGCTGATCCTTTAGGTTCTTGCTTGCTCCACTTCGATGGTTACAATACTATCGATCGAAGCATATGTGCGATGAATAGACTCCTATAGCCATATCTTCGGTTCGGAATACCTCTATTTAGGGATAACCCAAGTGAAAGAGAATTACTTTTGAATTCCGTTATATGAAAGAAGTGTTTTCACGAAGTTCAATTAGCAATTTTATACAGAATATCTAAACCCTGGACTAATTCCTCTTTCTCAACATCTCTTCAAGATGCTTATGATTCTGAGCTTCATGCTACTCCTCCGGAGGGACATGTCAGAGCTAAAGGCATCCCAATGAGATTGAGTAGGATGACAGTTCCTTATTACGGATCTGTATGATCGGAACTTGTGATCAAAATTTAAATAGTTTTTTTTTAACTATTTAAATTAATATATAATTGAATAACTTAAATTTTTAAAAAATATTATTTATCAATTAGATAGTGATAAAACTTTATTCATCTCTAAATCTTCTATCAAGTTGGAAAAAAATAGCCCATTGATCCTCTTAATCTCTAAACTTAAAATAAAATAGTTGAGTTGAGTCGTCTGAGTTAAAAGCATGTTTCCTGTTACTGTGTAGAAATGGATCTATGGGGTCGCATGAGAAATTGTCCCCAATCCTTTTAATAGTCGAGTACCACAACTACAGAAAGTTTACAAGTTTCCCACGTTCCTCATTACAGACCTTGCAGGCGACTTCCCATGAGTTTTGTAGGCGAGACAAAGTCCGTTGGCAGGTAATTGTAGACCTTTCGACTTTACTCGATGGACAGTGAAATAGGAATCCTTAACAATCCCACCCCAGATCATGAGGTCGCTTCCCTGTTTGCATTTCCAATCGAGAAGACTGTGCAGCTGCAGCCCATCACGGGCAGTGAAAGTGGCCGAAGATTTCCTCAAGTGGGCAGAAGGGGAAGAGAAAAAGGCTTTTCAGCCCATTTCCCCTCAATGCTATTGTATCCTCATTCGGAATCTGACCGAGGCAAACATGCTCCCGCAGGCAACTGGTCTAGTGCAAGCACTCGCCTATGACCACAGTGCAACTCCCATTCACGACCTCTGCAGATCATTCACACAGAGCTGCGGGGATTTGGGTTCGAAACCGGCGCTGTTCGGCCTGCTGATCGAATCGTTAACGAGGGTTGGCAGGATCCAGGAAGAGGAGAGCCATGGATTGGGTTTGATGATAAAATATGGGATGGCACCCACCAGTTTACGCTCCTGGAATGACCTTTTACATGCCCTCGATCGCTTACACTGCACTGCCCTGGTATGGAATCTCTTCACCCATATGACCACTGCTAATAGTTTCACATTTAATATTGTTCTGCATGCTTTATGCAAAGAAGGAAAGTTGGAGAAAGCACTGGAATTGGCCACTGAGATGGAGGCCAAGGGCTGTGGGCCTGATGTTGTGTCTTACAATACGCTTATTTGGGGGTTTTGTACACATGGGCATGTAGAATTTGGAATGAAATTGATAGAGCAAATGCCTGACAAGGGTTGCCATCCTAATGTCATCACATATAATATCTTACTGAAAGGTTGTTGCCAACAAGGAATACTGGAGGGGGCGATTTCTGTGTGGCAACAGATGGTCAAGAGAGGTTTAGTGCAGAATGATTTCTCTTTTAATATATTGATTGATGGGCACTGCAAGGAAGGGGATATACAGGAGGCTTTTAGGCTGCGAGACGACATGCCTCGACTCGGGTTTTCGCCTGATCTTGTTACTTTCAATACACTTATGAATGGGTTTTGCATAAGAGGAGAGATACAGGAAGCACAGGACCTTCTAGTTCAAATGTTGAATAGGTGTTCACCTGGTGGGCAGATTCCAGAGGCTGAAGTGGTTCAAGACAACCATGTTTCTTCTGTTGACAACAGTGCACTAGTGACTGAAACGGAAGTTGGTGAGCTTCTGTCGACGGAGCTTTTGCAAGGTGAGCAATTGAAGCCTAATCATATTACTCATACAACCTTGATAAGTGCGTATTGTAGGGCAGGGAAGCTTCAACAGGCGTTTACGCTCTATGAAGAAATGGTGAGAAGTGGTATCACGCCCAATGAAATTACTTACAGTTCTCTTATTAATGGGCTATGCAAGGCAGGGAAGCTGTTGGAAGCCAGAGAGCTTCTGAAGGAAATGCAGAACATGGGATTCTTTCCTAATCATGTCACTTACACAACACTCATTGATGCCCTCTTTAAAAGTAACAAAGTGCAGGAAGCACTTCAGCTTCATGATGAGACGGTGAAAAGAGGACTTGCTTTTGATACTGTTATTTTTAGTGTCCTCATAGATGGGCTTTGTAAGGGAGGAAAACTAGCCAAAGCAAGAGAGATGTTTGAGAAAATGCCAAGACTAAATGTGATCCCTAATCATATCACTTACACAATACTAATTGATGGCCATTGCAAAACAGGAAACATAGAGGAGGCTCGGAAACTGTTAGACGAGATGGAAAAAAGAGGTTTGAAAGCTAATGTTGTCACTTACAATGCACTCATAAATGGACTTAGCAAAAAAGGACAGATTGATGAAGTCGTGGAAGTTTTCAATACAATGCCCAAAATGGGTGTGATTCCTAGCATTGTGACTTATAGCATTATGATTGACACATACTGTAAGCAAGGGAATCTGCCACAAGCTTTTGCACTGCACAATGAAATGATACAAAAACAGCTGATTCCTAATGTTGTTATTTTCTCTGCACTTATCAATGGATTAAGAAAAAATGGGAAAATGCAGGAAGCAAAAGATCTATTCCAAAAGATGCTTGAGAAAGGTTTGTTTCCTAACTCTATTATTTACACCTCACTTATCGATGGGCTCTTCAAGCAAGGAGATATGATCGCAGCATTTAAGCTTGGGGAGGAAATGATTGAAAAGGGCCTCATGTTTGATGTTGTCACTTACAATGTATTCATCAATGGCCTTGGCAACAGAGGTAAGATAAATGAAGCCAAGGAACTTTTTAGTGAAATGCACCAGAAGGGCTTAGCTCCAGATTGCATCACTTTCAACACCCTGATGCATGCATACTGCAAGGCCGGCAATGTTAACGAGGCATTTGAACTTCTTGATGAAATGTTGAGGAATGGTTTAATGCCTAATGTTGCTACATATAACACCCTCATAGCTGGGTATTGCAATCTAGGAAGCATGGACAAAGCAGAAAAGCTCTTGAATGAGATGAGTGAAAGAGGGATTTCTCCGGACTATACAACTCACAAAACTCTGATTCGTGGTTACATCAATAATGACAACTCACAAAAGGTGTTCCAGGTGCATGAACAACTACTACAGAATGATCTTGTGCCAAACATTAGGACTTACAATGCACTGATACAAGCTCTTTGCTCAAAGGGAATGACACAAAAAGCAAAGGCCGTTTGGGATGAAATGTCAGAGAAAGGATTCTTGCCAAATGTAACCACTTACAATGCTCTTATGGATGGACACTGTAAACAAGGAAATGTGAAGGAGTCATTTCGGTTGTATTGGGAAATGATGAGCAAACGTCTATCTCCAACTCTTGTAACTTATAATGTACTCCTTGTTGGCCTTTGTCATGTAGGAATGATGCAAGAGGCAGACAATTTGCTGAATGAATTGGTGGCAAGAGGTTTTGCACCCAATTCTGTTACTTACAACACGCTTATTGGTGGGTATGGAAGGTCAAGAAATCTAACAGAGATTCTCAAATTGCATGGTGAAATGGTGACAAAAGGACTCAATCCTAGTCCTGATAATTATAATGCGCTTATCAGTGGTTTCGCTGAGGCAGGTATGATGCGTGAAGCAAGCGAATTTTTGCATGAAATGCAACAGAGAGGGTTCACTCCCAACCTCCCAACATACAATATTCTGGTTTGTGCATGGTGCAAATATCGCAACAGCATTGAGGTTACAAGACTTCTTAAAGAAATGATGGAAAAAGGTTTTGTGCTAAATTCTAGGGCCTTTCAGTCTCTCATTATTCATTTTGCAAAAACAGGAGAGAAAAGGAGAGCACAAAGACTCTTAAAACGGCTACTTAAAAGGGGTGTGGTTCCAGTACTTTGATTTTGTCATGACATGCAGTCAATGAAGGGGTATTAGCTGATTGGTTTCATGAATATTTATTGGTAGGAAAGGAGAAGCCTCAATGGTTGATATTGCACATGAGGATATTTTATGTTTCGAACTTTCAAAGCTGTGAAACCCTGGGAACTGAGTCTTTCATACAATGTTACATCTGTGCATTTGTATTCAGAAATTGCATTTGAGATTTCATCTATGAAGTGCTAAACGATGGAACTGCACTGAATTTTGCATTCATGCACTGTAAAGATGAGCATTGTAAGGCAGCATTTCCTACTAGGTTTATTTGTGTTTACAGACTTGCATCTTGAAGAAAGCTCCTGTAGATGCAAGGTTTTCTGCTCTATTTTTTATTAGCAAACAGGCAATTGTGCTCGAGAGCTAAAAGGTTGGAAGCACAAGTTTCATGAAATCTCGGTATAAATTAGACATTTTACATACACATGGATTCTGTTTAGAACAGTAAATGCATTTTCAAATTTACGAGAGACATTGAAACTGACATTGCTGTATATTGCTATGGGATGTATCAAGCATCAAGTACAGTATACATTCGGCACTCTTCTGCAACCTGTCATATCCCTCACCTTTTGATGAAGGTAAATAAAGGTTATACATTGCAGGCTTGCAGAGGTCAATGTATTAGAGTATCCTGGAGCATATATGAGCAGATTTTTTTTAATAATGACTGAGAACTGGCTCTATGTCATTTCTTGTGCATTTGACTACTAACGTCAAGTTTGGAAAGGGACATAATTGGAAAAGAGTCTGGAAAGGGACAGAACTGGAAAAATTGAAAATTCCTAATTTTCTATGCAAAGTTGTGCAAAGTTGCACTTCTCACTTCTTAGGCAGTGATTCTTCCAATGTAATTGTTAAAATATTTAATAGATTATCAAGGCATACATCTACTTTTACTAGGGCAGATCACAATAAATGTTCTGTAATTGTTACATGCTTTTTCCAATGTAGAAATCGTCTCCTAAACTGATTACTGTATCACTTGGTAGCATAATTCTTGCCAATAATAATGCTTCTGTATCACTTGGTAGCATAATTCTTGCAAATAATAATGCTTCCATGGAATACTTTTAAAAATATGAAATCAAATAGCAGCATGTTGTAGGACATTGTGATTGATGTTTTCTAGGTGTGACATTGAATGATAAGTTTGAAATATTCCCGACATAGTATTGTATATGGAATCTCTCCCACTTAGTAACAGCATTCTATTGCTAAGAAAGCCATTGCAGATAAAATTCGTTTGATTGGTGAAATTTGGGTCTGAATAATCTAAAAATGTTATACATGCAGTTAGATTTTTTTTATATCTTGTATACTTATTTGCAGTCTCTCATTTCTTTCATCTTCTCATCTATCGCTTCCTGTAAGGTTACACTTTCACTAAGTTCCATTTTTGAAAAGAATTGAAAATATATTGATAAAATGGTATACATAGATTGGTGAGGATGATCAGTCAAGGAGACTGCCATATATAGATTAGAAGGGTTGTGTCAGGAAGAAAGGACGTGCCTATTAGCAACTAATAATATATTATCAAACTAATACAAATTTTTTTATTATATAATCAATATTTTAAATCTTGGGACACAGCACATATCCTTGAAGGTTTTATTTTCCATGCTGCATCTTATACTACATCACAAAACAATAGGATTCTATCATGTATTAAATGACAGGGCCAGAAGCTGCCTCGTGTAGCCCCCTCTGCCAACATGAGCAGAAAGCATCATGTCAGCCCTTGCTCCCACTTCTTATAAATCCATATCTTCTAAAAATATATATGGTAGTTGGAGGCTGAGTTAATACTACTTTATAGCTTTTGGCGTTATTCGGAAAGTGTATACACCACATTTCTGAAAGAGTATACAACATTTCAGGTGCTTCATGAGCTTTGGGGTACATGTGTTAGAATTTACACTTGAATAGTAGTTATGTTAGATCTTTAAACAATTTCTACTATATCACAATAAGCATAAGCAATAGGATCACTGAAAGATAGACAAGCACAACATACACAAGAGTTTATCCTGGGAAACCCTCTTGGAGAAGAAAATTCAACAAAACTTCTTCAATATAGATTCTCAACAAGTACAATGTCAAACCAGTACAATGAAGAGTTAAGGTTGTTTCACTCAAAGATCCCAAGAATAGATAAAATAAGAAAATCCAAAGATAAGATGTCTTCACTTGAGCAGCTTCTTCTTCTTCCCATAGCGAACTTGTTCTTCTCTCTCTAGTGAACTTGCTTGAGTGCTTTTTTTGTGTCTTCAAATGAGCTAGGCGTCACCTTTATTTATACTAATCTTGGGGTGACCTTTTTCTCTGTTGGGGTCGACTTCTCTACTTGACTAGGCCGACTTCACTTAGAAAATATTAAATAATGCTTATTTAATATTTCTTCTGGATTCTTTTGGGCCGACTTTACAAGTAGGGTTTACATTTATTCTTTTAGGGTTTATACATGATCAATTACAATATGAATATCTCTTGAAGGAAGTACAATAAACTAATACAATAATATAACAAGAATATCTTCCGAAGTTACATAATCTTCAACACTCCCTCTTAACAAGTAAGCTATTCTTTTGACACGATCATCATCACTGCTGTTGCAACTCTGTACTCTGACCATTTTTCTTGTGACATCTCTTGAATCTATACATCACTAGAAGTTCTGTACGAGCAAGCCATCATCTCAAACATGCATCAGTCACGATCATACATCCGGGAGCATCACAGTAGCAACACATTAGTGGGAGTGAGCCAGGAGCGCACATTACGTCATTATGGGACTTCCTCTAGTTCACAAGGAATCTAGACACACACATCCGACTAGATACACATACTCGGTTGGATACAAATACTCGGCTGGATACACACACTAAGTATGGTCACGCTCTCTAGTCCTCATGAGTATGGTCACGCTCTCCAGCCCTCGTGAGTATGGCCACGCTCTCCAATCCTCGCAAGTATGGTCATGCTCTCCAATCCTCATGAGTTGGTCACGCTCTCCAACCCTCGTCAGTATGGTCACGCTCTCCAATCGTCATGAGTTGGTCACGCTCTCCAGTCCATACATACACACTAGCTCTAACTGGATACGCAACTCGACTGGATACACATACAAAGTATAGTCACTCTCTCTAATCATCAAGAGTATGGTCACTCTCTCCAATCCTCACAGAGTCTAGTATTACATGCCCGTAAATGACCACTGCTGCTACCGCATTGTACAACTACTACCCCCTAAATCACATGTGACTCATCCCTCCCTCTTACGAGGGACATCTCTCTGCATCACGCCAAGCTTGTCCCAGAAGTACTCAAACTTCACTTTCGACAGAGGCTTGTGTTGGAAATAGTGCAACTTCGGAAGCTATTCTTATTGTCCTTGATTATATTATTGTTGTACCTCCTACAGGAGAAGATATTGATGTAATTGATCATGTAAAACCCTTGAAAGAATCAATGTAAACCTTGGGGTGAAAATACACAAAGAAAAGAATTTTTAAATGTTATTTTATCTTCCCCCAAGACAAGTTGGCCCTGTAAGTTAGACAGGTCGGCCCAGTGGGTAAACTGCCCCAAAACAGTTGGTAGTCTGCCCCAAACAATGGGCAAAACTACCCCAAACAGGTTGGCCCAGTTTGGGAAAGTTAGGTCGGTCTAGTACGGGAAAAAATCAATTTTTCATGTGTATAAATAGAGAGGTTGTGTGCCTCATTTGGTCACTCACTCAACTCAAGCAAGTTCGCACTAGAGGAGAGAGAAGTTCGCATCTGCAGCTAGAGAAGTGATTTTTGGGGTTTTCACTTGGAGAAATTTTCCATTTCTCTCTCTTGTATCTGTGCTTTGTTCTCAAGACTAATTATCTCTATCCAAAGGTTGCTGGGTTTTCTCCCTGTTGGGTTTCCCAGGATAAAATTCTTGTGTTCATTGTTTATGTGTTTGGTTATTCTTTTAGTGATCCTATTGTTTATCTGCAATTAAATTATACTGCTATAATTGTATCAATCTAACATGGTTTCAGAGCGGTACTAGAAGCCATTGTCGGAAATTAGGGTTTCACTTTTCGGGGCCTTCCTTCATCAATTTGGCTTGAAAAGAGCATTGGAAATCTTGCCCTAGGGAAGGCGCATCTTTTGGTGAAGGAAAAATCCAGTTTTGAGAAGTTTCATTTTTGACCTAATTTTGCAGCTGCCGTAGTTACTGCAAAAATTAGGGTTTCAAGTTTTGAGCTGTTCGGTCCACAGTTTTGGCTCGATCTTACCTTCTCTCAACTTGCCTTGATAGGGTGCATCTATCTATGGAGTCAGTTTGCAATAATCCAAACTTCATTTTTGACCTAGCTCTTGCTAGAGTTTCTGGTCCAGATCTGTAGTCAAGATGATTGGAATGAAGGTTGAAGATCGACTTGATGGGGCTTCCAACTTCATCTCCTGGAAGTCTAGGGTTCTTCTCATATTAGAAGAAAATGATCTTTTGAAGTTCGTCAACGAGAAGGTTCCAGAACCAGAAACAGAAGGTTCCAGAACCAGAAACAGAAGATGACAAGTCTCAATGGAGAAAGAATGATGCAAGAGCAAGAAGAATCTTGGTGGAATCAGTCAAGGATCATTTGGTTCCTTATATCTCACAAAAGAAGACAACTAAGAAGATGTTCAAAACCCTAAAGAAGTTGTTTGAACACAGTAGCATCAATGTTACTCTCACATTGAGGAATCAACTATCAAATCTGAAGATGTCAAAGTCTAAATCAATTGCTGAGTACTTCATGAGGATCTTAGAACTAAGGGACAAGCGAAGTTCTAGTGGAGAATCCCTTGATGATAAGGAGCATGTCATAACCACTTTAAATGGTCTCCCACCTTCTTGGGAATCATTTATCCAGAGTATAAGTGGACGAAACAAGTTGCCCAAATTTGACAGATTATGGGCAAACTGCCCTCAGAAGAGACGAGGATTACAACAAGTCATAAACTTCATGGCACTCAATCTGAGGAGAATCAAGCATTTGTGTCCCATGCCAAGAAAGGTAGAGGAAAAGGAAGAGAGTTTCACAATTATAATAACCAAGAGAGGAGATCAAGTCCTTCTCCGGATCAGAAGAAGAAGAAGAAGGATCTCTCGCATATACAATGCTTCAAGTGCAAGACATATGGTCATTATGCCAGTGATTGTCAAAGTTCAAACAAAAGGAAGCAGGAAGCCTCAACCGCTGATGTTGACGAAGACTCTTCACAAGAAGTCAAGGAATGATGATCGTTCAGAGTTCTTCTTCTAATGCTCCCCATGTTGAGGAGATGATATGAAGACCCTGACTGTGATGGTCTTCCAGCAAGAAAATGAAGAACATAGGTCTCTCATGGTTCCCACAAGGAGGCAGTGGGAGCCCACCCACAAAAACAATAAAAGATAAGTATTTGAATTTATTGCTCCCATAGATCTGGTTTGTATTATATGTAGATCTATCAGGAAGTGTGTTGAGCATTTGATGTAGTACCGTAGGCACTAGTTGTACTTGTTATATGAGCTACACAACATTCCATGAACACCTGATGGAGTTAGTCTAGATGATATCTCCTTCCTACATGCTTAGAGTAGTGCACACTCTTGAGGGCATGTTCTAGTGGACATAGCAGACATCTATATAGTTATCATATGTGTTTGGGAGACATGTTTATGATTGTTGTGCTGAAGCATTAACTAAGATGCCTACATACCTGTGTAAACTATTGCCATTGCATTGAAATAGAAATTGGTTAAATTTGTTTATGCAATGTCACTAATCATCTGACGGGATTTGACTTGTAGGGAAAATATCATATGATATGGCCTAAAAGAGAAGGACGATGAGACTTGTTCTGATGAACAAGTGATGGACACATGAATCCCGTTGATGTTCAGATTAATCAAAAGCAGGAAGCTTCTAAGAACATGGCCCACAGGCCCAGAGGATCCAATCTAAAGATCGAGGATGAGGAGCTGATAGATCCTAAGGAGATGAGATCATCTCCCCCTCCAACAGTTCAGAGGGAGTTATCCCTTAAGCTGAGGATCGTGGCCTATTGATGATGTGTTGAGATCTTCCTAGGATAAGGAAGAACACAGTTGAGATCCTGAGCAAATCCAACATAATGACTGCGAGTACCTGGCTACATTGACAACGTTGCTGGTAGATTTAGATTGATAGTTGAGAGGATCCTTGATGTACTTGGTTGTCACCAGGATGGATACTTACATTTTAGTAAGCAACTGTGCTCTTCTGCTCTGTGAAAGCTGGTGCTCAGATTGGCACCCAAAGTGAGAGGGAGCAGGATGCTCTGTGGACAACTCCAGAGAGGGAGCATGATGCTCAGATGCAGAGGGAGCAGGACACTCCAGCACAAAAGGAGTTGATTATGCTTGCCTCTGAATTTGAAATGAAGGATCTTGGATTGATGCATTACTTCTTGGGATTAGAAGTATGGCAGAGGCATAATGCGATTTTCATGAGTCAAGGAAAGTACACCATTGACATACTGAAGAGATTCAGAATGTTGGACTGCAAGTCCATGGCCACACCAATGGATGAAAATCTGAAGAAGCTGAGACTCTGTTTTCGATTAAGATTTGATTGATCCCACTATGTATCGCCAACTGATTGGATCTTTGATGTACTTGACAAATACCAGACCAGATATATGTTTTGTAGTGAATTCCCTCAGCCAGTTCATGTGCGAGCCAAGACAAAATCAATTGGTTGTTGCAAAACATGTGCTAAGGTACTTGCATGGCACTGTGGGATATGGCCTGAGATATGCTTCGAAATGTGACTTGAGATTTCAGGGATTTTCAGATTCAGATTGGGACGGATGTGTTGCAGATAGGAAGAGCACCTCCGGGTGTTGCTTCAGCCTGGGTTCTGCAGTGGTTTCCTGGTGCAGTAGGAAGCAGACCTCAGTAGCACTTAGTACTACAGAGGCCGAGTACATGGCTGCTAGCACTGCAGCTTAGGAAGCTGTGTGGCTTTGGAAACTCCTTGCGAGATTGTTGGCCAGATTCTAGAGCCAACTGTGATTCACTACAATAACTAGAGCTATGTGCAGATGTCAGTGAATCCCGACAAGTCGAAGCATATAGAGATTCGGTATCACTACATTCATGATATGGTGCAGAAAGGTGATGTCGAGTTACAGTATGTTCCGACAAATGACCAAATTGCAGATGTTCTTACCAAGCCTCTTCCCGGGATAAAGTTTGTATACTTTCGTGGAAGAGAATGTGTCCCTCATTGAGAGGGAAAGATGATACAGAGACCAAGAATTCTCCGAATCACTCTGGGACAAAGTGAGGAGATCTCTCAGACATCCTGATAGGATGGAGAGGCCACTGCATTCTCCGGATCACTCTGGGATAGAGTGAGGAGATCTCTCGGACATCCTGATAGGATGGAGAGGCCATTGCATTCTTCGGATCACTCTGGGATAGAGTGAGGAGATCTCTCGGACATTCTGATGGGATGGAGAGGCCAGTGCACACTCTCGGACACTCTGTAGAGTGGGGAGATCTCTCGGACATTATGGGATATGATGGAGATATTTAGTGCATTCTCCAGATCTCTCTGAGAAGAGTGAGGAGATCTCTCAAACATTCTGAGATGAGATGGAGAGGCTAGTGCACACTGGTGCACATTGGTGCATACATGATTCTCGATGGACTGGGTTGAGATGATGCATGTTGAACTCTCCAATGGACTATGTAGAGTTGTTGAGTTGATGTATGGATCCACCAATGGACTGTGTGGAGCAGATGCATGATGACACTTCTCGATGGACTGAGACTGTGTTGACGACCTTCAGTATGTATAGAGATGATCGAGACAAATGTGATGTATAGAGGAGATCCAGATGATCATGATGCTGATAATGACCGTGTTCGAAGAATACCTACCTTGTTGAGAGGGAGTGTTGGAAATAGTGCAACTTCAGAAGCTATTCTTATTGTACTTTATTATATTATTGTTGTACCTCCTACAGGAGAAGATATTGATATAATTGATCATGTAAAACCCTTGAAAGAATCAATGTAAACCTTGGGGTGAAAATACACAAAGAAAAGAATTTTTAAATGTTATTTTATCTTCCCCCAAGACAAGTAGGCCCTGTCAGTTAGTCAAGTCGGGCCAGTGGGTAAACTGCCCCAAAACAGTGGGCATTCTACCCCAAACAGTGGGTAGAATTGCCTGGACAGGTTGGCCCAATTTGGGAAAGTTAGGTTGGCCCAGTAAGGGAAAAAGTCAGTTTTTCATGTGTATAAATAGAGAGGTCGTGTGCCTCATTTGGTCACTCACTCAACTTAAGCAAGTTCGCATTTGAGGAGAGAGAAGTTCGCATTTGCAACCAAAGAAGTGATTTTTGGGGTTTTCACTTGGAGAAATTTTCCATTTCTCTCTCTTGTATCTCTACTCTGTTATTGGGATTGATTATATCTATACGAAGGTTGCTGGGTTTTCTCCTTGTTGGGTTTCCCAGGAAAAAAATCTTGTTTTCATTGTTTCTATGCTTGGTTATTCTTTTAGTGATCCTATTGTTTATCTGCAATTAAATTATACAGCTATAATTGTATAAATCTAACAGCTTGGTCAACACATCGGCTGTCTACTCGTCCGTCGCAATATACTGGAGCTTCACTACTCCCTTCTATACCATATCTCTGATATAATGGTACCTGATCTCAATATGCTTGGACTTGTTATGAAACGCTAGGTTCTCAGACAACTTTACACAACTCTGGTTGTCACAAAAAATACAAGTTGCCTCTAACTCAAGATAAAACAACCCTGTAAGTAACTTCCGAAGCCACACTGCTTCATTGCTAGCTGAACACACTGCCATATATTCTGCCTCGGCTGTACTGAGTGCCACACTAGTCTGCTTCCCGCTAAACCAAGAAATCATGCTTGATCCCAAACTGAAGCAACATCCTGACGTACTCTTCCTGTCTGTGACACTACTGGCCCAATTTGCATCAACATAGCCTTGCAGGCTAATCTTTTGATTTGACATATATCTGAGTCCATAATCAAGTGTATCCTTCAGGTACCTCATCACATGCTTTGCTGCAATAAGGTGAACACGTCTTAGGTCAACCATATACTAACTCAAAGTTCACTGCAAAGCATATATCTAGTCTAGTGTTCGTCAAGTACATCAACGAACCAATCATCTATCTGTATAATGTGGAATCCACTATCTCTGAAGAAGTATCACACAAAAACTTCAAGTTTGATGCTATCGATGTAGCCGTGGCCTTACAATCCAACATCCTGAATCTCTTCAATATCTCCACAGCATAGTTTCCTTGGCTAAGGAAAATCTCATTTGGACTCTGCCACACCTCTATACCTAAGAAATAGTGCATCATACCTAGGTCTTTCATCTCGAATTCTGCGGCAAGCTTCTTCTTAGTTTCTGCAATTAACTTCTCGTCTCCCGTTAGAAACAAGTCATCTACGTACAGTAGCAATATCACTGGTTTCCCATCCTCAACCTTGTAGTAAAGGTTGGAGTCTGCTTTACTCTTGGTAAAGCCCAAGCTCGTCATAAAACTATCAATCCTATCGTACCACGTTCTGGGTGCCTGCTTCAATCCATACAAGGCCTTCTTCAACTTGCACACATGTGTCTACCTGTCCCGTGTCTTGAATCCCAGTGGTTGCTCCACATACACTTCTTCTACTACAACATTAAGGAAAGCTATCTTCACGTCCATCTGGTGTACCTTCCACTTCATCACTGCCGCTATCGCGCTCTAATTGAAGTGTATCTTGCTATATAAGCAAAAGTCTCTTCGTAGTTAATTCCTTCTTTCTAGGAGAAGCCACGAGCCACAAATCTTGCCTTGTATTTCTCGATACTGCCGTTTGTTGCATGCTTTATTTTGTAGATCCATTTGGAAGACACTACTGACTTCCCTTACGGTCTTGAAACCACATCCCAAATGTCATTTTCCATGATTGATTGGTACTCTTCGATCATAGCTTCCTTCCATAATTTCTTCTTGGATGCTTCTTCATAACTAGAAGGCTCTGCATCAATGATATCACATAGTAAAGCCACATAGCTGGAATATGGTCGAGGTCTCTCGCTTTCTCTGAAAGTCCCATATGGAGCACCATACTTCTTTGCATCTTGAATAATCTCTCGTGCCCAAGCTGGTCTTCTCTTGTGTGTATTCACCTCTCGGGGTGGATCTACAAGTCTCTATGGTTCTGCCCTATCATGTTCTTCTGGTACCATATCTTCTTCTGCACCTGTGATTGTAACTCTAGGAGCTTCAGGCTCCTCATGAACTTCTTCAGAATGAATTTGCCTTGATTTGCTGAAGGCTGTGTCCTCATCGAAGGTGACATCTCTACTTGTCTCAATTAGCTTGTAACCTGGAATATAGATTCTGTATGCCTTTGATGTTTCACTGTATCTAACAAATATGCCCTTCTTGCCTGAAGGATCCAACTTTGTTCTCTTGTCCTTGGGAACATGTGCATATATTGGTATCCAAATATCCTTAGGTGGCTAACCTCTGGTTTCTCCCCTATAAACATTTCTTCTGGTGTCTTGTTCCCAAGTAAACAATGAGATGTTCTATTTTGCACATATACTGTAGTTCTAGCTGCTTCGACCCATAAGTGCATTGGTAGATCCCGATCGTGGATCATAGCCTTCGCTGCTTCCATTATCATCCGATTCTTTCTTTCTGCTACACCATTCTGTTGAGGATTATAGGGAGTGTTCATCTCCCTGTTAATCCCAAATTCTCTGCATAACTTTTTGAAGTCTTCTGATATGTATTCCCCACCATTATATGATCTTAAAGTCTTTATCTTATTTTCAGTGTGGTTTTCTACAAGAGCTTTGAATTCTTTGAACTTGCTAAACACTTCATCTTTGGTTTCCATAAAGTAAATACAAGTTTTACGAGAAAAGTCATCAATAAAAGAAACATAATATGCATTCCCGCTTAGTGAGTTTGATGACATTGGTCCTCATACATATGAGTGTACAATATCTAAGATTCCCTTCGCTTTGCTGTCACTGCTTGGAAACGGACTCTTCACATTCTTGCCATGAGCACATCCTTTGCATACACCATTGTGGTTTGCCTGGATCTCAGGTAGACCTGTCACCATCTTGCTTATAATTGGCAAAGCTTTGTATTGGATATGAGCAAATTTTCTATGCCAAAGTTCACATGGGTTCACTGTGTTATGTATCATGGCTTGTTCTGCTTGACCCTTCAATTTGTACAAGCCTCCATCTTGTTCTCCAATTGCAACTGCATCATCAATAGTCTTTCCTCTTGGCCACATAAGAACTTGGCCATCAACCAAAAGCAGTTCTGAATCCTCTCTTCTAATGCTGATATGGAAAGGAGATTCTTCTTCAAACCTAATACATACAAAACATCTTTCATCTTCATAGGTTTTCTGGAGTCTAACTTGTAGGAAGCTTCTCCTACCCCTGTTATGAGATATTGGTAATCATCTCCAAGCTTCACCTTATGAGGCGAATCCTTCTCTGTCAAGTTCGTGAGAGAGTCTCTAAAACTTGTCATGTGCTTAGAGGCACCACTATCAACAAGCCAGGTATCACTCCCATGAGTGACAGTACCTGTAAGAGCGGAAATCAAAACATATTCTTCTTCACTTGAACAATCTTCTCTTGCCTTCTTCTGAACATGTTCATCATCTTCTACAGCATGAGCATGATACCTCTTATTCTTTCCTTTCTTGACTTGATCTTTTGCATGGGGACAATTCGCAATGTGTCCCATCTTCTGACAAGAGTAGCATCTAAATGTTGAGTAGTATTTTGGGGACCTGTGAGACTTATGATACTTCTTAGGTTTCTTGTGAGAATGATCTTCCTTCTTGAACTTCTCTTTCTTCGTATGTGCTACTAAAGCTTGATTATCATCTTCACCCATCTTTTCTTCTCTTGCTTCCAATCTAGCTTCTTCTTGGGTGCAATCTTTCCACAACCTGTTGAACTTGGCTAGATTTCTTCTAGAATAGATTCCCTGAATGAATGATTCCCAAGACCTTGGTAGACCATTCAATGTAGTCATCACCAATTTTGCCTCTTCAATTTTATCTCCAATAGCTTCGAGTTGTTCTTTGATTTGGGAGACCCTCGTGAAGTAGGATTGGATGGTCTCTAAATTTTGCAAATGTCACATTCTTAAGTTGAGTTATCAAGGTCATCTTCTGGTTGATGTGCTTCCCTTCATATAACTTGGTTAATGCATCAAACATTTCCTTGGGAGTCTTCAAGGATGAAACATGAGGGATCAAGTAATCTTTGATGGAATCAACAATGATCCTTTTAGCCCTAACCATGTTCTTCTTATGTCTTGCTTTGTCTTCCTCTCCCTCTGGCTCTGCAACCTCTTCCTTAACATAATTCTCCAAATCATTTTCTTCTAGAGAAGCATTCTATACTTCCATGCTCGGAAGTTATCAGCTCTTTCAAGCCTCTCATCAAGCTTGGTATTATTTTTCATCATGACAGTCTTGATAATATGAGAACCTCAAATGGAAATAAAGATTATGGGACTTACCAATTGAGATTCTCAAGTCAAGTGCTAGCTTAAAGGTCCTTCTGAAATCTGTTGACCTAGGGTTTGTCAGAGAAACCCTAATTTTTCAACTTGTGAATCTTAAAATTATGATCCAAGGAAAAGATGCGCCTCCTTAGGCGAGTTGAGCAAATGTACTTTTCTTCCGGATCTGTGGATAGAACTGCCAAAAATTGAAAGCCCTAGTTCTCCCGGGTAGCAGCGATTAGGTCAAAAATGAAAAATTCTCAGATATGGAATTTTCCTCCACAGGAAAGTGCACCCTCATAGGACGAATTGATTTGACCTCCTTTTCAAGCTGATCTGTGGATGGAAGTGCTCAGAACAGGAAACCCTAGTTTTCAACTTCCGTCAGTTTCAGTTGTACAATGACTTCTTTCAGTATGGCTCTGATACCATGTTAGAATTTACACTTGAATAGTAGTTATGTTAGATCTTTAAACAATTTCTACTTTATCATAATAAACATAAGCAATAGGATCACTAAAAGATAGACAAGCACAACATACACAAGAGTTTATCTTGGGAAACCCTCTTGGGGAAGAAAACCCAGCATAACTTCTTCAATATAGATTCTGTCAACAAGTACAATGTCAGACCAGTACAATGAAGAGCTAAGGCTCTTTCACACAAAGATCTCGAGAATAGATAAAATAAGAAAATCCAAAGATAAGATGTCTTCACTTGAGCAACTTCTTATTCTTCCCCTAGTGAACTTGTTCTTCTCTCTCTAGCAAACTTGCTTGAGTGCTTTTTCTTTGTCTTCAAATGAGCTAGGTGTCACCTTTATTTATACTGATCCCGGGGTGACCTTTTTCTCTGTTGGGGCCAACTTCTCTACTTGCCTGGGCCGACTTCACTTAGGAAATTTTAAATAATGCTTATTTAATATTTCTTCTGGATTCTTCTAGGCCAAATTTTTAAGTGGAGTTTACATTTATTCTTTTAGGATTTTTACATGATCAGTTACAATATGAATATCTCCCGAATGAAGTACAATAAAACTAATACAATAATATAACAACTATATCGTCTGAAGTTACATAATCTTCAACAACATGATGTATGTTCAGCTCCCGAGTGGTCCGAGATGGATTGGTGTAGGGAAGTTGGTCTATGATGGGTTCGCACAGTGCAGACAATTTACTTAGTGATTGCTTGAGCTTAGGTAGATATTGGCTTGGTATTCTTCCCTAGGGTGTTGGAGTTCGCTTGACAACTTGAGGGATGTCCTTCATCATGGCCACATGGAGGGGTTCACTAGCATGGGGAATGTCCTACTTATGAGAAGGAGCACATTGCATCTTGGAGGAGGGAATCAAGCCCTAGATAGCATGGGATAGCTTGGATTCTTGTTTGAAGGCTTGGAGTTGGCTTGGGGATGTCAAGGCTGCATTCGTGTTCTTGCAAGGGCAGTTGACCTTGTGGAGTACATGGCTTAGGATGATTGATGGATTTTATGGAGGTTTGTGGTAGAGAGACGTGGACATACCTTGTGTAGCTACATCATCTTGGAGCCCTTATTGTGTATGACATAACCTTGGAGCATGACATCCTTGGAGTGGAGTGTGTTATGCCTTAGAGTGTCTGAAGTGTTCCTTCCAAATGTACCAGAATGAGGGGTTTCTTTTTCTTTTGTATAGGCCAAGTTTTTTGGGGCTATATTGTGTAGAGTGTTGATTTTGGGGCTAAATACCCCTGATCAGGTCATGGCAGGTCCCCTTGGTTTCCATCTCAACGAGTTGGCCTTGTGGCTTTGTTGACTAACCTTTGGGTGGGCCTCCGGTGCCCTTGAGGCAAATCATTGGGACACATGGACACACTCATATTTTACTTTGTAGAGGTGATTGCGCATGTAAGGGTTGTCATACCCGGTTTATCACACCTTATTTTTCCCACTTGGACCTATTGTTTTGATGTAAAACCCCTCCTCCTGGTCTCCAAACCCATGACGTCATTTCTTAAAGAAGAAGCGTACATTGCTGAAAAGAAGGGTGTTGAGGGACACACATCTGTTGGGGTTAGTTGGGGCATGACGCCCTCCTTTTGGCCCACCTTGCACTTGGTGGAGCCTAATTGCATATTTTTATTCTTATTTTATGTCATTGTATGGTTTAGTCCCTAGTATGTGGGTGCACTAACCTTAACTTTTATAATTTGTCATTAACTTTGTAGGCTCAAATTTGTAAAAGGTTGAGGGTTGTCTCATATAATTAAGACAACCTCACCTCATTTGTAAATCATGGACAAGGTTTCAAATTATGTATTCTTTTATTTTTCTCTTGGTATATTGGAGCACTTGAATCTATACACACCTCTCTCTTGGATGTCTTTTTTGCTTGAAGGATAATGGATGATGTTCTAGGGTTTGATTTTGCACATGACAAGTTGATGCTAGATTAGTTGTAATAACTCATGCTCAAGGGTGACCTAAGACGCACTATCTTGCTCATTCTTGGTTAATGTTGGTAAGTTTTTTTCCTAACCCTAGTTTAATGTTGCTCTTGAAGTACTTTGGATTGAGTTAGGGTTTTTTTTCCAGCATTTTATCAACTTGCTTGAGGAGACCTTCCTACCAAGGAGCTTTCCATTGTTTTGTTGGGCCTTGGACTTCTCTATTTGCCCTAATTAGGGTTTTTCTACCTAACCCTTGAGGTTGCTAGCTTAGCCCTAGTTGCTAGTATTGAATACCATCTCAAGAGGAGGGATGTCAGCCTCGATCTCTCATAGCCCTAGGGTTTGAGACAAGAATCTAATACCTTATCTATCAATAATCTTTTATCAATTTTTACATGTTTTATTTTATTAAAAAAATATAATAAAAATATTTTACTACTAGGAAAAACCCTAAAAATCTACATAAATTCAAAAATCCAAAACTAGTCGTGATTTGGTATTTTTGGTCCACCCTAAAATTCACCCTAGGGTTTTATCCACAAACCCTAGAGGGCATCCTTTTCTAAGGAAGTGCATTGGGATGCGTGAAAACCTTGTAATTGGTGAATTGGAGTGTATTTGGTATTTCTGGTTTGTCCTACAACTTCACCCTAGTCCAATTGTCCTCTTCTCCTTGAGGACACACTTTTTGTAGTGTTTGCCTTGCGAAGTGTGACATTGCCTTGGGAGATGTGAAGTTACCTTTAAAGGTGTGATATTATTTGGAATTTGTGATAAAGTGAATAACTCCATTATTGCATGATTATTGTGTCTTGTTTGATATTGTTTGACTCCGATAAGGCACTGATCATAGCTATTAGGGTTTTTTGGAAGGTATTTGTGGTTTGTTGGTGGTTGCAAGTATCTTTCATTGATTAGGGTCTCCCCATGGGTTTGGAGTTACTCGAAATGTTGAGAGGTTAGACTGTGGTGACATTAGGTCTACTCTTTCCCGAGCTTACCAACACTATCCTTGGTCCACACAACCTAGTTGTGTTGGGCCTGCTAGTTTGAGCGGTAACATTTTGGTGCCATTGTCGGGGACCTCAAAGAACAGTAACTATGTTCCTTGAAGAGGGATTCCTCAGTTGAATCCACTTATCTTTCAGAAACATCCAACATCTTTTGTGTGACTCAGGTATGTTCTTGTTTTGTACTTTGGTGAGATTTGTTTTGATCTAATTTGGTAGATCTCTCTTGACGACTCCATTTAAGAAAAATAAAGAGGTACTCTACAAGAACTAGTCCAAGAGGTAAGTTTTGCTTTATACTTTGATAGGTTTTTGTTAAGGGCTAACCTTGCAGGTCCTATTTGGTAATTCCATTGAAGAAAACAAATCGAAGAAGTGCAATTCAAAACAAAAACCTCAACTATTAATAAGATGATATGGCGTTCGTTGATGAAATATAGATGCACAATCGGTATGGTCCATTGGATTTCTCAAACATTCCAGGATTTCCAAATGGGCCAGATAAATGTGGTTGGGTCAAGTTCATCCCAATATTTCGTGAATATGAAGATACAAATGAAGAGCATATTATGATGGTTAGAGAATTTCTTGTGGCATGGGATATTGTGGATGAGGATTTCTATATGAAGAGGTTCATAATATCTCTTGATTTGTAGAATAATAAGGATGTGGAAGATTGGTATGATGAGCTTCCTCCTAAGGGGATACCTTCACTCTTGCAGTTGATCAAGGCATTCAGGAAAGAGTGGGATCCTAATCATGATGAAGAAACTATGGAGTCCATGATATCCCTTCCCAAAAAGGAGCATGTTGAAGAAATCCTTGAAGACCATTTTTCTCCTCTTGATTTGTCAAGCACTTCAGATGAGTTACTAGAGACGTTCATGGTAGATGCCTACATGAGGTCATATGTCCTTCACTTGGATGGAAATGCTCGTGCTTTGTTTAAAGGCATGGGTAAAGCTACGATATCCTCTTTTGCAAAATTGATAGAGATATTTTGTAGCTATTGGTGACCAGAAGAATCTGAAAGATGGATTCTTTTGGTTGAAAAGGAGAAGGGCTTGTTTAAGAAAGGAAGCCAGGTAGAAGACCAAGTCCTTGAGGAACATATTGAAGAGGAACATAACAAAGATGATCAGGTCATCCCAAACCTAGAAGAGCATGAAGCCAACCTTGCCAAAGAAATCTACGATGAAGATCAAGCCTTGGAAGGCTTGCTTGTAGAAGCCATTGATCAAGATCTTGTGAATAACATTCTAGGCCATATGTTCGAAGAAGAAGGTACTCTTGAAGACGAAGATGATGAGGCTCAGAAAAATGAAGACGAAGAAAGCTCGATTGAAGAAATTGAAGACCACAAGAAAATGGTGAGTTCTCCTTACCTTCATTTCAAAAATTCTTATAATACCTTGGGCTCCTTGGAAGAAGGTGGAAAGATTCTTGAGGAAGATGATTATTGAAGTTCCTCGACCCTCCGATATATGATTCTTTAAGGCCTAACAATGTTATATCAAAGGATTTAGAAGAAATCTACAAACCTTTCCCGCTAGTCAAAAAAGAAGAAGAGGTTAGTCTAGATCAGGTCGAGTTGATTTTTCATGCAGGTTTCAAGCTATATGAAGAGGTCTTTATCGAAGAACCACTTCCAGCTAAGAAAGATAACGAAGATATGGTTGATGAAGGTGTGGTGGATGCTTCTCCTTATCCTTTTGATGATGATGGTTTGGTGAACCTTCCTTTCTCTTTCGCCCATATAGATAGATTTTTTGAAGATGAGAGGTTTGAGAATATTTCAGTAAAAGAAGATGGTTTCCACGGATTTAATAATGCGCATTTCTCTTTTGATGATGATGATGTGGGTATGGATTGTTGGAAATTCGTTGAAGAATCCATACATGATTCCTCTAGTAAGGGATGTCTAAATTTCGAAGACCTTAAGAAACCTACCTTTGAGATCCCTCATGATCTGAGTTGGCCACGCTCATTCACCATTGAGGATGATATAAGGTTGCATATGGACAATTCTATTGGAAATCTTGATCAACCAGGTTTACCCTCTCCTAGGGTAGATCTTAACTAGCACTCTCATCCATGCTTCTCAGAAATTGATGCATGTTTTGGACACCCACGAAGATCCAGTGAATAAAATTGTTTGCTCTCGAAGTGATATAAGATCATATACAACCTTCACCACCGGTGTCATTGATCAATGGGGCCAAGTCTTAGTCGGGTATGGGTGCAAGTATTGTATTAACTTCTCCTTGTTCTGATAGTCATTGTTTTTCTTTTTGCCTAGAAGTTGAGGGTACTAAGAATGTGGCTGAATATAAATCTCTCTTGCATGGCCTTGAGTTAGCCAAAGATTACGGGATTGAATTTTTAGATATCATTGGCAACTCTAACCTAATTGTGATGCAAGTCAAAGGAAAGTTTGCATGTGGAAATCGAAGGTTAAAAAGGTACAGCCTTATAGGGATGCAGTGTGATTGGCCACAAAAAATTTCAGTGCCTTTTCTTTACAAGTGATTCCCATAGCTCATAATCAATGGGGTAATTCCCTAGTAGAATCTACTTCTGTTCTTCACCCTTGCAAGTCCATTTTAGAATAAGAAATAGTGCAAGTATTTTCATGCCTTCAGTTCTTGGAAACCTTAAGGATTGGCAGATTTTTGATAATGCTGAGTAGATGCCCAAGTTAATGAACAACATGGAAAAATTGTTTCAACCTCATCATGCATGGTTCCTTGATAGTTTTGAAGGTCCTTTGGGGCAAACATATTCTGGAAAACATGTATATAATGGCGTCAGTTTCTACTTGAGCCCGGTTCATGCATGCATAGAAAAAGCTTGTGAAGGTGATCCTTCCCTGTGGCAAGAGCTTGAAGGCTTCCAGGATCTCGATCTTGTTCATCATTACAGCCTCATTTCGATGGAGGTAGTACCATCTATTCAACTTGTCATTGATGTGGTTTTGTCTTGGATTGTTTCCAAAGACAAAGGAAGAAACCTTTGCATGAATAACATTCTTAGGTGGTTGCACTGGTGGTATGATTTCACTTGACCCTTCTTTGTTTTCATAATTAGGGTAGTTAGGTATAGTTTCATTTAATTTCAACATTTACTTTTACCCCTGTATTGCATTTGTTGTGTCATTTGATTTTCATTGCATTTCATTTTGAACAAGGCAGGACTGGAGTGTTTGCCTCCGATGTATTTAATGTCTCTGTTGTTAGATGTGTGTGTAGGATATTCTAGGGGGTTTGCATACACTCTCAAGAAGAGCGCATGTCCCGTAGTTGGAGCCAATTGTTATGCCTCAGAGTCTCTGAAGTGGTCCTTCCAGATGTACTCGAGTGTGTTAGCATTTGATAGCTCGGTGGCAGTCCTGCATCAGGTGCCTAGGTGCAGGGGTCAATAACTTGGAGTCTCATTTATATTCTTAAAGTGACTTTATTAATGTGTTTTTATTAAAGTACCTTTTTTATGTGACTTTATGATTTAAAAGTGAGTCGCACTTTATTATGTTTTTAAAGTGACTTTAAGTCTAAAGTGTACTTTTAAATATTTAGGGTAATATGACTTTTCAAAAGGAAAAATTTGTTGTAAAGTTCACTTAGGAGATTTAAGTGAGTGAGAGATTAGATCCCAGCCATAGATCTCTTGGCCAAGATCTAATCTCGTCCATTGAAGTTGAAAAGTCATGAGAGTAACCCTAATAGGGTAAATAAAAGTGCATGAGACTTCATTTGGGCACATCATTCAAGAGAGAGTTCTTGGAGTGGCTCGATTTCCAAGGAGGAGCTTGGTGAGGAGTGTGTGAAGCACTTGAGCAAGAGGTTTTGAGTTGAGAAAGGAGGAAGATGAAGAGGCAGCCAAGAAGGGCATGTATTCCTAGAAGCCAGGAGTGGCACGCATTTCAAGACTAGTACAGTAGGAGGGCGCATTGTCCAATGTTGGAGTGGGCACGAGTTTCAAGCAGTTGTGAGGGCTGTTTGTTACAGTAGTTTTGAGGGATACCTACTGTGCTGATACAATGGGCACAAATTCCAATACCAAGTGTTTGTGGTGGAGCCGTACAGCAGAAAGAGAGAGGGCCATACAACTGTGAATGTATTGCTGCTGTTAGCACACATTCCAAGGTGCTGTTAGTGCTGAAGTGGTACAAGATTCCAGAACTGTGTGCACATTAACCAAGAAGTGTTTGCTGCAAGGAGGACTGTCTATCTGGGCAGATTCAGTGCACAGAAATCGAGAAGATCCTGTTGCTGATTCTGAGTATTTTGGGCACACCAATCAGAGCTATTAGTGGGTACTTATTTCTGATCTTGTACTAAGTAACTGAAGTATTTATTGCTGTACTATACTGCTGTTCTAATTATCACTTTTCTCAGCTCATAAATAAAGTCTCTTGAACTGGTTTTCCCTAGAGGTTGGGGGGGTTTTTCCAGGGTCATTGTTGACCAAAATCCTGTGTCTTAATTTGTATGACAGTCTGCTGTTTTTTTATGATTTTCCGCTGCTAAATGTACTTTATGAACAGTATATCAGCCATAGCACATGTCTATTTAATGCTTGGAAAAATTACATTGGCTTAGTTTACCCTTGAAGGGTGATATCAGTGGTTCATGAAGTGTTTGACAAATATGTCTATGAACTGTGTGTAAGCAGATTTCTGAGTTTTGTCATTTTTCAACATGGTGTCAGAGTTGGGGCTCTGAGATTTCAGTGGACTGTTGGGCAGCAGAGATGTGCTGATATTTTTCTTGCAGATGATGTGCATGTGAAGTAACAACTGTCTGCTAATTTTTTTTGCTGAGAGTGAGCAAGGAAGTGCTGGTTCAGTACAGCTGATATTTTTGGTCAAAGAAGGCAGAGTGTGCCTTGTTGGAAAAAGAGCAGAAGTAAATGATGGCTTGCATCCGGTATGAAGATCGGTTGGAAGGGATTTCCAACTACTTACAGTGGAAAGCCCGGATGACAGCTGTTCTCAAGGAAAACAAGTTATGGACCTTTTTTAGTACCACAGTGGCTCCTCCCGCAGCTGATCCTATAGCCCTTGACATACATGAGGTGAAGGAGGCTAGAACACAGAGACTGCTTCTGGATGGTGTTCGAGATCACCTCATCCCACATTTGACAGAGAAACTAACTGCTAAGGGGATGTGGGATACTTTAAAAAGTTTGTATGAGAACAAGAATGAAAATCGTAAAATGGCCCTAAAGGATAAGCTTCATGGCACTAAGATGGTGAGAGGTGAGAATGTAGCCTCTTACCTCATTAGACTCAGACAGATTAAAGATGAATTGAGTGCAGTTGGTGAGATGATTCCTGATCCCGAGCTAGTGCGGATAGCCCTGAAGGGCTTCTCTAAGGAATGGGATGTGTTCGTGAAGTGTGTAGTTGGTAGAGAGAACTTTCCCTCTTGGAAAATACTGTGGGATGATTTTACTCAAGAGGAGATCCAAGAAGGGAAGACTGAGCAGGTTGCTGATGAAGAGAATGTGGCCCTTTCAGCTAAGGGTAGAAAGAAAAAAAAGTGGCTCGAGCAGTGGAGCCAAATACTTGAGCAAAGTAAAATGCTTTGCTTGTCAGAGTTATGGTCACTATGCTGGGCAGTGTCCCAACAAGAAGAAGAACAAGAAGAAAGAAGAGCCTGAGGCAGCCTCTCCAACTGAAGTGGCAGGTTTTGCGGCGGAATTCGAGAGGGAATTCTCGCTAGTCTCAATTCTTTCAGACATTAGTGTAGCAAAGAGTTTGGATACTGGAGCATGGTACATAGATAGCGGAGCAGCATGCCATATGACGGGGATACGAGCAGTGTTCCGAGAGTTGACAGATATTGACAGAGTTATACTGACTGAGGATGGGTATGCCGGCACCCATGCAGTAGAAGGAGTTGGAAAAGTCCTATTCCAACTCGAGTCTGGTGGTTATCTGGAGGTTGGCGATGTGTTGTTTGTTCCAGAGCTGAAGAGGAACTTGGTCTCAGTTTCAGCTTTGGAAGATGACGGATATACGGTTCTTCATGTGAGTGGACGTGTTTATATATATCCGGTGAGTGGGGGCTTGGGTGTAGCGAGTCTGCTTGGCATCCGTGATGGCCGGATATACCGAGTTTTGGGGCATTCGATGGATGGTGAGCCTGGTGAGAGATCAGACTCAGTCGCAGCAGCAATGGCTGTCAGTGTGGAGGATTCATCCAACTCTGTGAGGAAACAGAGTTGGTATGATATGGTTCTTCAGGATGAGCAGGAGAGTAAGGAGAACTCTTAGTTCAGAGTTGTCAGACGGAGACCTTCAGCAGTTGATCCAGTGCAGGTATCTGATAGGCATTCAGATTCAAAGGGAGCTTCAGTTATTGGAGGGAGAGATCCAGGTGGAGCTGATGACAGTAGTACCCCCCTCGCTAAGAGGGAGTGTTAGCATTTGATAGCTCAGTGGCACTCCTGCATCAGGTGCCTAGGTGCAGGGGTCAATAACTTGGAGTCTCATTTATATTCTTAAAGTGACTTTATTAATGTGTTTTTATTAAAGTACCTTTTTGATGTGACTTTATGATTTAAAAGTGAGTCGCACTTTATTATGTTTTTAAAGTGACTTTAAGTCATAAAGTGTACTTTTAAATATTTAGGGTAATATGACTTTTCAAAAGGAAAAATTTGTTGTAAAGTTCACTTAGGAGATTTAAGTGAGTGAGAGATTAGATCCCAGCCATAGATCTCTTGGCCAAGATCTAATCTCGTCCATTGAAGTTGAAAATTCATGAGAGTAACCCTAATAGGGTAAATAAAAGTGCATGAGACTTCATTTGGGCACATCATTCAAGAGAGAGTTCTTGGAGTGGCTCGATTTCCAAGGAGGAGCTTGGTGAGGAGTGTGTGAAGCACTTGAGCAAGAGGTTTTGAGCTGAGAAAGGAGGAAGAGGAAGAGGCAGCCAAGAAGGGCATGTATTCCTAGCAACCAGGAGTGGCACGCATTTCAAGACTGGTACAGCAGGAGGGCACATTGTCCAATGTTGGAGTGGGCACGAGTTTCAAGCAGTTGTGAGGGCTGTTTGTTACAGCAGTTTTGAGGGCTACTTACTGTGCTGATACAGTGGGCACAAATTCCAATACCAAGTGTTTTTGGTGGAGCCGTACAGCAGAAAGAGAGAGGGACGTACAGCTGTGAATGTATTGCTGCTGTTAGCACGCATTCCAAGGTGTTGTTAGTGCTGAAGTGGTACAAGATTCCATAACTGTGTGCACATTAACCAAGAAGTGTTTGCTGCAAGGAGGACTGTCTATCCGGGAAGATTCAGTGCACAGAAATCGAGAAGATCCTGTTGCTGATTCTGAGTATTTTGGGCACACCAATCAGAGCTGTTAGTGGGTACTTATTTCTGATCTTGTACTAAGTAACTGAAGTATTTATTGTTGTACTATACTGCTGTTCTAATTATCACTTTTCTCAGCTCATAAATAAAATCTCTTGAACTGGTTTTCCCCAGAGATTGGGGGGGTTTTTCCAGGGTCATTGTTGACCAAAATCCTGTGTCTTAATTTGTATGACAATCTGCTGTTTTTTATGATTTTCTGCTGCTAAATGTACTTTATGAACAGTATATCAGCCATAGCACATGTCTATTTAATGCTTGGAAAAATTACATTGGCTTAGTTTACCCTTGAAGGGTGATATCAGTGGTTCATGAAGTGTTTGACAAATCTGTCTATGAACTGTGTGTAAGCAGATTTCTGAGTTTTGTCATTTTTTAATAGAGTGAGGGGTTTCTTTTTCTTTTGTAAAGGCCACGTTTTTGGGGCTATATTGTGTAGAGTGTTGATTTTGGGGCTAAATACCCCTAATCAGGTCATGGTAAGTCCCCTTGGTTTCCAACTCAAGGAGGTGATAGCCTTGTGGCTCTGCTAACTACCCTTTGGGTGGGCATCTGGTGCCCTTGAGGAAAATCATTGGGACACATGGCCACATTCATAGTTTTCTTTGTAGAGGTGATTGCACGTGTAAGGGTTGTCATACCCGGTTTTGCACACCTCATTTTTCCCACTTGGACCTATTGTTTTGATGCAAAACCCCTCCTCCTGGTCTCTAGACCCATGACACCATTCCTTAAAGAAGAAGCCTACATTGTTAAAAAGGAGGGCATTGAGGGACAAGCATCTGTTAGGGTTAGTTGGGGCATGATGCCCTCCTTTTGGCTCAACTTATACTTGGTGGAGCCTAATTGCACATTTTTATTCATATTTTATGTCATTGTATGGTTTAGTCCCTAGTTTGTGGGTGCACCGTGCACTAACCTTAAATTTTATAATTTGTCAATAACTTTGTAGGCTCAAATTTGTAAAAGGTTGAGGGTTGTCTCATATAAATAAGACAACCTCACCTCATCTATAAATCATGGACAAGGGTTCAAATTATGTATTCTTTTATTTTTCTCTATGTATATTGGAGCACTTGAAGCTATGCGCACCTCTCTCTTGGATGTCTTTTTTGCTTGAAGGATGAATGGATGATGTTCTAGGGTTTGATTTTGCACATGACAAGTTGATGCTAGACTAGTTGTAATAACTCATGCTCAAGGGTGACCTAAGACACACTATCTTGCTCATTCTTGATTAATGTTGGTAAGTTTATTTCCTAACCCCAGTTTAACGTTGCTCTTGAAGTACTTTGGATTGAGTTAGGGGTTGTTTGCTAGCATTTTATCAACTTGCTTGAGTAGACCTTCCTACCAAGGAGCTCTTCATTGTTTTGTTGGGCCTTGGAGTTCTCTATTTGCCCTAATTAGGGTTTCACTACCTAACCTTTGAGGTTGCTATCTTAGCCCTAGTTGCAAGTATTGAATACCATCTCAAGAGGAGGGATGTTAGCCTCAACCTCTCATAGCCCTAGGGTTTGAGACAAGAATCTAATACCCTATCTATTAATCATCTTTTATCAATTTTTACATGTTTTATTTTATGCAAAAAATACAATAAAAATATTTTACTATTGGAAAAAACCCCAAAAAACTAAATAAATTCAAAAATCCAAAACTAGCCGTGATTTGATATTTCTGGTCCTCCCTAAAATTTCACCCTAGTGTTTTATCCACAAACCCTAGATGGTGTCCTCTTTTGAGGAAATGCATTGGGATATGTGAAAGCCTTGTAATTAGTGAATTGGAGTGTGTTCGGTATTTCTGGCTTGTCCTACAACTTCGCCCTAGTCCAATTGTCTTCTTTTCCTTGAGGACACACTTTTTGGAGAGGTTTCCTTGGGAAGTGTGACATTTCCTTGAAAGGCGTGATATTATTTGCAGTTTGTGATAAAGCAAATAACTCCATTATTGCATGATTACTGTATCTTGTTTCATATTGTTTGACTCCGATAAGGCACTGATCATAGCTATTAGGGTTTTGTGGAAGGTATTTGTGATTTGTTGGTGGTTGCAAGTATATTTCATTGATTGGGGTCTCCGCTTGGGTTTGGAGTTACACATAGGGTTCAGAGGTTAGACTATGGTGACATTGGGTCTACTCTTTCTCGAGCTTACCAACACTATCCTTGGTCCACACAACCTAGTTGTGTTGAGGCTGCTAGTTTCAACGGTAATAGATGCTTCAGTTGTGTTGGATTACATGAGCTTATTGTAGGTTTTCTTGTAAGGGCTTGGGCCCAAATTGCGTTGTTGGCTTCCCTTACCTCTCATATATATAGAGGAATAAGAGAGTCTTTGTCACTCATATTATTACTAAGTTGCAGGAAACGGGCTACCCCCCCACGTCCCCTGTCCGTTTCCGTACGGAAACGACGAAATGTGTACGGAACGGGACTGAAACACATTTCAAAAAATGTGAAACTCGTTTCAAAATCGGAAACCCGTTTCCAAATCTTGTTTGGAAATTTTGCCACGTTTCCGGCTGTCAACGCTCATTCCGCCAAAATTTTAATGTTTTAATGAATTTTCGAGTTCCGGTTTAGGGTTTAGCTAGCCTGTCATTGCTCAGCGATTATCTGAACCGTGAGCGTTAGCGTGATCCTCCGTAATACTAAAATGTGTTGTTTGGGTCCCTTTTTTATTTACCGTGAAGCCAATTTAATTTTACCTCAAAGCCCGAACATCTTTGAAGCCGTTATCTTTTCAAGAGCAGGAGTCAGAATCAGACAAGTTAGTTTTTCAATGGATTGGATTTGCTTTTATTTAACTTCAGAATTACTATTATTTCATAATTCATCATCTAGAATCCGAATTTAATTTGTTGATTACTATGGAGTTAGCCTTAAAACGTCTCAACTGAAGCCAAGTGAAAAGATTCGAGCCACATTGGTCATTAAAGTGACGACCCTATCATTGTTCAAATCATTTAGTGTACATTTTTTATTTAAAAATTTATTGATTTTATAAGTTCGAGTTTTCCTCTTTACTGGCACAATTTTTTTACAAATAATCAAGTTGAGGATGTTGGTATCATGTTGACCTTCTAGGGTTAATTCTGTGCATGAATTGCTGAACCTTTATGATGACAATAACTACCACGGTTTTGAGCCTCCGTGAGCTCAGCGATTATATTAATACTTGCATTATGGAATCACTATGATATATATATATATATATATATATATATATATATATATATATATATATATCGCGTTTCCCTGTTTCCTAAATTTTGGGGGGTCACGTTTCCTACGCATCCCCGTTTCGGAAACTCGTCCCCGTTTCCTCGTTTCGTGCAACTTAGTATTATTATTATCACACTTTTTTCTTTGTACTTTGCTTCTTGGAGGAAGTTGCTAGGGTTCATGGGGAAACCCTAAGAGGAGTTATGAAGCCTAGAGAGGACATCTTGGCTTGGAGCTTGACCCTTGTGAGATACTAGGTTTAATCATGAGAAGAAGACGTTGGTGATGATCACTCATTCTTATATCTTCATTTATATTTGATTTCTCTCTCTCTCTTGGAATCACTAGGGTTTCTTGGTCTTCTTGGAGTATCTTGGATAATCTTGGAAGTCTTGGAGATTTATGATGTGTCTATTGAAGAAGAAGAAGAGAAGAGGACACTCGCCTTGGAGGACTTGTTGGAGTGATTCTTGCATGTTGGAGTTTCTTGGTTGAGCTAAGCTTTTTCTTGTTTTTCCCTAGATAGGGTTTTGGAGAGCTAGTGGTTTGTGGTTTGTATTAGCCTTGAGAGAAGGCTATGGTATGTACATGAACTTCATCTTGAGCATATTAATGAAGTTTTCAGGCATCATCTCTCTAAACTTGAGCAATTTTCATATTTGATTTTCAACCTTATATGTTCTTCATGTATTGTTATTTACAACAATATATGTCTTGATGATTTGGCATCAGTAAAAGGACAATTTGTTATGTGATTTTACATGATCATTGAAGAATTTAAAGGGCTGTTTTGTTGTTGTTATATCTTTTGTAAAATTGAATTTTCAGATCTGGTTTATGTTTAAGTTGCCCTAGAGGGCTAGAACTTATTTTGACAGCTTGGTATCTTTTCTCCTTGGATTGTCTAGAATATTGGGTTGTTAGGAAGTGAATATTGTTCTCTTTCCACTGCTGTTTTATTCAATATTTCATAACAGCCCTATAGCTGACAATTCATACAGTTAAGATCCGAGAAACCTCTAGTCAAAGAGGTGAAATTTTATGTTTTACATTAATTGCCGTTTTCAGGAAATTTCTACAAAAGATGCTTTAGAAAAGTTTAATTTCTAACTCTGTTATTTACATCATCACTTATTGGTGCCCCTCTTCAAGGAAGTATGTCTGTAGCATTTAAGGTTGGGGAGGAAATGATTGAAAAGGTACTCATGTTTGATGTTATCATTTACAAGTTGTATTTGTCAATTGTTTTGTGCAAAATAGGCAAGATAAATGAAGCCGAGGAACTTGAGTGAAATGCGGGAGAAGGGCTCAGCTATAGATTACATGACTTACAATGCCTTGGTGCATGCATATTGCAAAACCAGGGATGTTAATGAGGCGTTTGAACTGTTTGATGAAATGATGAGGAATAATTTAATGCCTAACATTGTTACTTACAAACCCCTTATAGCTGGATTTTACGAGTCAGGAGGCATGCATAGATAAGCGGGGCTCTTGAATGAGATGATTGCAGGAAGGTTTTCTCTAGTCTATATAACTCACAAAACTCTCGTTCATTCCTATATTAAGAATGGAAACTCACAAGAGGTTTTCTATGTGCATAAAAAACTAATAGAGAATGTTATTGTGCCAAACATTTGCACTTATAACACACTGATAGGAAAGTTTTCTGCTCAAAGGGAATGACACAAAAAGCAAAGTTCCCTTGGGATTAAATGTCAGAGAAAAGTATCTTTCCAGACGTAACCACTTACAATGCTCTTCTGATGGATACTATAAGAATGGAAATTTGAAGGAGTCATATCTATTGTATCGGTAAATGATGAGAAAAAATCTAGCACCAACTCTTGTAACTTACAACATTCTCCTAGGTGGCCTTTGTCAAGCAAGAATGATGCAAGAGGCTGATAGTTAGTTGAATGAATTGGTTGCAAGAGGTCTTGTTCTCAATTCCTTTACTTACAACACACTTATCAGTGAGCATAGTAGGAAAGGAAATCTAAAAGAGACGTTCAAGTTGCATGTTCAAATGGTGAAAAGGAGATTTATTCCTAGTGCTGTCACCAAAGTAGCATGGGTAACTATACCTAGGGGCAGGGTGCGCATACCCTTACCGGATACCTGTACGCACATACTGGATACCTCGTACCCATGTACCCTATCGTACCCCACCATACCCAAAACTTGGAAGAAGTACCCAAGACGTTTGTCATGGATTCAAGGGACGTTGATTGCAGAGGGGATGAGGTACCCCTATTTTGGGGATCCATGGGGATGCCTAGGCACTAGATGGGGACCTCTCTATGTACCTTAATGTTGGTGGTGCTTATTCTTGAACTCCTCTGTCATGACCTTAACAAAAACGTACCCTTCACTCAAGCAAAATCACTTATTAAGCATGGGAAGCTTTTTCTACCTTATTTTAACACTTGGATTGGGAAGTTTAATCAAAACTGTAGGGTGTTGACTAATGTCCTTGGAGGACCAACTTCAAGATTCAAGGTAGAGGCAAGGGCTAGAGCCTAGAGGAGGGAGCACAGGGTGCTATTGATGAAAAGGATCCCAATACAGACAAGGATTTTAATATGCAATTATTTGTTGTAGCATATTTGTGTATAATGGTTTGGATTCATATGGATGGGCATGAATATATATGTACAGTGAAAATGATTTAAATTTCATATATATATATATATATGAGGCACTGGGAGTCAACCCTCTCTGTTGCATTTCATGCAAAAGTTCCCTTTCTTGGTTGATCATACCTGCATTGGCAAAACCATTGTTGCAAAAGTTCCCTTGCTTGGTTGATCATCCCTGCCTTGGCAAAACCACTATTGCAATAGTGGTTTTGCCAAGGCAGGTATGATCAACCAAGCAAGGGAACTTTAGCATGAAATGCAACATATAGGGTTGACTCCCAGTACCTCAACATACAATATTCTGATTGGTGCATACAGTGGTTTTGCCAAGGTAGGTATGTTCAACCTGTTACCAACTATTTTTGTACCATAGTTGGACTTCTTGTGAGCCGCCAGTGTTATGAGCATGTCAAGTGTTCATCATCAGTGTTCAGAAGTTCAAAAAAAAATTTCAGGGCCAATTTTGCCCCCTTTGTAATAATTGCATGTCCAGACCCCCATGGGGAAATTTGTAATGCCTGCCTCGGTACCCTAACTGTTTAGAATAATGAGGTACTAGTTTTGAAATGAATCGGTTAAGTAAAACACGAACCATTTGAATTTACTTTGAAAATGCTTGAACGACAATTATAGAAACTATTACTTTACTTAATAAATGAACGCTCGAATGATTGAGATAGAATCACTAAATGTTAGATATGCTCGACCGACTGAGAAAATAAAAATGATGAATGTTGGAATTACTTGAAATGAAAAATGATGATTTGTTTATACTCGACTGACAGAGAAAATGAAAAGAATGATACAAATGTTTTATAGTGCAGCGCTACTAATATGCATTTGAGTGTGTGTGCAGTGGCAGGTAAGACGATTTACCTACTGACCCACAATGGAAATATCGGGGTCGTAAGAACAGAAAGAACACATAGGGGTACGACCACTGACTATCGATCTTGGATTAGCAATCCACGCACGGGTGAAGCCATTTCAGTTCACCTGGGGAAGCGTATGCCGTACGAGCAAGACCATAATGATTTGGTCGCGTGCGATGAGTTGAGGGGCGCTCAATAAGGAGAGCCTTATCCCTCGACATCCCTTAGTCTCCAAGGAGCGTAGTTGAGAGATTGCAGTAACGAATCCCGATCGCTACATAGGTCCCCTCGAAGAGGTACCTAGATGAAAAAAGAATGGAAAAAGAAAACTACTCATACATACATAATTAAATAATATACATGTGGAAGTTTTAGAAAATTTAATAATAAATTATTCAATATTCTATTATTATTATTATCATGATGTCATGCTGGCCATGATGCATGGGATTGAAAGCTTTGGTGGGCCATAACCCACAGTTGTAATTATTTTTGTTTGTTTGTCGGAATATTTGCTTTCCGTAAAAGTTGTGTCGATTCGGGTCCCCATATGTCACTGACCACTAAGGGACGAGATAACAATCATGACAGTCCTCGTGATTGCCCCGAATCTTTGATTTTGACCGACGGCTGTCGGTCCTTCCTACTATTATGGTTGAAAAAGGAATTTGAAAATTAGAAAAGTTAATGTCCTCTCCTCTTATAATTAATGGAAATATATATTTATTATTTCAAAAAGAAAATATTTTAAAAGGAATAAAGAATTATTTTAAATATTTCCTTATTACTATAAAAGAAAAAGAAAAGACTATAAATAGAATAAATGATCATTTGAATAAAATATTTTATTTAGAATTAAAAGAATATATATATATTAATCTTTTAATCTTTCAAAAATCAAAAAGTACAGATACTGTTTCTTTAAAAGAAACAAATCCTATTATGAAGTTTTTATTATTTAAAAGAATTTAGATAAATAAAAACAACTAGTTACTAAAAGATATTGAATAAACTAATTAAGAATCAAAAGAGAAGTAGAACTCTCCTACACCTAACTCCCACTAATCTAGGGAATTAAGTGCACCTTGATGACATTGAGACACATGTATTTGAAAATATTGTTAATTAAAATATTAAATTAAATTAAATAATGTGCATGGACAGACACATGGCACAGGAGTTTTTCCTATATAAAGAGGGAGGAGAAAGAGAGAAGGATCTCTCTTGCTCCCTAATGCTGGATGGTCATCATAATCTCGGATTATGTTATGATCCTTGGAGTTGGGATTAGTCAGAACGGGGATTGGGAAATCCTTTCGGGAGGCTATTGTGTGTGTTCTTATGACTCCATGAGCTCGGGGGTTCGAGGCGAAGAAGAGTAACCTCGATACGGTAGGGTGGTCAACCGAGGGGTCACTCGGTACTTCGTCAGGAGATTGGATTGGATCGTGCAGAAGCCACTTCGAGGACTTCATCGATTCGGTGGGTCAACCGTCAGAAACAAGTTCGATTTACTTTGTTAAATATTTTTGAGAATGACTTAATCTGAGTATATAGTTTTATATATTGACATTCATGTACTACAATAGATAGAACTAGATGTTGTGACTTTTATATCTTCTTCTGAAGAATCGTATTGGAAGCATTTTGGGGAAACCCGAAATGGGGTTCTTACATTTGGTATTAGAGCCGGTCGAGCCTTGAAGGCACCGGACTCATACTTCCACCGAGGGGTTGTTGGTACCTTCGTCAAGGTGGGAACCCGATAGTCGAAACAACTGCTGCTGCAACTATCTCCTGGATCTCGATTCGACCGCCAATCAGGTTCAATTGTTTTAATATTATTTCCAAGAATTCTGGGTTTTATACTTTTGATCTGTGCTTAGGAATAAATAAATTCTATGTTTGCAATTAGAGGTTTTATTGATTTTCTTGTTGTTATGGTGGAACGAATCTACGAATTATATTTAACATGCTGCAATTAAATTACAGATTGAATCGATCTGGTTATTCAAGATCTCTGTATTTATTAAACTATAAGTTATGTTTTCTTCCATTTTGGATCTATAAATCTCTGTATAATTACTTCAAAACTCATCAGCGATTAGAAATCTGAATGCGGAATGTAGATCATTGGCAAAAGATTATTAATCCCAGTAACTCAGTAAATGGAGTGTAAGTTATTTTACCCTTAAATTTTATGTGTATTTTCTTACCCTCGGTATATCAATCTTACTTAACATTCCAGGATTCATAATTTCGAACTGTCACCGCTGTTTCTCCATCTCCTGCATATCAAATTTTGGGCGACTTCAAATTTAAGAAACGAACCTCTGTTTTTCTATTTCTGTTAGCCATTGAGTAATTCCAGGAATCGTGATTATGACTTATCAACGCTATTTTTTATATTCACTGTACAACGAATTCTTATAGCTGATGGAATGGGTTTTATGTATTCAATTACGATTTGCATAGTAAACTCACCACATACCTGTTCGACGAGCTAGAGATTTTTCCCCAAATTTCGAAACGAATTTCTCTTCACATTAATTGGCAGTGGAATGGCGTTTTGCTCCTTAAATTTTTCTGAGTTCTAACTTTCAATTGGGAAGGCAATCTGCGTTTCAGATTGAAATGATTTGTGACCCAATATTACACTTTCAGTGCATCTTGAATTCAAGTTATGACTTATCCAACTAAAACCTCTGGGTTCAAATCGGTTATTAACTGACAGTTCTTAAAATCTCGTCTTGATATCGATCTACAATTAATCTGTATGACTTCGAATGGAACCCGATTTAGGGATCTGCGTTGACTCTCGAATGGGTGAATGACTCCATATTCCTTTTGGTATGTAATCCCGATTTTATTTTTGAACTTATTTAAAATCTCTGTATCCCTTCGCTATTGGTGAGATCCCGAGTATAATCGAATTCCAGATCTTTTGTAATAAATCTTGCTTGACCCTGGAATTTAATGAACTATACTGCATTAAATTCATCATAAAATTTATTTTTATATTTTTAATTTTCTGCGATCTTGCATTGGATAAATGTTTTGAGCAATAAGAGTATGCTGATTCTAAACCCGGCATACGGATCTTAGTGTAAGAGTAGAACGACTCTGCAAAGATTTGATTCCAGGTTGATCTTCTTTCTGGCTGTTATTTAATGATAACTGCGTTTTGAAGTTCGAGATCCATCCGTTTTGGTAGATATTCCTTCTGGCTGTTATTTAATGATAACTGCATTTTGAAGTTCGAGATCCATCCATACTCGCGTTTTGGTAGATATTCTTTCTGGCTTAGTTTTGATGATAACTGTCATTTGAAGGTTGAGATATATTCATACTTGAGTTTCGGTTGATACTTCTTTCTGGTTGTTAATTGATGATAACTGCGATTGAAGTTGGAGATCTATTCATACTTGAGATTTGACCGATCTTCTTTCTGGTCTTTATTTTGTTGACTACTGATTTTTTAAAACATAGGGTTATTGCTGCGTTTCAGTAGGTTGTTGCTTTTCGATCTTAGCATAGTAGCAATAGATCTCGGCGTCAATACTGTAATTCCTTCCTTCGATGTCTTTTGAATATGAAAGGATGGGGACAACGTTTAGCTAAGGTGTAGAGGACGACATCCAAATGGAGAGTCGATTCCCCTTTTTGCATTACTACTATTTTCAATTTGCAGTAAGTCAATATCGAGGTACCATCGAAAGAGATGAAGGCGTAGATCCTTCAGATTTCCTGTACGATTACGTTTGAGATAATTCTGTTGTGGGGTTATTGCTCAGCAAGGTAGGAAAGGTATATTCCTGATTATTACTTTTATATATATGTACATGTGGCTATCAGTCTATTGCGTAGAGGTTAGGGAAAACTCTGCCAAGGCAGATGGAGGATTCTGTTTTGTTCAAAATTCTACGAAGGGGTAGGACGGCTCCCTCAGCCCGATCCCCATCATGTTTTTTTTGTCATGTTTATGATCTTTGTGATAGTATGGTTTGTTGGGATCGTAGTTCCTGTCACAGTTGTATAGATATGCTGCTGGATCGTTTGGATTTTTTATTGAAGTATTCATTTAACATGCTGTCTGGATAACTCAGCCTTTGACTTGAGATCTCAGTGAATAGCGTGAATGCCAAGGAAACAGAGCTTTATGTTTATGATCTCTCTGTGTATTGAGTTGATGATCTCTGCGTTTTTATGTTTGTTTCAGATTAGAGGAGAGATCTCCTTCTATGTTGAATGTGTATATATTCTGAATCGATTCTTTTGAATACGTATGTATTCTGGATCGATTTTTCTCTGAAATCTCCTTGTGTGACGAATGCGCTATGAATTCTGGATTACTCCTCTTAGATCCCAATTTCTGTGGTATACGTTTTTATATATATTACAAACTCTGCTTTGTGAGTCTGTGATACATTGTGAAGAAGAGCGGATCGCTAGATCCCAACTCTATGGTAGAGGATGCATCGCAGATCCCTGTCCATGTAGGTTATACTTATTACATTCTCTGTGGTGGAGGATGCGTCAGATCCCTATCCCTGTAAGTGATATTTTTTTTATTGCATACTCTGTGGAGAGGTATGTTGCGTGGGACCCTGTAGGTTATTTCTTTATTTGCATACTCTGTGGTAGATGAATGCGTTGTAGATCACTATGGATACTTCGCAGATCACTGTAAGCTATATTTTTATTGCATATACTCTGTGGTTGGCGAAGATCCTTGAAAAACGTTTGGAATTCGGTAGTAGTTATGTGAAGGTGAGATCCATGTGGATCCCTGTTGCCTAATACTGAAAATAAATAGTGTGAACTCTGTTAGGATCCCGGGTCTGTGTATCTCTGCGTTCTTTGTGTACTTATATTCATACTGCATAAAATTGTATAGATCCCCGTGGATCTCTATTGGTATGTATTACGCTGAATGTAGATGCTTAAATCGCAGATCATATCTCTGCGCGAGTTTGGGAACATTGTTGCTTTTGTTTGTTAATCTACATACGTTTGGATACTTGTATCATGCCTTTGTGATTACATTGCTATCCATAACTCGGTTAATCAGAGATAGAAGAAAATCATACAATGACCTCTGTATATGTTAGATATGAATCCTGAGCAAACACATATATAGTATATATATCTGAGTTCAGATGCTTAATGCATATACTTTGGATAGTTAAACCGGTAGTTAAAACCTTACTTGGGTGCACAACCCTCGGTTGGGTTTTACCCGGTATCTATATAGTATATATATATATTGTATATGCGGAATGATTTCTTATCATTATTATTTCATATGGTATTGGTTATATGTTTGGCTGCTGCTGTGTATAAATTGGTTATTGATCACTTGATGCATTCCACACGATGTGTTATATATATGTATATATGTGCTGGATTGCATGCAAATCTTTCTCTATTCATTTCACAGATACATTGGGAAGGGACGGCCCTGTTGAAGCCGGATCCCTGTATTTTCATCTTACATTTTGGAATCAGTTGTGGGGTGATCCCTGTTATCCTCGGATCCCTGTTATATATATATGTATATATGTGCTGGATTGCATGCAAATCTTTCTCTATTCATTTCACAGATACATTGGGAAGGGACGGCCCTGTTGAGGCCGGATCCCTGTATTTTCATCTTACATTTTGGAATCAGTTGTGGGGTGATCAGTTGGGGAGAATCTCAGTAACGCTTCTAAATTAGATTGTATAATGTTTTAATAAAGTACTCTATGAAAGAGGCTTTGAGAAAGGGGAAAGAAATAACTGTATTGCAGGATGTATTAGATAAATAAAATATGATGTGGCATTTTGTGGATCTAGTCCATCGATTGGATGAACCAGGTATATTGGTTTTTTTCTCTCTTATGTGTAATTGAATATTTAAGACAATATGTCATTAAAGGGATATTTTAAAGTGTATTCACTCTTATATATAATTTAAGAATCTTATAAATAAAGATTAAATATAATTGCTAATGTCTCTTATATATGAAAGATATATTACGAATTAAGTGTTTACAATGTATATAATTATGAAAAGTGACATAAAGAATTTAATGTGACTATAGATAGCTTGTTTAGAATTTAAAATGAAGTTTGAATGGTTATATATATATATATAGAAGAAGTTGCATATATTTATATACATAAAAGAACAGTCCCTCTCAGTAACTATCGATTAATTATAGACATTGTTTTATGAAAAGCTTGAAGTGATCAAGACAATTTGGGAGTTGAAAACCAAACCTTGATGCCATGATTTCCAATGTCTAGTGATGCTACGTACTGAATGTCCTATTATCTAAATACTAGTGAATTAAAGCACAATGATTTATTTGGACAAAAAAAAAATTAGGTGATAGATGTGATTTAGGGAGAATAATCAAGGTTATAGAGTGTTGCGAAACATATAACAAGGATGCAAATTGATAAATTTTAGCTGACAAGACACCACAAACTTGACTTTAACCATGATATGGCATGAGAAATGAAACTTATCAAATGTACCGAAATGATCAATTGAAGATTGTCTTGTCAAATGAAGTATAGAGATGATAAATTCGATGATTTATGAAAAAGTACATCATTTGTATTCAAAGGTCCGAATAGTTACAATGAGCATAATTATAATGGTTATTAAATTCAATGGTGATTTATAAAGAAGAATAGATGCATCGGAGGAATGTTGAAGAAGTGATGAATTTTGTAAAATCCACTATATAGTTGAGACCTCTAGATAAAGTAGAGTTAGAGAATATGACAATGTAAGTTCATCAATAAGCTATTATACCTTACATGTGCATAGTTTAAAAAGTGAATATATATTGTGTATAGTAAGAAGGCATCATACTTACATAAGTAGAGTGGCGACAACTACTTAATTCAAAACGACATTTACATAATTCTAAATGATTTTGTGATCTATAGATCTTGTAGTTATAATACTATATATATATTCTGTCCATAAAACCCAATGCCATGTTATAAGTTACATTTATGGAAAAGTTGTGCAAGATGAATATCATGTAAATCATTGGTAGTTTTATGTGTAAACATGATTGAATGTAATATGGTAATATCATATATCTTTAGTATCCAAGTGCCATCCAGGTTATTATTGTTCATACTATCAATATGTGATCTCATTACATAATCTAAGGAATATATATAGATGTTAAGAGTTGGGTTAACATGTATAGTTGTCATGTATTCAGTTCCCTTGATTTGTGTTAGAAGCAATAAATGCATACGATGCTTAGTGAGGGTGATTAAGTACACACACACATATATTAGTGAAGAAAGAAATATTTGGTTAGAGATAATGAAAGAAATGTTTTGTTAGAGATAATGAAAAGTACTTGGTCTCATGTACCTTAAAAAAAAAAAGTCATGGAAAGAGTCATGGATGTGTTGTATGATTCCTTTATGTGTCAAGAAAAGAGCTTTTATTTGAAAGAAAATAGAGATATAGGTATTTTCTATTTAACAAATTGTTTATGGAGTCTATATTTCAATCTTAGCGAGTCAAGAGAGAACTGTTGTGGGGATTGCTACACTACGAAAGGTACGATTTAGTTATATTACCAATTATACGGTTTATACTCATATGAGGGTAGAAAAGAAGAAATGAAATTGTATTATCAATTGTGGATATATTGAGGAAATGAATGTGAAAACTCACCATGGAAACACATGAGACTTAACTTCGGGATGAAGTTTTAATAAGAGGGGGTGTATGTAATGCCCGCCTCAGTACCCTAACTGTTTATAATAATGAGGTACTAGTTTTGAAATGAATCGGTTAAGTAAAACACGAACCATTTGAATTTACTTTTAAAATGCTTGAACGACAGTTATAAAAACTATTACTTTACTTACTAAATGAACGCTCGACTTATTGAGATAGAATGACTAAATGTTAGATATGCTCGACCGACTGAGAAAATGAAAATGATGAATGTTGGAATTACTTGAAATGAAAAATGATGATTTGTTTATACTCGACTGACAGAGAAAATGAAAGGAATGATACAAATGTTTTATAGTGCAGCGCTACTGATATGCATTTGAGTGTGTGTGCAGTGGCAGGTAAGACGATTTACCAACTGACCCACAATGGAAATATCGGGGTCGTAAGAATGGAAAGAACACATAGGGGTACGATGACTGACTGTCGACCCTGGATTAGCAATCCACACATGGGTGAAGCCGTTTCAGCTCACCCGAGGAAGCGTATGCCGTATGGGCAAGACCATAATGATTTGGTCACGTACGATGAGTTTAGGGGCGTGCAATAAGGAGAGCCTTATCCCTCAACATCCCTTAGTCTCCAAGGAGCGTAGTTGAGAGATCGCGGTAACGACTCTCGATCGCTACGCAGTACTCCTCATAATAAGAAAGAAAGATACTGTCGGAAGGGCCTGCCGAAGAGGTACCTAGACGAAAGAAGAATGGAAAAAGAAAACTACTCATTCATACATAATTAAATAATATACATGTGGAAGTTTTAGAAAATTTAATAATAAATTATTCAATATTTTATTATTATTATTATCATGATGTCATGCTGGCCATGATACATGGGATTGAAAGCTTTGGTGGTCCATAACCCACAGTTGTAATTATTTTTGTTTGTTTGTCGGAATCTTTGCTTTCCGTAAAAGTTGTGTCGGTTCGGGTCCCCATATGTCACTGACCACTAAGGGACGAGATAACAATCATGACAGTCCTCGTGATTGCCCCGAATCTTTGCTTTTGACCGACGTCTACCGGTCCTTCATGCTATTATGGTTGAGAAAGGAATTTGAAAATTAGAAAAGTTAATGTCCTCTCCTCTTATAATTAATGGAAATATATATTTATTATTTCAAAAGGAAAATATTTTAAAAGAAATAAAGAATTATTTTAAATATTTCCTTATTACTATAAAAGAAAAAGAAAAGACTGTAAATAGAATAAATGATCATTTGAATAAAATATTTTATTTAGAATTAAAATAATATATATATATATATATATATTTTATATATATTAATCTTTTAATCTTTCAAAAATAAAAAAGTACAGATGTTGTTTCTTTAAAAGAAACAAATTCTATTATGAAATTTGTATTATTTAAAAGAATTTAGATAAATAAAAACAACTAGTTACTAAAAGATATTGAGTAAACTAATTAAAAATCAAAAGAGAAGTAGAACTCTCCTACACCTAACTCCCACTGATCTAGGGAATTAGGTGCACCTTGATGACATTGAGACACATATATTTAAGAATATTGTTAATTAAAATATTAAATTAAATTAAATAATGTGCATGGACAAACACATGGCACAGGAGCTTTTCCTATATAAAGAGGGAGGAAAAAGAGAGAAGGATATCTCTTGCTCCCTAATGATGGATGGTCATCATAATCTCGGATTATGTTATGATCCTTAGAGTTGGGATTAGCCGAAACGACAATTGGGAGATCCTTTCGGGAGGATATTGTGTGTGTTCTTACGACCCCATGAGCTCGAGGGTTCGAGACGAAGAAGAGTAACCTCCATATGGTAGGATGGTCAACCAAGGGGTCACTCGGTACTTCGTCAGAAGATTGGATTGGATCGTGCGGAAGCCACTTCGAGGACTCCATCGATTCGCTGGGTCAACCGTCGGAAACAGGTTCTATTTATTTTTTTATTTATTTTGTTAAATCTTTTTGAGAATGACTTAATCTGAGTATATAGTTTTATATATTGACATTCATGTACTACAAGAGATAGAACTAGATGTTGTGACTTTTATATCTTCTTCTGAAGAATCGTATTGGAAGCATTTTTGGGGAACCCGAAATGGGGGTTCCTACAAAATTGTAATAAGTTGGTTTAAGCATGGTCAGTTTGTAAAAGGCTTGGATCACCTTAGGTTTAGTTGTCAAGGGAATACTCTAGAGTGTTTTTTTCCTTAGGAATCATGCGTTGTGTTTCAGTGGCGTATAATTCCTGAGTTTTTCACTCACACCTCCAAAGCTGGAGTATTTTCCATGGTGGTCGAACCTAGGGAGGTTATTAAAGTCTATGTGTCTATTTTTTTTTTACATGCTAGCCATCAATAATAAGTCGTATGGACATGCACTAGGTCCCCTAGGAGTTTGAGTCAATTCCGATAATAATAATAATAAATCCGTAAAATTAGACCATTTTTTAATGGTTTAATTGAAAAAATTCAAAGTGTAATAAAAAGCATGGTTTGGAGGCAGAATTTGGCGCGGGGATGCTCGTTTTCACGCTCAGAGCATTCTCTTTAATTTAGGACCCACTTTTCCTAGGTTTTGGGCGATTAAATTGTCGTTTGTGGCAATTTTTTCTTAAAAGTGCTACAAAATGACATTTAAATGCTAAAGGTGCTACAAATTGCACAAAAGACAAAAGTTGGAAAATCCAAAAAAATGGTTAAAAGAGGTATGGAAAAGGTGGCTAATTAGTCTCATATGATATGCGACCTCTCTAAAGAAATAAGAGCATGGTTAAAAAGTCAAATATTAAAGTGAATAGTGAAATCAATTTGAGAGGGTGCGTAAACCTCACATGGGCATCATTTCTCATGTGGTGGCTCATAAACATTTTGAAGGAGTTTCCAAAGTGAAGAGGGGCGCCCCTCTCATGAGGTGGCAACCACCTCATCACCTCACACCAACCAAAGCTCCAAGCTTTAGATTCAACGCATGGTTATCTCCATGATTGAAGGGTGCACCCCCCTCTCTCAACCTAACTCACTCGCCCTCTCTTCCTTCTTTGGCTATAGAATGAAGGCTCTTGCTCCTCATTAGAGATGGATGTTGGAACCTCTGCTCATTGTAACACCTCTGTATCTGATGAATAATATTGAAAGACTTTGGAGGTCCATGCTGTGCCATTTGATGATGCTGTGTTATTGAGGTGATATTGTACTAGGCATTTTCTCTTGTTTCAATATTGGTAATGGATCTAGCTTAGAAGGTTGTTCATAATCATAGAGTAAACATTTACGGTTGTTAATCTGTTTATTTGTGTTTTGTTTTCAAGAGACACAGGAGTAGCCAACTGTACTTGGTTGTTCTGAGGCTCTTTTGATCTCCTTTTTGCATGCACACTAGATCTAATCCACCATTGGCAAGCATTTCTTATAGTTGTGCAGGATTACAGATCTGAAGGAGGAGTTGAGCTCGGTTGCATCCTCTCCCCTCTTCAGCACTTTCGAACTAATACTTTTGTTTGCAGGCACTCCAAAGTCTTCGATAAAGATCAAGCTTGGTGCTTGAATCCCTCCTTCCATCCCTTCAAAAATAAAACTCTTTCTTCTTGGTTACTATTCTCTTGCAAGTAAATTAGAGCTATTTTTATTATTATTATCATTAAGTCATTTACTTGCTTAAAGTTAAATCTAAATGTGCTTCAAACTCATATTCAAAGTTAGATCTAAGGGTTGGTTTCTTTGTTACTTAAATTATAATTTTTCCAAGCATTTGCAAGTAGCAAGGTTGTATTTTTTATGTGATTTATCTGACAAATACTAACATTTAATCAAATTTTCTATTCGTTGATTCTTTGTCTTTTGTCATAGGAAAGCGAAGGTGTTCAAGCGAATTTGGAATTTTGAACCATTAAAGAAGATCCTATTTTGATTTCTTGCATTTTCTCAACTTTTTTAAAGCTTTTAAAGTTTCTTGAATCTCGATTTTTACGGATCAAGAGCGCTCTCTGCCAGAGAGTTAAACTTGTAATAATTTAATAAAGAGCAGGTGGGATTTAAGGCTCCCACACCCCCTTGCCCCATTTTGAGGAAGCTTGTACTTGTACCCTTTACTTTCTGCTTTAGATTAGTTTTGCTTGCTAGATTAGTTCTTTCAATTATTGCAACTATATCTAGACTTTTCTTTCATGTTTTACCTTACTTTATTTTGGGAATAAACTGAATAGTAACCCCCTTGCTTTCTCGAGTACGGTCTTTGAACTGAAAAAGACTCTTGGGTAATAATTAGAGAACCTTCGTTTGCTTTGTTTTTGTATTTCTTTGCATTTTCTTTTTTTTCTTTAAATTCTCTTGAATCTCGCTTTTGCGGATCAAGAGCGCTCTCTATCGGAGGGTTTTACTTTCTTAAAATCTCTTGAATCTCGCTTTTTGCGGATCAAGAGTGCTCTCTATCGAAGAGTTTTTAACAATTGGAATTAACATTCGCATGCTCCGCGTATGCTCTACCCATCACAGGCTTGTCTGAGCTTTGGGATATCAAAAGTGGTGGTTTGCATTCTTTAAATTTTCCACATTTAAGTTGATCCACTCATCTTAATAAAATCAAGTCCCCATAAACAAACAAAAATTCGGTGTTGCCTCGAAAGTGATCAATTGGGGAAATGTTGGCTAAGGAAGCGGGAACCACTGGAAGGTGACCTCAGAGCACAATTAGACTACATCCTTGTTGGTGTAGTGTTGAACACCGCTCTCGAGACTCCGTTCCAGCCCACATGTTCTTGTGCAAAGCCACTTAGATCATAAATCCGGACATATTCCCCGTACCGCAAGGTATATCGGGAATCCCTTTTTTCCCAATTAATTAACTCATCTTCATAAAATCATAAATAAAATAAACCAAGAACATTTGCACAATAGTTCTCATTATAGCACTCCAACAATCAGTGACTCCATTAGCACTAGTCTCATACACTTGCAACAATATTTTCATATTTCTATCTCTTGCAAGTTATTGTTTAAATTTATGATTATGTCATGCTGTAAAATGTGTTTCAATTTATGTGTGAGAAGACTTGGTTTAATTTTGCTAATTCATTCATAAACTCCTAAATAACACTCTTTTCCATTGCCAAATATCAACTTAAAAAATACTTAGTAACCTTTTTCAGTAGGGTCTACCCCCCTTGGCTTCGTTAGGAGTTTTCCTAAACGGAGGAGTCAGGATCAGGTGACAACACTTGACTCGAGACTTTCCCCCAAGGCCACACCGAGCAGCTTCGAAATATTTCTGCTGCGTTTCCCCCCAGGTGTGTGTTTCGGTGGCAACACAACCAAGCAAGGGAACTTTAGCATGAAATGCAACATAGAGGGTTGACTCCCAATACCTCAACTTACAATATTTTGATTGGTGCATACTGCAAATATTGCAACAGCATCAAGGTTACAAGGCTTCTCAAAGAAATGGTGGAAAAATATTTCATGCTAAATGCTAGTGCCTTTCAATCTTTCATTAATCACTTTGCCTTACCAAGAGAGAGAGGGTGTGCAAAAGGATTCCTAAAAAACATACTAAAAAAGGTTTCAGTTCCAGCACATTGATTATTCAGATTTCAGTCAATGAAGGGGTATTAACTATTAGATGATTGGTTTCATGAATATTTTATTGGTAGGAAAGGAGAATATTCCATGGTTGATATTGCACACAAGTATATTTAAAGTCTCAAATACAAAAAACCCTGGTAAATGAGTCTTTAATACAAGACCATATTCATGCTTCTGTATTCAGAATTCATAGTTGAGATTCATTTATTTAGTGCTAAACAGTGGAAGTGATCACTGCGTTTTGTAGTCGTGCACTGCAAAGATGAGCATTGTAGGGTGGATTATACTGCTAGGTTTATATGTGTTTGCAGCAGTGAAGCACCACTCGTGAGAGACTTGCGAGTCTTCACGAGTAGACTATCAAGCCGAGTAACCACTACAGACTTGGCTTGAAACTCGTGTACTGGGTCGAACTCGTGGACTTGGCATGGAACTCGTGGAATTGGTCGAACTCAGCCCAAACTCAGCATGGAATTGCTCAGACTCGGTCGTGAAGGTTCGTTGCCCTATCGCCGGGAGTCCTTCTGCCACACTGCGAGCCTTGCCGCCCTGAGTCCTCTTGCCGCACCCCGTGCCTTGTCGTTGTGATTACTCCTGCCGCTCCCCGATCCCTATCGTTGGGATTCCTGTCGTTGTTGCTGCAATTCCTAGCGCTGCTATCTCTGCGGTGCCATGAGCACGAGATTACTAAATAAAAAATTAAATTTAACCCTATCGAGACTCGAGAGAGTTCCCGTTGCAAGTTGTGGGGGTGCTATTTCCGTAGATAAAGCATGGCCACTTGTCACACAATCCCCTTTATCCCACCCGGGGCTATATCCGGTTAATGAGGAACCTGGAAGAATAAATGAGTTAACAGGTAGTAAGATCGGATTGAGGGTGGAAGGGAATCAATATCAAAAAGTGACGAGCGGAGCCTTCGTTCTGTTGATAAACCATGAACACCATCGTAGAGGATCGATTGCAATGAATGTAAAAGATCAATTAAAGAGCTGATTCATATATAGAAATCATTTGTCTAGGTGTGGTTTTATTGCTTAACATTCCTTTAATGAATGATATATAGAAATCCCCTGCACCATGGTGTTCAACTCATAGGTTCACAAATTGTCCAGGTGCAAGGAGCCTTGCCCTAAGGATATTGGAAAATAAACAATGACAATGATTATTAGGTTTGTCACTTAATGATGATTTTGGTTTAGTAAGTTAGTAATAAATTTTTATTATCATGATTTATTTAGATATAAATGTTTGTTTATTTTAATATTTTATATTATATTTTATTTTGAAATTTATATACATACAAACCTTAGTGAAATGTAGGGTTTGTCATTGCTTTCAGTTGTCAGACCTGCCAATGTCTTGTGAGCATCCACCCCACCATTATACACACTTTGCGCATAAAATTTACCATATTTTAAGTTTTTCTCCTATTTGCCGAGTCTGTCCTGGGTCCTTCCCGATTCTTTCCCGAGTTGACGAGTCACATGCCAGCTAAGTCTTTGCGGAGTCTGAGTCGTGCAACATTGGTTTGTAGATATGCATCTTGAAGAAAGCTTCTGCCAATTTAAAGTTTTCTGCTTTATGTTTGTTAAGGTCATATCTTTTATTAGCAAACAGGTGCATTTGCTTGCAAGCTAAAAAGTTGGAAGCATAAGTTTCACGACATCTCGATATCAATTAGAAATTTTTACACATTCTCTCATGGATTCTGTTTAGAGCAGTAAATACATTTTCAACTTTGTAAAGAATATTTCAGATGAGACATTAAAACTTACATTGCTGCATGTTGCTATGGGATGTGCCAAGCTTCAAGTAGAGTATATCATCTACGCTCTTCTGCAACCTGCCATACCCCTTTCCTTCTGATGCAAGTCAATAAACTTGCAGAGGTCGATGATTTAATATAATGGAGCATAGATAAGCAGATTTGGCATTTTTCGTAATACAGTCACTAATAACTGGTTCTATGTCATTTCTTGTGCATTTGACAGCTAACCTCAAGTCTTGAAATTGACACAAGTGGCAAAATTCCTAATTTTTTATGCTAAGCTTGAAAGTTGAGATATTTTTTTCACTTCTCAAACAATGATTCTTCCAATGGAATTGTTAGAATATATTTATTGAAGTCATACATCTACTTTTGCTAGGACAGCTCACAGGAGACATTCTCTGATTGTTGCATTGACTTTTCAATATAGAAATCATCTCCTAAACAAATTGTATACTCAATTTGTATCACTTGGTAACATAGATTTTGTTATTAAAGGTTAAGCTGGTAGATACACAACATTGGTTGTTGGTAGGCCTAGAAAAAAATAGAGACAAAGGAAATAATAAGGGTTTGTAATGTTTATGATCCAGTACAATACAGAGAAAAAGTTCAATTTTGGATATCATTATCTACTATTCAAGAAAAAGGACTAACCCATCAAATAAATGTAGCTGGTGACTTCAATGTTACCCTCTATCAAAAAGAAAGAAGAGGAGGAAGCGTGGTTAGAGATCAGTTTGGGGAGTACACAGAGGACTTAATGGTGGATTGGGATTTGATAGATATTCCCCGCCAGAAAGGGATCTACACTTGGTCAGATCGTAGGGGTGGTCTAGTTCATATAGTGTCTTGATTGGACAAATTTCTTATTCATAGTGCTTTTCTTCTAGATGGCAACACAATTTTTTCTAGGATCCTTCCCTTGGCTGCATCGGATCATAAGCCTATTCTTCTTTATGTTATGCAAGTGGAGGATTTTGTTTTGATCCCATTTCATTTTAACCCTCTTTGGCTACAGAAGAGGAGGCATTACGGATCATTCAAAACAGTTAGCACACAAGAATCTAGGGATTACCGACATAAATATGGGAAACAAAGCTAAGGCTTGTAAAGGTAGCCTTGAAGCAGTGGGCGAAATCTCACTATAAGTCTCCCGTAAATAAAAGGAAAGAGGTTGAAATAAATAATGGAACTTAGGGAAGTAACCAGGGAACTTTTATAAGAGGAGCAAGAGGTCAAACCATCCACAAACTCCATAGGCAAGAGGAAGAGATGTGGTGTCTCAAATTTAGAAGCCTTTGGTTGAAGGCCAGTGATAAAAACACTGCTTTCTTTCACAAGTAGGAGAGGGGAGGTTGCATAAGAATATCATAAAGGAGATCCACGATTCAAATGGAAGATAACTATCTAACTTCAAAGTAGTTAAAGAAGAGGTGTATCAACACTTCAAACACCTCTATACAGAAACTGGTGGAAATAATCCAGCTGCAATGGAAATGATGCTTGAAAACATCCCTGGTGATGTAAGTAAAGAGGAGAATACTTTTCTTGAAAAAGAGATTTTGGAAAATGAGATTATGGAAGCCATATGGAGCTTGAAGCCTGACGAAGCCACAAGACCTGCTGGCTTCTACATTTTCCTTTTTAGATCTTGCTGGTATATTATTAAATATGATCTCCACTGAATGTTGAATTGGACCAAAGAAAAGGACAAAATTGGGGGTGCTACTAATTCTTCCTTTATTGCTTTGGTCCCCAAAGAGACAAAGCCCACTTCTCTTTCTCGATTTAGGCCCATCTCTTTATTTAATGCTGTATATATAATATTAACAAAAATTTTGGCTGCTGGGGTCAAGACTCTTCTTCCAAGCTAATCTCTGAAAATCAGGGGGGGTCATAGGAAGCCGACAAATCTTTGTCAGTATCATCTTGCTTCAAGAAGCAATTCATTCAAGCCATAGTAGAGGGGAAAAAGGTATGGCTATCAAATTAGATTTAGCCAATGCCTTTGATAGATTTAGGTACAATTTTATTTATTTTGTTTTGGAAAAATTAGGCTTTTCCAAAAACTTCGTAAGGTGAGTGAAAGCAGGCCGGCCCTGGATTGTACATTTGGTGAATGGAATGCCAACCACCTTCTTCCAAAGCTCTAGAAGTACATCAGTGATGCCCTCTTTCTCCTTTTTTATACATCTTAATAGCAAAAACCCTTGAGCAACAAGAAATTGGACAAGGAAAGAGAGGAAGCGAATCTTGGGGGCATTCTCATATCAAGAGGAGTGAAACCAATAAATCACTCCTACTGTTACCACTGAAACTAATAGTCCTTTCAAAGCAAACTATATATGGTCTTGTGTTAGGGATGGTAAGCATGTAAGAGGAGGTAATACCCAATGTCACCTCAGTCTACTGTTATCACATCCATGTTAGATGGAGCTACCATGTTGTAGATTGTGTGGTCGGGGACCATACTATACTTTTTTTTCCTGATCAGAGATCAGATGCCTTTAGAGGAGGCACACAGTTTTGTTCAGATTGCCCCGAGTAGACATATCAGTGGGGACAGATGACTTATTGTATTTTCTAGACATGTATACATTATTGCCTACAGAGGCACCCTTCTTTGCCAAGATTTGCATAAGCCCATTGAGACAGTTGCCTAGCCATATTTTGATAGAGTGCTACAGAGTATTACTGGTTTACCACTTATTGCTCGGATTCAGTTGAGATCCAGTTTCAGAGTCAGCTTCAGCAGCAGGTATAACATTTGATGTTCTATTGCTCATGTTGTTGATTGGACTTGTTTATACATGATAGTACACTGACTTTACATATTATGTTGATGTGGTGATCTAGCTGTTATTATGATGTGTTTGGCCCTTGGTGTTGTCAGTCCACCCCTTTCAGTAGGCTCCTATCTATGCACACTAGATCATATCCCCTTTTATTGCTATAGACTTGGTCACTTAGTCCCCCTAGGTAGCTGACTTTGGATCCACCTTCACTCTCTCCACCCATCCGACTCATTCATGATTGGTCTTTTCTCGACTTGGATTCTGATTTGTGACCTTGAGGATCCCCTCCCCACTGATCTCTGAGTATGCCATGTCCCTGTCTTTTGTGCCTCGACTCTTTAGTGTGTGATATGCACTCTCAAACCTGGGATTTGCTCCTGTCGGTTGCCCCCGATGTTGCAATGCAGTATAGGATTGTGTAGCCTCACCGGGTGTTCCCCATTGGTCATCGAAGCATTTATGCTCACCCCCATTAATTTGCAGTATGAGCACCTTGATTATATCTATTGAGATATGTATGTATCCCAAAACGGCCTTGACGTAAAAAAAGAAATGAAGAAATGTAAAGCAAGCCAAAAAGGCTAATGTAAATGTAAAATCTAGCCAAAAAGGCCAAGTATGAAATGTAATGTAAAATCCATGCAATGTGTTTGTAAACACACATGGACACAGGTCAGTCGTACATATTAGCTTTGTAATGGTTATTTGCTCACCTAGTCCCGCGGGGCAAGGAGGTGAGAGGGAGCAAGGGACAAGCTCAAGATTGTCCCCTAGAGTCTCAAGTTACGGTTTTCCAGACACCTAGTTTGGCGGCTCTAGAAAAGATCCTCACAGAGTCTTCTTAAGGCACGGATGTGAGTTGTGAGGTATTTGTTAGATGACCAGTGGCGGTTTCCCTGCACTATACCCATTTATGAGGCACCGCCCTTCCCCATGTTTTGTCATGGTATGCTTATCTCAATGGGCCCTATTATCACCTATTTTGTACAAATAATAGAAACCTTATTGAGCCGCCAGTGTTAGAACACATCAGTGTTCACTTCCAAAGTATCTGGGTTTCAGATTTGCGGCAGTTAGCCAATTTTGGCTAGACGGTTTTTGTTTTTAGTCGATATGACCATGGCCCCTTGGGGGTTTGTAATAAAGTGTGCTAGTAGGATTCTGAGTGTCTCACTCCCCCATGACTTGATTAAGCAATTAAGGTATTCCAGGGAGTTTTTTTCCTTGTCAATTATACTTGGCCTATAGCCAAGCTATAATCGATGAGGTTTTCTCCCGCTTCCTCCAAAGCTGGAATGCCCGATTTTGAAAATTTTAGCCATGGGGGGTTATTAGAGTCCAATTGATGTATATAAGCCTACTAGACACTGTCAGAATAGTTGTCGGTCATGTCCTAGGTCTCTAGGATCCCCAGAAAAAATTTCAAAATTTTTTTACCGGGTCCTCTGGTTTGGGGTTTTTAATTATTTTTTAAATTTTTAATAAATTTCTCTATAGTTTAAATAGAGAAATTTTATTTTGTAATATGTCAGTCATCCGAGATTCGAATTCAGTGATTGAAGGCTCCAGACTTCAGCCAAAAATCATTCATGATCCCCGGACCGGTTTATCCTAAGTTTCGGATGTCAATTAGGCCTCATAATTAATAATTTCTCAAAAAACCCAATTACAGAGAAATTATTAATTAAAATAATAAAATTGAATATTTTGGAGATAATCCAAATCTCTCCAAAATAATCCAAAAAGAATAAAGTAAAAGGCTAATTGACATGGCACTCAACATTTATGAAGATCCCAATCATCTCAGTCAACATTCAATTAACTATACAGTCAGCACAAGAGATTAATTCCAAGCTAATTCGCCCTCCATGCATGCAAGCTCGAATTGGGTGATGTGGATGAGTATTTAATGGTGATTGAGTTAGGTTTTGAGTTGCATTGAATGGGAGTGGGGGCGCCTTGCCTAGGTGGAGGCCACCTCCCACTCCCAACTACCAAGTTTCCAATCAAAGCTTTGGTTAAACTCCAAGCCACCTACCTCAAAGCTCACGAGTCTCCTATGTGCTCACGTCATCTTCTATTGGAGCTCAAGTTTACCACTTGGCTTTCATCTATTTGTTAGGTGATATTCACAAAGAGGATATGAGGGGCGCCTTACCTAGGTGGAGGCCACCTCCTCATCTCAATTAATGGAACTCGACTTGTTTGGTGAAGATTGACTCCAAGTTTGATGGTGATTGAGATTTAGAGTTGGAATTCGAAATAGTGTTTAGTGTCATTGGCTCCCTTTATTGCCAATTCGACTTAGGTGTTAGGTAGCTAGTCTTAGCTATAAAGAGATGCCATTTTGGCCATTCTCTGATGGATTTTTATCAAAGAAACTCTGGAGGAATTGTACTTGGTTCATGTTTAATAAAATTTGTGACTTTGGAGGTCAATTCGTGGAGGCTCTTGGTGGCCATGCATCATCCCATTTCTGAGGTGATATTGTGTAATTTCTCATATGCTTAGGAATATTAAGCTTTGATTTATATTTCTAGAAGTATAACAATCTAGCACATGCATCTATATATCTTCTCTTTTCACTTGAGCATATGTGACTTGCAGGTATCCTCCAAGGTTTAAATATTTTTGCAGGTTCTCCTTCACTCCACTCGTGGCCAAAGAACTCTCAGTTTTATAAGCATACGAACAAGAGGATCTTGCTTCACCATCAACTTTCAAAACAAATATCTTGGTTTCCCTAAGCTTACCTTTTCTAGCTTCCACCTTTGCTCTTCGAATCCTCCTTGCTTTGACATTCATCCCTCTTCTTGCTCTCGTCTTTACCTTTCATCCCTTGCTCTCGTCTTTATCATTCATCCCCTACTCTCGTCTTTGCTCTTTTCTCCTCCCTTTTGCTCCTCCTCCTTTCTTTCCATTTTCCTCAACTCCTTCCCCCTCTCCCATTTGTCCTCCTCTCCATCCAACTCCTCTTTAGCTCATCTTACCTTCAGTTTTAGCCTCCTTTAGCTCCTCTCGTCCACCTTAAAAAGTGCCCTAAAAACCACATAAAAACAACTTTTAAATTGTTAGTAGTAGTTAGTTTTATTTGTTTGTAGGTTGTATTGTTAGATCTTAGTTTAATTCACTTTGATAGCCTTGTTTTAAATCTTATACTTAGAATTTTTAGTGCATCTTTGTAGTTTGCATATAGTTTCAATTTGAAGTTTTTTGCATTAGATCTCATAGAAGTTAGCATTCTAGTTGGCATATCGGATCTAGGACTTGCATTAGTTAGTTTAGTTTCAATTTATTTTTGATTTGATTAACAATGATGGGTATTTGAGCTTTGTTGTGTTTTAGGTGCCAAAAAGAGAGATCCATAAAAGACAAGGCAAACAACTTGGAGAAGTGAAAAATCAAGGAGAAGATAAAACAAAAGAATTGAAGAACCACTCTCCTTTTTTGTATAAGCCATTAAGGGCCTCAAATTTTTGATTCCATAGTTGTTTATTTCTTTGAAAAGACCTTTCAAGGGTTTAACTCCCAAAGGCAAATTGTAATCTGTTTAATAAAAGGCTAAGTGGAGGATTCCTCCACTTTTGGGTTTTTCTTCCCCATTTGGGGAAGAGTATTGTGCTTTGCTAGTTTAGATCTCTTGTTTCATGATTTAGATCAAATTATTTACTTTCATCATACTCCATTTCCAAATTTTGACTAGAGTAAACAAACTTTGGGATTGCATCCCAAAGGCCACATAGCTTTGTGGTAGCTTCTCGTTCCCCATTAGCCTCCTTGCCGAAGTTTCAGCTAGCTGAAAAAGTCTCAAGGACTAGTGGTTCTAGTGATCAACCTTGTTCAGAGGTAGATCCCACTTTTAGATCAATTTTGTTTGGTAGAACATTAAGTGTATCTTCAATTTATTTCAAGTAGCTTGTTACATCTAGATTGTCATCATTTCATTTTTCAATATTTAAGCTTCATCTTTGTTCCACAAATTATAATTGCTTCTTTTTCATAAAAGGAACAAAGTCTCTTGAACTTGGCCAAATCCAAGTCAAGAGCACTCTCTGTTGGAGAGCATTTAGTTGTTGCATTTCCCCTTGCATTAGGCATTTAGATTAATTAAAGTCTCTTGAACTTTGGTCTTAAGACTAAGTCAAGAGCGCTCTCTATCAGAGAGTTGAACTGTGCTCTAATAATAAAACATTCCAACTCACACCCCTTCATAATTAATTTATTTTGGTCGATTATCCAACACCCGCATGCTCTGCCAACCTGAAAGGGTTGGGCTAGTACTCAGAAAGGTGTTGGATTTGTTAATCTTACAAGCGACAACCTAATAGAATTTTACCCCAACCAACGAGCCGACGTTGCCTTCGAGAGTTACTGAGGAAGTTTCCTGAAACAGGTGGTGCCGAAATCCCGCTGTCAGACTCAAGGGTGGTCAAGCCAATTGAACACTTACCCTTTTGCAATTTGGGTGGCTTCGACCTATCATCTAAGAGGTTACCAGTACTATTTCCGGACTTTTGATATCCTTGTTCTTAGCCTAATAATCAAGACCACCTAAAACTTACAATTTACAAAGATAATTTGCACAACGATCTCATGAACAACTACATTCAAAGACTTAATTTTCAGCATCCCCCAACACTATACATTCTTTTGACTCCATAAGGCACTGGTCTAATTGTTGTTTTGCTTTTATATCTATATTGTTGGGCCATTTGTCCTTTTGAAATCATTTATCTATAGATGCTATCTCATTTTTCAAGTCTTTGATATACTGTTGATCTTGTACTCTTATAACGCAACGTGGATTGCTTATTATCTTGTGTTCATTTATGTAGTCGTGGTCATCATCAATAAAAAAAATCCTAAAAAACACCCATCCGCATCACCATACACTTAAAACATTAAAACATATAAGAGCCTTAGTGAAACTCTTTGTAGGGACTACCCCCCTTGGCTTCATTAGGAGTTATCCTAAACGGAGGAGCAAGGATTCAGGTGACAGTACCTGGCTCATTGCTTTCCCCCAAGGCCACACCTCTCTCACTTGTAGTGAAGAGACAACTTTCGAAAGATTTATGCTGCTGGTGTGCAATCTGGCGGACAACAGGCCCCGCTTTCCCGATTCATCCAAAGGGTCACATGATCTTTGTCCTTGTCATCCATTATCCTTCACCTGGTATTCCACATCACCCAAAGTCAGCTAGGTGGTCAAGTCTATAGGTTGTGCATAGCAGTTTGAGTCTTTTTGATGTGGTGGGCCCACCTCACCAGGGGCGTCGTGTTTTTGAGATATTATGTATTTTTTATCACCATATTGACATCTTATTGTTTAGTAATGTACTAACGTGTATAAGGAAGCCTATCGCTTCATATTGCATACAGTTATTGAATCAGCACCATGTTGACTAGATTTGACTTGGTCAAACTATGTTGACCAAGTCAAAAATGGGCCCAAAAAAATATTGTGATCAAGACTTCGATTTTGGTCATTTGTACTCTCTTGGGGTCCCATATGAACTTCCAAGCATCAGAATTTGAAAAGATTGAGGCAGCGATGAGATTTTTAATTATTATTGGTCATTAATGACCTGTTTTAATTAAAAATCATGGATTTTGGGCAAACAGTGCCTAAGTGATGGATCGTGGTCGTTTGAGTGACTATGTCTACTATTTTTGGGGTCCACGATCGCATTGCAACAAATGGTTTGACAATTTGGGCACTATAAGTGGGTCAAAATCCCAATTTACACCTTCAGCAATAAAAACCAGCAGTTAATTAAAGGAAAAATCAAAATTTGGCAAAGGCAACTATGGAAAATGGAAAAAATCAAAGGCTGGATAATACAAGGGTGACTTATAAGGTAATTTGGTAATGTTTGGACATGATATTTGTGAGGTGGGACCCTCATGATTGGAAAATTCACCATAGAGGTCGATTTTTCCCATGGGAGCGTTTTTCTCCACCTTAGCATTTTCGATTTGATGGTTTTGTTGTATGTTGGACCTTGGTGTATTGAGTTGGGGGGATAAAACACCCTATAGACACGCCCCAACCTTACCTTATGTATTGTATGGCCCCACAATGGGCCTCTCACTCCACAAGTGCGCTACACATGGGCAATTCGCACCCCCCTTCATGAGTTCATCTCCACCATCAATTTGGTGTTTGGGAAAGTCAATCCCAGCCATTCATTTTGGGGTAAATGGAGCTAGGTTTTGATCCATCTCTATAAGAGAAGGATCTCACTCATTGTACATTTCTTCTTGGCATTTTTTACTTGCACTTGATAGAGAGAGAGACATTCCATTTGTGTCTTGTTACTTGGTGTTGTGGAGTGATTTTGTGGTGATTGATAGCTAGTTTATGGATGCATTATTGAGATAATTTGCGTTGTGTTCCTACCTTTCCTTGCTGGTTTGAATTGCAGCTTTGGTGGCCATTTGAAGGGAGGCGCTACATTTGCGGGAGCTCCACTCTAGCAAATTTCTTTGAAATTATTCACAAGGGAGTTGTCATTTGCTTTCAGCTAGTCAATTCTTTTACTTTCAGCCATTCATTTGCTGTTCTTACTTGGTTATTTGCTTCATTTACTGATTGTCTCTTGTTTGTGGCAGGTACCCAGGGTGCACTTGGTATCCAGCTGCCTCCCACACTCAAGGAAACACACAGGTCTCTCCATACTTGATCTTCCAGGCTAGTCCTTGCTCAAAGCACTCCATTTCTCCATAGTTTCAGGTAATCTTCATCTCCTTGTCTCCTCATTGTCGTTTTCATTGTCTTGTTAAGCTGGAAAATCACTAAATAAACCATAAAAATACAAAACTTAAGATTTCATTGTTAAAATTTGTTTTACTTCAAAACCCGCTAATGAAATACTCTTAAAAGCCTAAATCCAAAGTTTCATTACTTTTGGACTCCATTTGCTCATAGAATCAGCACTAGTCTACTTGGGACACCTTCCGCTTGGTTGGGTCATTTTGGGGTTCTGGGTAGTCTTGATTTGAGTTTTTATCATCATTTCATTAGTAGATATCAAGCTATCAATTGCTAGAAGCGCTTTAAATCCTGTATTTGTTGATGCCCTAGGTCTATTAATTCACTGCTTAACTAGTTTCCTTGGGAAGCATCACTTCTCTTCACTTCTAGCTTACTGCATGTCCCTTGCCTATTTTCAACCATTAAATCACTAATCTAATCAGTTTATCTCGATACATCTGATTGCTGGTCACTTCTACATCACTCCCATTTTACTACCTGTGTCCATCTATTGGCTGAAATTAGACTTAGGACTTAATTATCACTCTTTTCCTGTCTTTACTTCTTTCCATCTTTGGGATTTGGGTGTGTTTTGTCTCTCAACCATCACTGGTTGAGCGGGGTCTCCCCCCTGACTTGGCTGCTTTCCTTGTGTAAAGCGACAGTAGCCTTGTCTGATGTGACTTCCATTTTTTGAATAGAGGACCTCGCTATTGTTGGTTACACCTTCCTAGCTATTCATCCTCTGCCATCCCTGTTGGGACACTCATCTTCATCAGCTAGAGATTGTGTGATAACATCTACCTCCTTAACTTCTTCAGGTAACTTCTGAACCTAGGGGAGAGTCCCTAATGGAGGAATAAGTACCTACAATCACCCTCTTACTAACCTTATAGCCAAGATTAGTGCCTTATATGGAGTCAACAATGAATAATAAAGACACATAAAACATATCAAGGAGTTAATTCAATCTAACAATCAACATCAATCAATAACACAACTTTCAATGCACTTCACAATTCCCAAGGCAGGGTTTCACATTTCCCAAGGCACAACCTTAGAAAAGTGCGCTTTGGAGGGGATATGATTAAGTGGCCTAGGGCGCACTTTTTGGTCGAATGAAAATTGTAAAAACCCTGCAGAAACCCTAATTTTGGCAATTTCAAGATTCCCAATGCACCAAGGCAAATGAGGATGCCCTTCAAGATCTATGGATAAATGCACTAGGGATAATTTGATGGGTGGACAAGAATTTTCAAATTGCAAGTATTTTTGGTTTTTTGAATTATTTAGATTTTTAGGGTTTTCCAACAATATTTAGATTTTTAGGGTTTTTAAATATATAAAAATGCATGTAAAATAAAAGACAAGTAAATTGGTAAAAGAGAGATGGTTTTGTTGATAAGATAGGGCATATGATTCTTGTCTCAATCCCTCGGGTATTGAGAAATCGATACTAACGTCCCTATTTTAGAATGGATGTCTACACTTGCAATTAGGGCATCAACTAGCAACCACTAGGGTTAGGTAGAAGAGCCTAATTAGGGCAAGAGGAGAAGTCCAAGGCCCAATAACAATGGAGAGATCCTATGGAAGGAAGGTTTCCTCATGCAAGGTTAACAAAATACGAGCAAGAAACCCTAACACTTTAGAATACTGCACCATAAAAGCACCATTAAATTAGGTTAGAAGTATAGCTTACCAACATTTAACAAAGATGAGCAAGATAGCGCCTTAGGTCACCTTTGTGCTCGAGTTATTACAACCATTCACTAGCATTAACCAATAGCATGTGTAAAAGAAACCCTAGAACTTCATCACATCAAGCTTCAAGAGAGAAAGATCATCCCAAGAGAGGTGTGCATAGCATCAAGAGCTCCAATAAACCAAGAGAAAGAGAAAAGTTCTCATAATGAACCCATATCTTGTTATGTATTTACAATGAGAGTGAGACTTTATTTATATAAAGACTAAACTCACCTAATTTTAAGTAATTAGCCTACATGATAATGTGAAAATATAACATTTTGGTTTTCCCACCCACAATTTGGGGGCTAAACCACTCTAAATGACATAAAATAACAAATAAAATGTGAAATTAGGTGACACCAAGTGCTAGGTGTGCCAAAAGGAGGACGTCATGCCCCAACTAACCCCAACAGATGTGTGCCCTCAACATCCTCCTTCATTATCCTTGTTGGCTTCTTCAATAAGGAAGTACAAACTGTGGGTACATAGCCCAGAGGAGGGGTAAAATAGGTCCAAGCGAGCAAATAAGGCGTGTTAAACAAATGCTATCACCTTTTACATCCAAGTGATTAGCCACCCAAGGGCACCAACCCCTACAGGGTGAGCACCTCCTGGAGACCATCCATCACATGATTAGGGTATTTAGCCCCAAATCAACACTCTATGCTTCAACTTGGCCTTTATATCAAATTTTTTTAACCCCTTCCCCTGGGGCACCTGTAGGGAACGTTGCAAATACTCTGAGGCGTAACAACTGGCTCCAACTGTGGCACATGTGCTCTTCTTGAGAATGTATGAGAACCCCCTAGAATCTCCTGGGTACCTGTAGACCTACACATACATCTAACAACAAAGACATTAAATGCATCGAAGGTAGACACTTCCTTCCTGCCTTGTTCAAAATGGAATGCAGTAACATCAAAATGAAATAATGGCAAGTGCAATTTCTAGGTAACAATAAATGTTGAACTCAAATGAAACTGTACCTACTTATCCTGATTATGATAATAGAAAAGGTTCAAGTGAAATCAAACCACCAATGTAGCCACCTGAGTATATTGTCAAATTTTCTTCCTTTGTCTTTGGAAACAATCCAGGACAAAACCACATCAAGGATGAACTGAATACATACCATTATCTTCGTCGGAATGGAACTGAAATGATGGAAAAACCTGGGAACTTGGAAACCTTCAAATTCCTACCATGGAGGATGGTTACTTTTGCAAGCATTATCCATCCACGTCTGTACCGGGCTTAGGTATATACCATCATCATCATATATCTGTTCTGTGAAATTCTTCTACAAGGAATTGGCTATTTGATTTTGAACTTGGGAGATCACTTGCAAAGATGAACCCTGGAAACTTTCTGGAGGATCGTTGAGGGCCAATTCTAATATATCCCTACACCTTTTCAAGCTTTCTTTCGAACATGCAAACATTTTTTTGAACTTTCTAATAATCATTTCAGTATAAATAATCTTTAAAAATTTGAAATTATCAGCCACAAAATTCGTACCTTTAAGATTTAAGCGAAAAGATAAATAATAGATATCATGGTAAGGAGAAGTAAATACAATACCTATCTTCATACCTGATTTGGCTTTGTTGAAGTATATCATCCGAAACTTATCGATATTCAAAAAAACTGGCTTCTCAACATATGCAAATAATGTTCGCATATGTACATCGTCTCCAATAGCAATAGGACCCACATTCTGAAGAGCTTCATCATCATATTTTATTGCAAAAGGATTGATCCAATCTTCATCATCGATGCAACGATGGGGAGCGACAACCATATCTTCGTCAATCGTGCTTTCAGCACTCTTGTGAATTTGAAATAGTACTTGGACATCGTCCTCATTTGATTTCGGATGTGTAACAAGCACCTGCTCTGGCTGAAAAGGATCATGGATCTGCTCTTCGAAATTTGCGAGACCCCAAAGCTCAAATTTAAATGTTGATTGGCCTTAAAGAATCATAGTTAGGTGGCCCAAAAATTCCCAATAATCATCACTTAGCTCATTGTGTGAAGGAACTATATTTCTTTTTTCCAAGAGTCTCAAAATATCACAAGGCTCCCCAAGACAAGGACTTAATTTTTCTTCATGTTCCTTGATTAGGGCCTCTTTGTCTTTATATTCGTTTAGGGTACTTGTTATCACCTAACTTGTAGTTGCCCCTAGAGATGAATCCAAGATGGATGGCAGAAGGGATGGGCAACCAAAGAGGTGCAACCAAGATAGCCTCGACCCCCAATGGATGGTTGTCACGCCAATCGAGGCAATATTCATTTTATGTTATCTATCCCAAGACAACAAAGGGGGAGACCCAGATCTACTCCCGATAGGAGAGATCAAAACAAAACACCAGATCAAATCAGGAATGGGTGAAGTACGTAAGGTGTATGGTGAATCCTAGATCTATGGATGAAGTCACAAGATGAGTAATGAGTTGGATCAAGGGGTTTAGACAGTATAGCTTTGGTCCATTATGTATGTGAGAATGACTTATGATATTAAATATATGATTCAGGATTAAGGTACTAGTCAATTATGAGAAAACCCACTACCTCGGAACCGTGTCTGATGTAGGGTAGTTAGGGGCCAAATTGGGGCTAACCAGTACCAAAGGTGAGCTTGAAGGATGGATATGACAGTATCAAGGTACTCAAGCAACCAAAACATGGATCAAACCACAAGCAAACTCAACAGTCCAAGAAAGTCGAATTGGCTTGGAGAAAGATCAGTGCCTTGGGAAGTGGGCCAAATGGAGTTGGATGTCCACCAAATTGTAGATCATGAATGTTAAGGTGTTGAGGTAGGTGGATCTTGAAAATTAGGATCATCCAATGGCTAGATCTCAGTAGATCTGAGATTCAAATGTATCACAAAGTGACCCAAGTGGGGCTCAACCCTCAAAATGAGGAATGGGGCCCACAAGGTGAAAATCACTTAAGTGACACACTAGGGGTAGGTTATCAATTATGGAGATGAAGGATCAAGTGGGATCTCACCTACACAGGTGCTCGATCCTTGCAAACTCATCCCTCCTAGGAAGTGCGACCTCCCTTGGAGAAGCTTCTTTGCCTTGGGAAATGGGTCAAATGAGGGCCAATCCTCACCAAACTATAGATCCGGATCGTCGTGGATGTTATAGAGGTGGGTTTTAAGTTTTATACCCAAAATCAAAGTGGATCTTGCTAGATCTGAGAAATTGTAAAATGAGGGTTTGAAATATAAGGGTTTTATCAATGAAGTAGTTGTGCCAATGGATTGGAACCAAGACAAGAAGAACAAACCTGTGATCTTACCTGGATAACCTTGTAGATGCCTTGATGATGATGATCTATGCAAACCTGATAAATTTGAAGCGATTTGAGGTAGTTTTCTATGAAGTCGATTTGCCCAAGGAAGCCATTGCGCCCTCTCTCCTGCACAATAAATTTCAACAATATCAGATTTACTGTGAACAAGAGATAAGACTAATGCCACAAGAGAAATAACAGAAAGATAACATAGATCACAATGATACTAATGATAACCCCCTGATACAAGCGAATGCCAAGTGAAGCGAGTTGAAGAAGCCTTGAAAAAATGCCCAAGTGAAGTCGCCCTCCTGTAGACAAGACAAAAGTTTCTAAAAAAAGATAGATCTTACCACAAATACCCAAATGATAGGATGCAATAGACTTTACAATCACCATTGAAGAACACCAAATTCAAAGGAGACCACAAGAATTTCCACAGAAAAGTTTTTCTATATCAAGATTCCAAGAGCCAAAGACCCTTTACAATGAGAAGCTCTCCCCTTTAAATAGGATGGAGAGAGGCCATAACCTTAACCACTTTTTGAATGAATGGATAAGATTAAAAGATCAAAAGATCTAATCAATGGTTGAGATGAGCTCAACAATACAATACATGGATCACTAATAAAATATAACAATAAGTGGACAAAATCACCCTAAGAGAGGGGATCCCACCAAATCATGATGATAAAACATAAAATATAGCTCATGGTGGGTCTAAGGGGTAAATTCTAACACCCTTGGTCAATCACCATGGCACAATATCCAAAAATAAAAGATCTAGACACCAAATCATGCCTCTCTGGGAAAGTCGTGAGCCTTAGGAGGCTCCAGAAATCATCAAAAAGTGCCATAAGTGATGGATGTGGGTCCCGATGAAGCTAAAAATGCTGGATAAGGTGTGGAAGACATCCCACTCATCATCACTAATCATCCCATGCCATAAACTTGCCTCAGTAGCCCAAATCGAATTCCTCTGTAGCCATTTTTACCATTTCTGGACTGCCTCGGGAAATGTGAAACTGCCCAAACTGCCTCCTGGAGTGCCTGCGCTATCAGGTGAGCTCACCAATGAGTCTGGGAGGGGGGTAATATGGTAATAAAAAGTGGTTGGATCACCCCCTCCATGCACAGCGCCCTAGGTGAACCACATAAATCTCATCACTGCTCTGACAAGCCAAAACTGCACTAGGATAGCCAACTGAAGCTCAAACATCACTGTAACTGCCCAGAACTGAAAAAAAACTATCTCATTGGACTAAGAAGGTCCAAATCCATCTAAGCTGTGTACTCATACACCATATAAACCTCTGCATGGTCCAAAATAAATACTCATCATATCCGGCAGACCAAATAATAATAATCTGTAAAAGTGCTAAAAAACACAAATCATCATCATAAGCCTGAAACCACTACATAAGCCCACCATGGTGACTTGTACCATACCATATATCATCTATCTGTAACATCTGAGGTCTTCCACCTCATGTCCTCTGGTTGACTTTTGGTCAAACTGGGTTTGACCAAGCCAACATGACCAAAATATGACTCAAACTATCATCAAGGTGTCAAAGGTTAAAACATGCTTTACAATCCATTCACATAGCAATTATAACAAGTAGAAATCATTATTGGCGATCTAAATCCAAATACAATATGTCATTAATTATTATTAATTACTCAGACAAGACTTTTGAGGTCATACTCACTTCACAGTTGTGATTAATTTGCTAGTGAAGGGTGAAGGCTAAGAAACAATTGGCTAGGTCAAAGGATGACTTACTGACTAAACACTGTGACACTTTGGAAATGGAAAAGGGAATACACACCATAGCATATAGTGGACAAGCAACAACATAGGGGATGGCGGTGTCTCACAAATGGATAAGTTGTTCAAAGAGTGTTTATTCACCTTACACAAATGCGCACAATCCATAATACAAATAAGGCCAACAATCTTTTTGATATAGAGTTTAAGTTCCATTGATTTTTGGGCCTAGAGTTTCCATAGCCTTTGATCTATGTGTGTTTATAAACACATTGCATAGAATTACATTTAATTTAGGCTTCTTGCTGCAAGTGTGTTTTTAAGGCACTTGTTTACCTAAGCACTTCTAGGTGTGTCATAAACAGCTTGTTTACCTAGGTATTTACATTTCACAATAGATATAACATTGATATTTCATAGCCATTTTCATTTGGCTTTATTTCATTCATACAAGATACAACATTTGATTTCCTTACTTCGTATTCATTGCAGCACTAAAAGTTTCAGGTTTAGCCAACATCTTTAGTGACTAGGGGGAATTCACAAGGAAAACCAACTCACCATAGGCAAGTTTTGTCACCAACTCAGAGCCGAGACACAATAACATGGAAGCTTATCCAATATAGAGGCTACAGTGGGGGAAGGTCCTACATGCCACTAGTCAAGTAGTAAGTCAAGGTAATGAACAAACTGGGTAAGTCATGGATGGATGAAGACAGTGAATAATGAAACCAACACTAGCAAGCCAAAGTATGGCGGGAATGATCACCTCTATTCTCCCTAAGGAGGGTAAAACCAATGAGTATAGGCCAAGAACTTCTAAGTCTGAGTAGGGACAAATATATATATATATATATATGTACAACTAGGTCCACATATCTATATGATCACCAGATCATGATACTAAGTGCTAAGACATGCTAAGAAAATGGAAATAAAAGCAACATAACTACAACACCATAATATACCTGCTGAGTCATATACCTGAAAGATCATCATCTGAACCATCATCTGTGCTCTGAAACTGTTGTTGTAACTCTGGGCACTACTGACTGCTTTGTACAAATGGCTAAATAGCTACATTGGTCATCTCTCTAAGTGTCCTGAGACTCAGTTATAGCATGGGGAATAAAACTGCTATCCAAAATATGATAGTGATCCATAATAGATGCTCATCTCAGCATCTCAATGCAAGGGAATTGGCTTAATAGTGTATTGGAATTTGACAAAAAATGTATGGTAGCCCAACTACTATATATGTGATAACAGTACTGTTATCACAAAGTTAATAGCTTCCATGAAAGGTATCCTATCCAGGACGATAGAGGTGGGCAGCTGAACCAGTGACACTTGCAAGGGCCTCGTTCACCACTAGATTCAAGGGTTGTCACACCAAACGAGCTCTTGTCACTTTAGATCAAGCTAAGAGCAAGATCAAGGGGGAGACCCTAGCCACAGGGCTAGCAAACCAACTCAAGACACACTAAGGGATATGAAAGGGAGAGAGGAGTGAGATCTTGAATGTATAGATCTAGATCTAGGATATCAATGTGGTACGTAGGGGTTAAGGACCGGTTGAGGAGGCTTAAGCAAAGGGTAAATGCTCAACCATGAAGGAAATAGATCACAATGAGATTTGAAATGGTAGATATAGATAGATCTAGTGCCTACAAGAAATACCCGAATTAGATCCACCTAGGGTTTATGGAAATATGTGTGAGATGGACAAAATGGGGAAGTTTAGGGAACCAAAAGGCACTAAAATGATTGCTTGAAGTTAGATTTGGAGTTTGGGGGTCTATCAAGCAATGCCCAACTGATAGATCTGGAAAAATAACCAATTACCCAAGGAGGGCGAATTGCCTAGAGGAGGACTAGTGCTAGATCCGAGAGTAAATGGAGTCGGTTTTGGCCCAAATTTGGTCTCTAGGGGTTTTCAATTATTTTAGACTTGGGTTTTGATTCTTAAGCCCAAATGATCGCAGGATCTATCAGATCATGGAATGGAAAACATGAAAATCAAAGAAAACTTTGTAGATCTTACTTGGAATTACTTGCAGCCGCCAAGCACATTGATTATCCTTTCACTTAGTTACAATTCCGAGCGAGATCCAAGTGGTTCCGAGTTAAAACGTGTAGATCCAAGGAGGAAATGCGCCCTCTTCACCTGCAAATTCAAACAATGTAAGTTAGATTTGATCCACAAATGAAGGAAGAACTATGCAAGACATCTCAAAGAAAATAACTCAATGGATGAAATCACAATTGGCTACTCCTTGAGATGAAGCGATTTGCCCCAACGATGATGGAGAAACCCTCACAATCAAACCCTCCAAGAAAATTGCACCCCTGCAAAAGATCAATTTGGCCTCCACGAAAATGTCTCGAAATCACATAAGTTTCACTAAGATGTCTATAAGAGAGATGCATTCCAATCATGTGCAAGAACATTCATCAAAGCATTCACAAGAGATCTTCAAAAAATTGTCTTTATTCCAATATTTCCAAGAGCCAAAAGTCCTTTTACAGATGGTGAGAGATCATATAATAGATCCTCACAATACAAAACCCTAAACCCCAAAAGTATGGAGGGATAGGATCAAAGATAGTACATCAAGATCAACGGCTAACAAGTGTCGGATAAAATATATATGAGATCACTCTAAAGGAGGGGGACATTCCCTTAATGATGCCCCAGGGGGGACATATGACATAATAAGTGACTAGATACATCAATATAACATCATAAAGGGGGGCTAGGAGGTATAACACATCTCCACTAGCAACCCCATATACATCATCATAAGATATAACATGTAGTGACCAAGGAACACTAGGACATGTCCCCCAAACATAGAAGATGACGCCCCCAAATGATGAAGAGGAGGATGTGTGGACCCCACAAGTGATGAAGACCATGCCAGAAGGTGAATGAAACATCAATAACAAGTCTCAGACCAATTTCATGTCATTTCCTTGCCCCACTAAGCCAAATCGATTTCCTTGTAAGCCATTCTTCCATGAAGTTTTTGCTGGAACATCACCCTAGAAAGATAAAAATGCTCATAACTCATTGTCAGGTGCTCTGAGGCCCCAACTGAGTGCAAAAATGAATATGGAGACATAGGAATATGGTTATGGTACCCATACCCCACATCTCTTCTGTAGCGCCCTAGGAGAAAATAAGACATCGCTGTGAGCCATCTTCATTCAATTTTTTAATGGTGCTCTACTGCTGGAAAATTAACTGGCCATATCATCAAGTACCTGTGCCCAGAACTGAAATTTGAGTGTACCAATGGACTCAGAATGTCCAAATCTACTAGGAATGAGTGCTCATATACCATGTGTCCATAAAGAAATGCATCTGTAAGTCCATCCATGCCCAAATAATAAAAAATATAGCCTGTAACTGCTGATAATAATAAAAATAATGCAAGCCATCATATAAAATCATTTCCTGGAGCATGGAACCATCTAATGGACACCAAATGGCCATGAATAACCAAAATTGAACATTGTCGGCCAAACTCATCCTGAAACCTATTGTTGACTTGGTCAAACTGGGTTGACCAGGTCAAGAATGATCCAGGTTGAAAATCGTTGATACTGCATGTACAAGTGGATGACATATGCTCCCTTATTTATATTAATAGAAAGACTAAATCATTAAGTGGCATTTAACTAGCGATCATGAATATAAAACATCAATATTAAGTCTAGATCAAAGCAACCAATCACTCCAAACAAAAGCCTCAAGTGTATACTCATTTACAGACTAGACCATTTTGCTAGTTATGAGTGAATGTGGAAGAAACAAGGATAGGCTAAAGGGTTTGACTTGACAACCTCAACACCGTGACCTCTCGGATAAAGGAGAAAGGGGAAACCACCTATACATATGTTGGATAGAAAACACTAGGGGATGGTGGTGCCTCACAAATGGGTGGGGTGGTGAGAGTGTTTCCAATAGACTCTAGACAATCAACCTTTATTGCAATTGATTTATCGTCAGCTTTGCACACTTTAAGATTTAACATTTAAATTTTTGATCAACTTTCACTAGCCATCCTCCAAGAGCAGGTGCCCTAAATAGCCTTATGGGCCTCAGATACTGACTCGGTTTGACCTCCATTGCTCGCCACCGTCCATAGGTGTTGTTATCACATATATAGTAGCCGGGCTACCATACATTATTTTTTTGATTCCAGTACACTTTTCAACCAGTTCCCTTGCATTGAGATACTGAGATGAGCATCTATTATGGATCATGTTTTTATATGGACAACAGTTTTGTTCCCCATGCCATGATTGAGTTTCAGGACACTCAGAGAGATGACCGATGTAGCCATTTAACTATTTATACAGAGCAGACAGTATTTCCCAGAGTTACAGCAGCAGTTTCAGAGGATAGATGATGGTTCAGATATTGTGCATTCAAGTATATGACTCAGCAGGTATATTTTGGTGTTATGGTTATATTGCTTTTATATTCATTCTTGTAGCTTGTCTTAGTATTGAGTATCATGATCTGGCGATCATATAGATATGTGGACTTGGTTGTACTTTTACACACATATATATATTTGTCCTTACTTAGACTTAGAAGTTTACTACCTATACTCATTGGTTTTACCCTCCCTAGGGAGAATAGAGGTGATCATTCCCACCATACTTTGGCTTGCTAGTGTTGGTCTCATTATTCACTGTCTTCATCCATTCATTACCTCCCAGTTTGTTCATTACCCTGACGTACTACTTGACTAGTGGCATGGAGGACCTTCCCCCACTGTAGCCTCTGTGTTGGATAAGCTTCCCTGTTTATTTGTGTCTCGGCTCTAGTTGGTGACAGAACTTACCTTTGGTGAGTTGGATTGTAGTCCTAAATCATTCTGGTCCGTTGTCCCGATGTTTGGCACTGGTACAAACTCCCCCTAGTCACTTAAGATGTGTTGGCTAAAACTGAAAGCTCATGTACCACTCATGGAAACTTATGTAAATTCACCCAGGAAACTGTAAACTCTAGAATGTGTTTATCAATACACATGAGTAAAGGGCAAGAATGAAAAGCTAAAATACTCCTTGAAGAGTATAATGAAAGGTCCCAAAAAGAAATGGTTCTTAAACTCTATATCTAAACAATTGTTGACCTTATATATGTATGTACAAACATGCCCTGGATGCAAGCTGCAATTAGTTGTGCTTATCAGCACACCTGAGATCCGAAGGGTTATGTAGGCCAAAAAGGCCATGAAATGAAATCAATGGATCCTAATGAAACTGGATCATCTTTTATAAAAGTAGACATGGTGCCTAAGTTGAATAAGCACTCTTTGAACAACTTACCCATCTGTGAGACACAGCCATCCCCCATGTTACTACTTGTCCAGCATATGTTACTAGTGTGTATTCCTTTTACATTTCCAAAGTGTCATGATGTCAAGTCGGTAGTCATCCCTTAGCCTAGCCATTTTATTTTTAGCCTTCACCCTCCACTAGCAAATTGATTACAACTGTGAAGTGAGTATGGTCTTGAAAGTCTGGTCTGAGTAATAATAATAATTAATGACTTTATATATTTGGTTTTAGATTGCCAATAATGATTAGTTCTTGCTATAATTGCTACTTGAATGGATTGTAGAGCATGCTTTAACCTTTGACACCTTGCAGCAGGTGATGTAGCTTGAGTTATATTTTGGGTCATGTTGACTTGGTCAAACCCAGTTTGACCAAAAGTCAACCACAGGACATGAGGTGGCAGACCTCAGATGATACAGAGATATGATATATGGTCGGGTACAGGTCACCATGATGGTTCTATGCAGTGGTTTCAAGCTTATGATGATGATTTGTGCTTTTCAGCACTTTTGCAGGTTATTATTATTTGGTCTACCAGATATGATGGACATTTATTTTTGACCATGTAGAGGTCTATATGGTGTATGAGTACACATCTTAGATGAATTTGGGCTCTCTGAGTCCAATGAGACAGTGTAATTTCAGTTCCAGGCAATTATAGTGACTATTAGCCTCAGTTGGCTATCCTAGTGCAGTTTTGGCCTATCAGAGGCCCTGTGAGAGTAGTGATGAGATTTGTTGAGTTCACCTAGGGAGGTGTGCATGGGGGGGGTGGTCCAGCCACTTGATATTACCATATTCCCCCCTCCCAGAGAGCCTGGTGGCCTCACCTTGACAGCGCAGGCACTCCAGGAGGCAGTTTGGGCATGTTCACATTTCCCGAGGTAGTTAAAAAATGGTAAAAATGGCTACTGAGGGATTCGATTTGGGATACTAAGGCAAGGGATTGGCATGGGATGACTTGTGATGATGAGTGAGATGTCTTCCACACCTTCTCCAGCAGTTTCAGCTTCCAGTGGGAACCACACCCATCACTTTTGGCATTTTATTTGATTTTCTGGAGCCTCCAAAGGCTCACGACTTTCCTAGAGGGGCACGATTTGGTGCTTAGAGCATTATTTTATTGATATTGTGCCATGGGGATTGACCAAGGGTGTTAGAAATTACCCCTTGGACCCACCATGAGCTAGATCTTATGTTTTATCATTTACTTTTGGTGGGACCCCCTCTCCTAGGGCGATTTGGTCCATTGATATATTATATTGTTATATTGATCCATGTACTTTCATGTTGAGCTCATCTCAACCATTGATTAGATCACTTTGATCTTTTAATCTTAGCCACTCATCCAAAAAGTGGTTAGGGTTTTGGTGCCTCTCCTTCCTATTTAAAGGAGAGAACTCCTCATTGTAAAGGGGACTTTTGGACACGGATTATTGGAATAGAAAAATACTATTGCATCTACTTGTTGTGCTGTGGTGAATGCTTTTGGAGTTCGTTCGTTGGTTCTTCCTTTGCACTGGGTTATTGGAGATTATCTTGCTATACTTTTGTCCATGTATTTTTCATCTACAGGTGGAGGCCGAATTGGTTCAAGGAGGACGCATTGGTACGGGAAGACTCTCCCTGCTTCTTCTTCTGGTTTCTTCATTGGTAACAGGGAGTATTACTGTCTTAGTACCTTCTATTTCATGTTATCATTTTCTTTTCACTTGTATTTCCTCCATTTTTGCTCAACTGATTGAAATCGCTTTCCTTGGTTGACAGGAAGAGGAGGTCGCACGTGTGGACTAGGGAATCATCTCAAGGCAAGAGAAATCGAAGATCTCCCATTTGATCTCCGCGGGAACTTTCCTCAACAACAAGGAAACCTCACCCATCACTCAGGTATGATCTCAAGGTAAATTTCTCATTCCATGATCTATCCATTTGTCTAAGTCATTAAAACCCTCATAAGTTAAAACCCTCATTTTACATTTTCTCAGATCTACTTAGATCTAGTGGTCTTTTGGGTAAGATATTGAAAACCCACCTCTATAGCATCCACGACAATTTGGATCTATAGTTTGGTGTGGATTGGCTTCCATTTGACCCCTTTCCCAAGGAAACTTAGCCTCTCCAAGTGAGGTCGCACTCCTTGTTTGGGTGAGTTCTGCTAGTTCTAAGACCTGGGTAGGTGAGATCCCACTTGATTCACACTCTCTTCACTTGATAACCTACCCCTAGTACTTCACCTTGTTGATTTTCACCTTGTGGGCCCCATTCCTCATTTTGAGGGTTGTGCCCCACTTGGGTCACATGGTGATGCACTTTGAATCTCAGATCTACTGAGATCTAGCCATTGGATGCACTTGATCTTCAAAACCCACCTTGATTTACACCCTGACATCCCTGATCTACATTTTGGTGGACATCCAACTCCTTTTGGCCCATTTACCAAGGCACTAATCCTTCTCCAAACCCTCACGAATTTTTTGAGTTGGTGAGTTCGCTTGGGGTTTGATCTCTGTCTAGTTGCTTGCACACCTAGACATTGTCATATCCTCTCATCAAGCACAGTTAGAAATCCCTAACTGTCAGATCTCTTATTTAGGACACTTTCCCTGTTTTAAGGGTCATGTTTCCCAAGGCAGTTGGTTTTGACCATTTGAAACTAGCTTTGAATCCTGGAATCATACTTAATCCTTGAATCATTGTGTCATATTTCACTATCATATCACACCTTTCTTAAACTTTCACAGTGGTCCTAACTCCTCATTTCTAGGGTTCCATACCTGTCACTCTACGTACTTCATTAGATTGATTTGATCTGGTGATTGGGTTGATCTCTCCTATTGGGAGTAGATCTGGGTCTCCCCCTTGCTATCTTAGCTTTGATAGCTAAAGCGAAGAGTGCCTTGGTTGGCGTGACAACCATCCATCTGGGAACCAAGGCCCTCTTGGTTCACCACTTTAGTTGCCTGTCCCCTCTACCATACACCTTGGATCCATCTATAGGGGTAACTACGAGATTGGTGATAACAAGTGCGATGGAGTTACCGCCCCGTTTCCCTGTAGGGGTGTTGTCTGCCAGATTGCACACCAGCAACGGAAATATTTCGAAAGCTGTCTCCCTCACTGGAAAGTGGGGAGAGGTGTGGCCTTGGGGACAAGCAATGAGCTAGGTACTGTCACCTAAATCCCAGCTCCTCCATTTAGGATAACTCCTAACGAAACCAAGGGGGGTAGTCCCTACAAAGAGTTGACTATGGCTCAATGTGTTTTAATGTTTTAAGATGAAGTGATGCGGATGGGTGTTGTTTAGGAGTTTTTTTGTGATGAGACCAAATTATAAATGTGATAAACAAGATAAAAAAAAATCCACATTTCAAAATAAGATATCAAAATGACAGTACGTTTCAAGATTTGAAGTTCAAAAATGCATCCAAAAGATAAAGTAAAACCACAAGGACAAATGGTCCTGATCAATATATGAATTTTAAATAACCAGTGCCTTATGGAGTCAAAGAATAATAAAGATGTGATGTTGAATGTGTGTGTCTTGAAAGGTATTGTTCGTGAGATCATTGTGCAAATTATCTTGATGAATTACAAGTTTTAATGGTCTTGATTATCAGGCTAACAACAAGGATATCAAAAGTCCGTAAATCATACTGGTAACCTCTTAGATGATAGGTCGAAGCCACCCAGATTGCAAAAGGGTAAGTGTTCAATTGGCTTGACCACCTTTGAGTCTGATGGCGGGATTTCGGCACCACCTGTTTCAGGAAACTTCCTTAGTAAATCTCGAAAAGCAACGTTGGTTCGTTGGTTGGGGTAAAATTTTATTAAGTTATCTCTTGTGAGATTAGCAAATCCAACACCTTTATGAGTACTAGCCCAACCCTTTCAGGTTGGCAGAGCATATGGGTGTTGGATAATTGACCAAGATAAATTAATTATGAAGGGATGTGAGTTGGAATGTTTTATTATTAAAGCATAGTTCAACTCTCCGATAGAGAGCGCTCTTGACTTAGTCTTAAGACCAAAGTTCAAGAGACTTTAATGAATCTAAATGTCTAATGCAAGGGAAATGCAACAACTAAATGCTCTCCGACAGAGAGTGCTCTTGACTTGGATTTGGCCAAGTTCAAGAGACTTTAGTTCTTTTTATGAAAATGAAGCAGTTGTAACTTTAAGAACAAAAATGAAGCTTTAAAATGACTGAAAATAAAAAGATGATAGCAAGATTATAACAAGATGCTTGAAATAAACTGAAAATAAACTTAGTGTTCTACCAAATAGTACTAATCTAAAAGTGGGATCTACCTCTGAACAAGGTTAATCACTAGAACCACTAGTCCTTGAGACTTTCCAGCTAGCTAAAACTTCGGCAAGGAGGCTAATGGGAAACGAGAAGCTACCACAAAGCTATGTGGCCTTTGGGATGCAATCCCAAAGTTTGCTTACTCTAGTCAAAACTTGGAAATGGAGTACAAAAATGAAAAATTAATCTAAGAACTAAAAGAAAAAGAGAGATCTAGTCTAAGCAAAGCACAACACTCTTCCTCAAATGGGGAAGAAGAACCCAAAAAGTGGAGGACTCCTCCACTTAGCTTTTTATTAATTTGATACAATTGCCTTGGGAATGAGATCCTTGCAAGGTCTTTTGAGAAAAATGAAATAACTAATGAGAACTTTAAACTTGGAAACCCTTGAGGGATTTTTACAAAGGATAGTGAAAATCTTGGTCTTCTTGGTTCAAATTTCTTCTTGGTTTTGTGTTTCAAATATTCTTGTTTTTGCTTAAAAGGTTTTCCTCTTGCACACTTACACATAAAACCACTTCAAGGCACCCATTATAGTTAATCCAAATCAAACAAAAGGAAACTAAACTAAGATGGAAAGCAAACGAATGCAAGCTAAACTAATGCAAATGTAAACTATATGACAAGTAGATCAATTATACCAATGCATGCGAGTTAATACTAAATCCAATGAAACAAATTAACTAAGCAAACAAGAAATGCTAACATGAGACTAACTATTAACTTAAGCAATTCGTTTTTTGTGTTTTTTAGGGCTCTTTTGGAGAGGGACGAGAGGGAGAAATGGAAGCTAGAAGAGGATGGACGAGAGGAGCTAAGGAAGACAAAAACGAATAGTATGGTGAGGGAAAAAGATTGGGAGCAAGGTGAGGATGTAGGAGCCAAAAAAGAGTGGAAAAGAGGCCACAAATGAGGTAGGATGAAGCTAGGCTTAGGGAGAAAAAGTTAAACGAATGGAGAAGGGGAAGAAGGCTTGGAGAGATAAGTTGGACGAATGGATGAAGAGCAAGGTTGGAGCGAATGGATGAAGGGAGAGGCTTAGAAAATCAAGTCAAAAAAGGGAGACAATGGGGAAAACTAGATAGCTAGAAGATGGAAGCTAGGGTAACCAAGGTAACTTGTTTTGAAAAAGCTTGTTGATGGAGGAAGAGGCCAAACTCTCCTATTCGTTTCTTCTCTTGAGATAAAAAGATCCTTTGGGAACCTGCAAGAAATTTTGATTAGGTGCTAATAGCCATTGATGGTCAAAGAGTAACTTGATCTCCAAGTCATTCTCCACCTTGTGTGAATCCTGCAAAACCCTTACACATTAAACAAGCCAAACCGAATAGTACGTTTCTAACAATTATAGAACATATACTAAATAATGAAAAGCTTGAAGTAAAAGGTAAGGTGAGAAAGATATCACCAAGCAATGTGAAAGACAACCCCAAAAGCTCTTGTATGGACCTCCAAAGTCACCGATTTATTCAAAACTTAAACAAATATTACAATGATTTTTGGGCAGAGTGTTCATGCTCAAAATATCCATGAGAGAATGGCCAAAATGGAATCTATTTATAGCAAAGACAAGCTACCTAACACTGTTGGAGCCAAGGCCGCAGCTATGGTAAAAGCTGCGAATTTTGAGGAAAAAGCACAAGTATGGAAGAGAAAGTGCTAAAGTTTGAGTAAGCGCCAATTTTGGGACAGAAGCAGACGGTGCGCAGTACGGTGCCAGATGGATAATCTCAGCGCAGATTATGGACCGAAAATCGTGGAGCTCGCGCGCACGTCAGAAGAGAATAAAGGTAGCTGAGTAGAAAGCCCAGCTACCACAATAAATGAAGCAATGGAGTAGAGGGCTCAGCTACCCTCATTAAGGCTAAGTACAGAAGTTATGGTTGCTCGGATCAAGGAGGAGCAACGGACCAAAGCATTGAAGGCGAAGGACAAGGCGCCCATACCCGCAAGCTGCGCCGAAAATCATGGAGCCTGCAGGAAGCGGCGACATGACTACAAGCGGCGCCTACAATACACCTAGCCATGTCTGTGGTTAGGGTTTTTGGGGATTACTGCTGGGAAAGGCCCACAGTTTTGTAAAGGTGCGATCGCCATGGCCACCTATATATATGTATAATTGTAAAGGGTAGATGTTAGTTAGTTAGTTAGTTAGTTAGTTAGTCAGTTAGCTAAGCCTGTGAGTGAGCTAGGTAGATAGTAGATACTAGATGTAAGAAGGAGTGATCGGGTTGATCATCCTCTGTTACGATCTTGTTGGTTTTTTTCTACCATGTTGCTAGAAAACAGGAGTTAGAGCTGGTTAGTAGTGAAGCTAATCCTTGAGTTGCAGACAGTCTGAGTCGACGTCTGAAATATTGTAATCTCTGAAGAGGAAGAGACTAGATCGAGAGAAGGGCTCCCAGCTGTGTGCGTGGAGTTTCCTGGAAAGATCTAAGGCTGCAGTTGTGTGCGCAGCATATTGTGTAATTCTATCATTTTCTGGTTAATATAAGATACTCCCATGGACGTGGTTTTCCCTGTGGAGGTGGACTTCATATTTCTCGTTGCGGGAAGCTATGATTGAGGTGATTGCCTGTTTTAGTTTACTACCAGCGTATACATGAATGTTGCATTATCTTTATGAGTGTGTTGAATAAGTTCTTGGAGCTTCCTTGGGGATTATAATCATTAAGGGTCGAAGGAATCGGTAAGATGCTCACGCCGCAGTGATAGAGGAATGTGTTGCTGCGACGGGCGCGCAAGCGGAACGACACATAGAATATCGACGCAGAGGATAATTGGTCCTAGCGCGGGAGTGGAAATACCGCGCAGCTAGGCTGCTGAGCGGGAGATGAGGGCTGCTGCGCTCAAGAGTCTGAAGAAGGGTCAGAAATTCACCTTAGAGGAATCGTCGAGGAAGAAAGAGCAGTCTCCGAGTCGCCTAGGTTAAGGAAATCTGATTCCTTAGCCCCCCCATAGCCACTTCGGGTGAGACCTCAAAATCCCAATCATATCCAAGTTAAGCCAAGTCTCGGAGTTAAACTCCACCAAAAAGTCAAGTTGTATTGATTGAGATGAGGAGGTGGCCTCCACCTTGGCAAGGTGCCCCTCATCTCCATTCTTGGAATAATCACCCATCAAATAGGCATGTGCCATGTGGTAAACTCAATCTCCAACCAAATATCAACGTGAGCAAGAGGATATGCGTGAGCTTCTGTGATGGATAGCTTGGAGTGCAACTCGCCTTTGTTTGAGAGATTTGGTGGTTGAGAGTGGGAGGTGGCATCCACCTAGGCAAGGCGCCCCCACTCCCATTCAATGCAACTCAATACCTAACTCAATCACCAATAAATATTCATCCACATCACCCAATTCGAGTTTGCATGCATGGAGGGCGAATTAGCTTGAAGAGATTTGCTTGTGCTGACTGTATACTCAACTGAATGATGATTGAGATGATTGGAATCTTCTTTAATGTCCAGTGCCATGTCAATTAGCCTTTTATTTTATTCAGATTGATTTATTTTGGAGAGATTTGGATTATCTCCAAAATATTCATTTTTATTATTTTAATTAATAATTTCTCTGTAACTGGGTTTTTTGAGAAATTATTAATTATGAGGCCTAATTGAGATCCGAAACTTAGGAGAAACTGGTCCGGGGATCATGAATGATTTTTGGCTTAAGTCTGGAGCCTTCAATCACTGAATTCGGATCCTGGATGTCTGACATATTACAAATTGAAATTTCTCCATTTAAACTATAGAGAAATTTATTAAAATTTTAAAAATAATTAAAAACCCAAAATCGGAGGACCCGGTAAATTTTTTTTGAAAATTTTTCTGAGGGTTCTAGGGACCTAGGACATGACCAACACCTATTCTAATAGTTTCTAGTAGGCTTATATACATAAGTTGGACTCTAATAACCCCCCATGGCTAAAATTTTCAAAATCGGGCATTCCAGCTTTGGAGGAAGCGGGAGAAAACCTCATCGATTATAGATTGGCTATAGGAAAAGTATAATTGACAAGGGAAGAAACTCCCTGGAATACCTTAGTTGCTTAATCAAGTCATAGGGGATCGAGACACTCAAAATCCTACTAACACACTTTATTACAAACCCTATGGGGCCATGGTCATGTCGATTGAAAAACAAAACTTACTAGCCAACACTGGGTAGGCACAAATGCTAGATCATCTGATACACTGGAGTACAAACATTCATCATGTTTGTCAAATGGAAGCTCTTCAGATAATCCAACTATGGTACAAATAAGTTGGTAACAAGGGGCAAACAACCTTACATCATACAAAGGATGAGTGCTCATCCCTTGGCAACTGACTAGCTACGGAAGACATTTTATTTATTTGCAGTAGTGTTTAGCAACACTGTTTTTGCTGACTTTTGCATCCATTTAGATATGACATTTAAGTTCCGATGCATTAGTGTCTAAAAACACTTTTGTTAGGAATACTTGGTTCAAGGACTAAAGGAGAACATCCCTGTCACAAAAATCACACACTCCAGAGTCAAGACACAAGGTAAACATGGAGTCTATCAAACATAGAGGCATAAGTGGGGGAAGTCCTGGATATCACTAGTTAAGGTGTAAGTCGGGATCATCTAAAAAACAGAAGATAACAGATGGATGGGGAAAATGACAAGGTGATGCCATGACTAGTAAAGACCCTATGGGGAATGACCAAGTCCATACTATGATAAGGGCATGACCAATGAGTATACATAAGAACCTCTTACTTAAAGCAACTGAATCACCTCTACTCTAAACCATCAAATAAAAGCAAGATAGAACATCGCCAATGCATAACAACCATATGCCTAGTCCAACTACTAAGATAAGTAAATGAGCAAGATAAACATCTAAGTACATAAACCATATACATGTTGGGTCATATACCTGCATCTACAACCTGTAACATCTAAATGGCACTGAAACACTGCTACCATATACATCATGGGCACTAACATCATCTCTGCCCTGAATGGTGAAGATTGGCTAACTTAGTCATCGACCTGGGGTCATGAAGCTCAGTCCTGACATGAAACTGAAAATGTACATGCTCTGGGTCCACTGAATGTAAGAGTGATCATCATCAAACTGCTCATCAATTGTTTCTCTCGTGCATAGCATAGCAAAGGACTGGCTTAGGAATATGTAAATTTCCTTAAAATCCAACTAGGGCTAGATGCATGCCAAATTAATTTCTAACAAATAACCACACATGGATTTCTTCACTATGCAACGGAAAATAAATATTGAAAGAAATATAGCAACAATCACATCAATGGAGACAACACTATTTTTTTGGGTATAAACCCCCGGACAAAACCCAAGATGGGAAAACCGGTGCAGCAGTATGAGATCTTTATTTTATTCCAAAAAATATGGAGCCTTTTACAAATAAGAAAATCTATTTTTCAGCCCACAATGGCAAAACCGAATCACACAGAAATATTGAGAAAAACCTGTGAAATGGGCACAGATCCCAATGCAACAACTCTGCTGCAACAGTACAGTTGTACGGATCCATACGACCTGTTGTATGGAATCTGTATGGACTGTATGGAATCCTTACGGATGTACAGACTGTACCGTTGTACGGTCACCTCTGCCTGCTCACTCTGTCTCTCTCTCCTCTGCGCTGCCTTCTTCTTCGAATGGCTGCTCCTCCGTCTTCTTTGTCAAAACTCTTCTTCTCACAATTCTCTTTCTCCATCTCTGTCAAAATGCAATTGTGTGTCCTCTCCACCAATTTATCTTTCTTATATAACTCATTGGCTAAGTGAATACCCTAATCTCACTATAGATCTATGGATGAGATCCTCCAGTGAATTCAATGGCTAAAATTAAATCAGCCATTACTTTAATATTTTTCACTTTTACTTTATTTAAAAAGTATTCCAATTAGTCAATTAAAAATTAGATCAGTTTAATTAATTTTCCAAAGAAAACTTAGGAAAAGTTAATTAAATACATTTTATTGGCTTCTCCAATTAATGTCTTCTTCATGTAAGGACACATGCATGCAGGAAGACCTTCCTTCGTTGTTACTTTCTAACAGTGATTCCATGACTAGTAAAGACCCTATGGGGAATGACCAAGTCCATACTATGATAAGGGCATGACCAATGAGTATACACAAGAACCTCTTACTTAAAGCAACTGAATCACCTCTACTCTAAACCATCAAATAAAAGCAAGATAGAACATCGCCAATGCATAACCACCATAGCCTAGTCCAACTACTAAGATAAGTAAACGAGTAAGATAAACATCCAAGTACATAAACCATATACTTGTTGGGTCATATACCTGCATCTGCAACCTGTAACATCTAAATGGCACTAGAACACTGCTACCATATACATCATGGGCACTAACATCATCTCTGCCCTGAATGGTGAAGATTTGCTAACTTAGTCATCGACCTGGGGTCATGAAGCTCAGTCCTGACATGAAACTAAAAATGTACATGCTCTGGGTCCACTGAATGTAAGAGTGATCATCATCAAACTGCTCATCAACTGTTGCTCTCGTGCATAGCATAGCAAAGGACTGGATCAGTAATATGCTCAAAACTGATCCGCAATCATGGTAGCCCCTGCTACTATGGATGTGACAACAGGTACCTTCATCTTCATACATAAGGATGAGAATGTTATCGACAAGATCTTGAACAACGTTTTCTTCATGCAAGCCTTCTGAGGACTGATCTTCATCATGGATTTTTTCGACAAGGTCTGCTTTATGGGAGTTGTCAATGGATTGATCTTCGTCATGGCACCCTTTTGCAACAATCCTGAACGAATCGTAAAATCCTCGCATCTCTTGAATCCTAGGTGTTGCTCACTGAAGTTGCATCATGGTGGACAACTTGTGAACCACAGAAGACTTGAACAATGTCATTGCTCATTTGCTAGAGTTCAGTGTTCATCAGGCAAAAGTTTTTGCCCTTTGTAATAATTTGCATGTCTAGACCCCTGCAGGGGAATTGTAAGAAGTTGGTCTATGCATGCATTTTTTATGAAAGGCTTGGCCAACCTTAGGGTTTGTTATCAGGGGGATACTCTAGAGTGTTTTTTCCTTAGGAACTATGCGTTACTCTTCAGTGACGTATCATTCCTGAGTTTTTCACTCACACCTCCAAAACTGGAGTATTTCCATGATGGTAAATTTTGAGAGGTTATTAAAGCCTACTAAAATATATTTTTGTAACATGCTAGCTATCCCGAATAAGTCATATGGACATGCACTAGGTCCCCTAGGAGTTTGAAGTCATTCCGACAAAAATAAAATTTTCCATAAATTAGACCATTTTTTTAATAGTTTAATTGGAAAAATTCAAAATGTAATAAAAGTATCGTCTAGAGGTGGAATTTGGCGTGGGGAGACTTGTTTTGACGCTCAGAGCATCCTCTTTACCCTAGTGCCCACTTTCTCCTTTTTCCGGGCAGCTACGGTGTCCCCGAGAGCATTTTTTGCTGAGGCATCATTTTGGCATTTAAATGCTAAAAATTGAGAAAATGCACTAAGTGCCAAAAGTAAAAAAAGGACAAAGATGATTAAAAAATTCATTTGGAAGAGTGGCATTATGGTTTAAAGTGAAGGTTGAATACATCAATTACTAAAAGAGTCATTTTTGGATGACATCACCAAGTCAAAGTTTGATTTTTAATTTGTGAATTCGCCCCTCCGTCACGTGATGGACTTCGAAATATGGTAGGTGGGCAATTAAGTTGTGTGGTGGGCGATGGTTATAAGGCATGAGAGGCGTCTCTCTCATGAGGTGGCAGCCACCTCACCTTCACACCAACCTACTCCGAATTCTCAACGTTCATCTCTCCAGCGTTTAAGATGTGCTCATTCATGTCTTGGGCGTCAACCTTTGTGTGGCAGCCATTGTATGGAGGGTGATAAAAACAAGGTGGAAGGGGAGGCGCCTCCCTTAGGTGGCAGCCTTCCCCTTTAATGGAACTCAAGATCTCACTCCAATCAAGAGATTGGAACATATACATGTCTCTCCTCAACCCTAATTCGACCTCTCCTCATTGAATTCGAATTTCTCTTTGAGAGGCTATTAAAGCAAGGTTCTTGCTCCATTATTCCTATGGATGCATAGAACCTTTGCTATTTTGTATATTGTGCTATTGAGTAATATATTTTCAGACTTTGGAGATCCATCGCGTGCATCTTGTGTTGGAATGTTATACATATGAGATGATATTGTTGCTATTTTTATGCTATTTCATGCTTTCATTGTGTAGATTTAGTCTATTGGATATAGAAGCAAACATTTATTGTTGTTAATTTGTTTGTTTATGCTTAGATATTAGGAGATTCAAATGTAATCGACTGTATTCGATTATACTTAGATTCATTTGGTCTCATTTTATTCTAACATACTAAGTTTCACATTGTTTTTTGCAAGTTTTGGCATTGTTTTAGCTGTAGATCCAAAGGCTCAAGGGGATTGAGAACTCGGTTGTTCTTCCTTTTCTTAGGCAACCATCTTTCTTCTAACACATTTGTATTTCAGATATCTTTCAAAGCTATTTGCAAGAGACAAGGGCATTGGAAAAAACAAGTTTCATCCATCTCTTTTAAACAAACTATCTCTTTTCCCAACTTTTTTCTTGTTTTCCTTAAGAAGTAGATCCATTCTCATGCTTAGTATTTAGATCCATTCTTCTTTCAGCATTGCCTAACTAGTTTAGATCTGATATTTCAATTAAAAGTTTTATCATTCATTAGATCTAGGCTAGATTTGAGATTTTCTATACTTAGAATTTTTTTTCAAATTTTTTTATTTTTTCATTGTCTTTCCCATAATATTTCAACACTTTTAGCTTGTTGGTTTTTAGCAGGTCTGGACATAAAAGTGAAGTTTTGGAGTGACCAAGACCATTAAAGAAGGCTTAAAACAAACAAGTGGACACCCAATTTGTTGTAACACTATTGTATACCATTGTAAGCTCTTAGATCCAAATTTAATGGACTAAGAAGCACTTTATTTTCAGCATAAAATTGTAAAAGATTTAAACCAGAGTAGTGGGGTAACCAACACCCACATCCCATCCCCCTAGGGGTATTTGTGTATTTTGTCAATTTTCATGTGTTTGCAATCTTTCTAACTCCACCCATTCACACACTCACTTTTGAAGTGCAGGGTGTATCTTCCATCTAATTTTGCATTTTAATAATTTTCCATTTTTGCAAAAGTAGAGTAGAAATAAAACTGTCTTCGTCGCCACGAAGCATGCTCTCACCTTCACCCAAAGGCAATTTTGCTGATTAGTGGAGGTTGATCAGAAAGTGACGCATAAGATTGGCCATCAATATATTTTCATTTATAAGTTTTGTATTTCAATTTCATAAGACTCTTGAACTTAGCTGAAAAGCAAGTCAAGAGTGCTCTCTGTCGGAGGGTCGATGGTTACTTGCTTCAAAACTTGAATAAACTATTTGCCTACATTGTGTATGCTCTACCCACCAGCAGTACATCTGAGCTGTGGGATACCAAAAGCAGCTGGAAGCACTTTTTAATTCTCACATTTAACTTAATCAGCCACCTAATAAAATTAACTACCCACAAAATAGTGAAAATCTGACACTTCGAAACTAGTTTTTGGTGGAGAATTTCTGCTTGGGGACGCTGGGTAGTTGTACTCTGATCTCGGGGCACCGTTAGACTACATCCTTGTTGGTGTAGTGTTGAACACACGTTCAGGGTATTGACAGTCCAACATGTCCTTGTACGGAAGCACCAAATTCTAGATTTCCGAACATTCCTCTCTGTTGCTTTACGGTATATCGAGAGTTTCCTTTCTTTTACCTAATCAAGATTCATTTTAATAATTTAAAATCAACCAAGATACAATTGCATAACATTTACTTTTCCAACATTTCAATTTCACACTATGTTTTGACTCCATAAGGCACTAGTCCTTGCACTTTTCATTTTCTTTTTATCAATATCAAGTATTTGTGCATCTTTATATTTCACAGTGATTTATCTAAACTTATGCTGGTGAAAGATTCTTTAACTATTGTTGCAGTTACATCTTGAACCTTTAATCAAAAACTCCCAAAAACATTAATAAACAATTCATCACTTAATTGGAAGACCCTAACAACCTTAGTAACTTTCCATAGGGACTACCCCCTTTGGCTTTCGTTGAGAATTTTTCCTAAACGGAGGAGTCAAGAACCAAGTGACATACTTGACTTGAGACTTGCCACCAAGGGCACACCGAGCAACAACAAGGATTTCTGCTGTGACAAAGACGGTGTGTGATCCGGCGGCAACACCAGGTGTCCATTGGTCCATGTCGTTGTGACACCAACGTTTACATAATATTTCCAGAAAGTCTGCATAAGAGGAAATTGTCCTTGCTTCAAGAGACTCATACCACTTCTTGGAATAGTCTTTAAAACCGAAAGATAAAAAATTCATCATGTCATCTTCATAGAGGATGCCTCTCTCGCTCTTAAACTGCATAAATGTTATCAAATATGGTGTACCTGAATCTTCATTGCCATTAAATTTTGGAACTTCAGAGGGATCTACATCTATTGGTTCATGGGGAGGAGCCCAAATATTTGAAAAATTCAAAGGGCCATCCATATAAACATTCGTCATGTTGCATGAAATTCTTTAATGGATTCCCAAGATAAGCTCCTTTTCAACAGCTAAGGGCTTGTTTCTTACTCTTGCATTTCTTTCAGTTTTTCTTCGGAGGAGTCGCCAGATAAGACCTACCAAGTTAGTACTCAACAACAATCTTATCGAAGTACAAAAACAAGAACTTGCCTCAACTTTGCGAGAATCATCATATGTTCCTGAAAATAGATTTAGCCCTAGAGCCAAATGTTGTATTGCTTGCCAGGCTTCTTGTTTATAGAGTCTCCAGGTAAGATCTGCAAAATTAGTCCTTAACAATAATATTTTCAAAATATCAAGCAAAGACTTACCTCAATTTTCTTACTGAATGTCGTTCTTGCTAGGGAGATGAAAAATGAGGAAAATGAGGACACCCTTCAAGATCTATGGATAAATCCACTAGGGATAATTTGATGGGTGGACAAGAATTATCAAATTGCAAATATTTTTGTATTTTTGAATTATTTAGATTTTTAGGGTTTTTCCAACAATATTTAGATTTTAGGGTTTTTCAATGTATAAAAATGCATGTAAATAAAAGAAAAGTAAATTGGTAAAAGAGAGATGGTTTTGTTGAAAAGATAGGGCATATGATTATTGTCTCAATCCCTAGGGCATTGAGAGATTGATACTAATGTCCCTCTCTTAGAATGGGTTTCTACACTTGCAATTAGGGCATCAACTAGCAACCACTAGGGTTAGGTAGAAGAGCCTAATTAGGGCAAGAGGAGAAGTCCAAGGCCCAGTAACAATGGAGAGCTCCTATGGAGAGAAGGTCTCCTCATGCCAGGTTTACAAAATACAAGCAAGAAACCCTAACACTTTAGAATAATGCACCATAAAAGCACCATCAAACTAGGTTAGAAGTATAACTTACCAACATTTAACAAAGATGAGCAAGATCGCATTAGGTCACCTTTGTGCTTGAGTTATTAGAACCATTCACTATCATTAACCAATAGCATGTGTAAAAGAAACCCTAGAACTTCATCACATCAAGCTTCAAGAGAGAAAGATCATCCCAAGAGAGGTGCACATAGCATCAAGAGCTCTAATAAACCAAGAGAAAGAGAAAAGATCTCATAATGAACCCATATCTTGTTATGTTTTTACAATGAGAGTGAGGCTCTATTTATATAAAGACTAACCTCACTTAATTTTAAGTAATTAGCTTACATGATAATGTGAAAGTATAACATTTTGGCTTGCTCACCCACTCTAAATGACATAAAATAACAAATAAAATGTGAAATTAGGCTACACCAAGTGCTAGGTGTGCCAAAAGGAGGACGTCATACCCCTACTAACCCCAACAGATGTGTGCCCTCAACGTCCTCCTTCATTATCCTTGTAGACTTCTTCAATAAAGAAGTACAAATTGTGGTTACATATCCCAGAGGAGGGGTAAAATAGGTCCAAGTGAGCAAATAAGGTGTGCTAAACAAATGCTATCACATTTTACATGGAAAATAAATGAGTGTGGTCATGTGTCCAAGTGATTAGTCCCTCAAGGGCACCAACCCCTATAGGGTGAGCACCTCTTGAAGGTGGAAATCAAGCAGACCATCAATGACATGATTAGGGGTATTTAGCCCCAAATCAACACTTTGTGCTTCAACTTGGCCTTTATATCAAATTTTTTTATCCCCTTCCCTATGGGGACCTGTAGGGAATGCTACATATACTATGAGGCATAACACCTAGTTTGATGATGACACTCTTTTCTTGGGAGGATCCTCCACAGTGAATGCACATAGGTTTAAGCAGGTTTTAGATTTCTTTGTTGAGGCCTCTAGAGGGCAAGTCAATGTAGGGAAGAGTTAAGTTTTGAGTTGGAACATTTCATCTTTGTTGTTACAACATATAACCCACATCTTTGGATTTGTTGGCCAGTTCCAATGGAACTCCTTCACTTACTTAGACACTCCTGTTTCTTTGAAGATTCCCGAAGCAATAGATTGGGTTCAAGTAGTCCAAAAAATCAAATTGAATATTTAGGCTTGGGGGGCTAAATGGTTGCTCCCTGCTGGTAAAATTGTCCCAATTAGGTCTGTTCTTACTTCTTTCCTCTCTTTCCATATATCAATGCTCCACTCCTCTAGCTCTAATTCATATAATGAATAGCATTGGGAAGGAAATTTGGGAATTTTTGTGGCAAGGGGGCAAATCAAACCAGAAGAGAGTCCATTTTCTTAGATGGGACATAGTTAGAGTCCCTTTAATCAATGGAGGACTAGAGATAAGAGATCCAAAGTTAATCAATTTGGCCTTGGGAGCCAAAATTATGTGGAAGCTCATTTTAGGACACACTGAATGGTGGAAAGAAGCTTTTAGGAAGAAATACCTAAGAGGCACTAGATTGAGGTGTATTGATCGGAACATGGGCGGCAGAGGGACAAGCATATGGCACTTGTGTAAAGCAGCTAGCACAATATTGCAAAAGGGGTTGTTTTGGATCCCCGGGAATGGGAAAAACATTGATATTTGGAATGATAGAATTATGGGGCGAGCCCTTCTTGACACAAAGCTAGCTTTAGCATAGCTTTGGAACTGGTTGATGAGCAACGGGATAAAAACACTATTTGACATTTCAAAGAGGGAAACTTTAGGGTAATGGAAGAACTGGAGGTAGCTAGAAATTCTAGATAATTTTCAATACCATTACACAACTCTCTTATCCATGATGTAGACCGTTGCTCCTCTCAATTGGGAAGCAAAAGGCTGTTGAGGTTGGGGCAGGGATGGAATTTATACAGTAAGAGGAGGATATCAATATCTTCTTGACAAATTACCTCAGCCCCCATAGTAAAAAAGGTGGAAAATATGGCATTTGGATGGACTTTCAAAATTAAATGCATTTTGTTGGGTTCTAGTGCATAGGCAAATTCTAATGATAGAGAATCTTTGGAAACAAAACATTCTTGGGCCATCAAGATGTGCATTATGCCTTGAGGAGGAGGAGATAGCACAACCCTTATTTCTTGAATGTGCATATACACAGAAGGTTTGGGAAGAGGTCATGCCTGAACGGGGTGAAGAATAATCCTTTCTCTTCACTAGAGTGATCTATTCTCTAATTGGAGACATTATTATCCAATAACACTTCAAACTAAGCTAGCATTGAGTAGATGTTGGGTGACCCTTCTCAAATTTGTATGCTAGAAAGTTTGGCTTTCCAAAAATAAGGTGATTTTCTCCTTGATCACCTTTGTTCCTCAGTGAACAGCAATAAAGGCCAAAGATTTTGATGGAATCCTTAAAGTCTTGATGAGTTCGAGAGCTTGGACAAGAGAGCCTCACAACCCAAGATTGCCTCTAGGTCCAAGATTTGTTGCTTGGGAACCCCCCTTCGTCCAAATTTATATTTCCAAAACCACAGTTGGATCACCACTGGTGTCTTGATTTCAAAGAATCAGATTTTCATGTTTGGATTGATTCACACAAATGCCATAAACTATTCTTTGATTGCACCTCGAAATCCAGGGGTGGTAGGTGCAAAGGAGGGGGGGTAGGAACAACTTTGAACAATCAAACAGAAATATATGCCCCGTTCCTTGGAATAGTCCTATTACAGGTAAACAATGTGAACAAGGTCATGATTCTAGGTGACTCCCTCTTTGTCATCAATCAAGCGAGGAAGAGGAAGCTTAGAGAGGGAACTTTGTTCTTTAAAACCTTTCAAAGGATATTTGAAAATCTAAAACTGATGGACAAGGTTCAGTTTTTTCATGTATGAAGAAACAATAATGGATTGACAGACTGAAAGGCAAATGAGGCCATCTATTTGGACAAAGGGGTCCAGGTAAAAGATGGGACCCCCCTGAAAAGTTCTAACTCCCCTAACTTGATTATGATAATCTATATTAAGGAAGAAATCCACATTAGCACCTTAGAGAATGGTTTAAAAAGTAAATGTAACACCATCTATTTGGACAAAGGGGTCCAGGTAAAAGATGGGACCCCCCTGAAAGGTTCTAGCTCCCCTAACTTGATTATGATGATCTATATTAAGGAAGAAATCCACATTAGCACCTTAGAGAATGGTTTAAAAAGTAAATGTAACACATGGCATAGAAACAACCACGATCTGCATGCAGGTCATATCATTCTTATCTTCTCCCGTGAGGAAGAATTAAATCTCCCCCATGCCTTCTAGACTCTTGCTCCTTGTTATTCAACTCGCAGCATGGCAAATTTTAAGACCCTTGTATGCCAATCTCTTAGCAGAGGTGGGATATTCAATGGTTTGGGACCCTGTCTGTGGAAAGTGGTATCAGTGGAGGCCGAGCTCAGGAGGGATTGATCATTTGTGCTTTGATAGAGCGCCCTCGTGGAGACAGTAGGAACAATGATAGAGGTGGGCTTGGGTTTAGTAGCTACAGTGGTGGTCGAACTTGGCAGTCTGAGTATGCCCTCGTAGTGCACTCTCATGGAGACAACAGGATTAGCAACAGAGGTAAGTTGCATGCTCTTGCGGAGGTACTTTGGTTTTGGACTAATTTTCTGGTTGGATTGGAATCAGTGGGGCCTCTTGGTACTTTACATAGGACTGTTTATTACACCCTTGAGGTTGAACAGGCCCTCTTTCGGAGGTATTTTAGGCAGGCTTTGGTTGATTCCTGGGTTTTATTAGTCTTCAGTGCACGAACAGGTTTGGGGTTTATGTTCGGCTCTCTAGTATGGCTAACTCTTCTTACTCCGAACAGAATGGGGGAGAAAGAAATGCTGACCTTAAAAAAATTCTGAGAAGGATGAATAGTCAATTGGAAGGATGAATAGTCAATTGGAAAAGATGAGGCAAGCAAAAGATGAGGCAAGCAATTGAGTACTTAAGTATTCTCATATGGAAAAGCAAGAAAATATGGAAAAGCAAGAAAATAAGCAGGAGGAGATGGAAGCAACACTGAGAGCAGAATCTGAAATATGAAAAACTTGCAAATGACTCAGAAATGTATTACAATATTATCTTGGGATTTGCTGGAGGTTCACAATCTTTTGCTGGTCACCCAGTTATTTCCAATGGTTCAGTAAAAGATAAGGCTGGTGAGGAGGAAATAGTGCAGCAGACAGCTGTGGAATTAGCAGAGTAGCCGAGCTTTCAAGCAGATTGTAGTATGGAATGAGATGATGTGTCCACGGAGGAGGCCCATTCAGGCAATAAATTTGGTTAAACTGTTTGCTTGTGTTTTTTACTTGTTTATGGTTACTCGGACAGTGTATTAGGCAGTATAGCTTTAGATTTTGCAGGAAGGCCTCAGACCATGTATTTCTGTTATGCTATTTTAAAGAACTGTATATTATGCTGCTTTGTCTTGGTAGAGCAATTTTGTTTAAATCTTGAAACCTTTTGTAAGCTCAGGCTGTTTGGGTTTTCCACAGCCCCTTTATAACATAAATCATATCGTTTCTGTTAAAAAAATATAACATAAATTTCGTAAATACCAGTATGTGGCAGACATTATGCTTGATGTTCTGTAGGTGTGACATGAATCATAAGGTAGAAGCTTTCTGTACAGATTTGAATCATATTCAATCTCTACCACTTAGTAACACCATGCAGTTTACTAGGAAGCCTTTGCAGATAAAACTTTTGCTTGGTGAAATATGGGTCTGAAGATCAGTATCTCAAAATTTTCTATGTGCAGTTAGAACATTTTACATTTCCTATATTTATTCTCATTCTCTCATTACTTTCATCTTCCTGTCCTTCTGTTTATCTATGGTTATGCCATACTAAGATCCATTTCTGGAAAGGATTGGGAATATATGGATAAAATGATGCATAGATTGGTGAGGATGAGCAGTCAAGGAGGCTTTCAGATATAGAATTAAAATTTTGGGTCAAGAAGAAAGGACGTACCCTTTAGAGCTAATACCATCTTATCAAATTAATTAGACATTATATTATATTATTACTATGTTGCATGGGTTTCTGGATTGCGGGAATGTTGGGAACATGGGTTTGAGTGCCTGGAATGGCTAAAAATTTGCCCAAAAATTTGCCCAAATTTGCAGGAAACGGTAGGTTGGGATTAGAAATAATATATTTAAAAATATAAAAAATTAAAAATAAAAATAACTACAACTCAGAAATTGGAAAAGAACATAACATTGTAAACTTAAATTAAACTTGTAGTTTTTACCTAAATTTCTAATAAAAAAGGGTTTTAGAATCTAGATAGTGTATTCATTTGCATATTGATATATTGATATGGATAATTTTAAAGGGGTTTTAGATAGTGCATTCATTTGTATATGAAAAGTTTTAGAATAAACATTAATAGCCAAAACCATGTGAAAACAAGCCATACATGATGCTGTGACTCACAATTAGAGAGGAAGTAACACTGAAAAGTTAAATCTGAAACTATACAGGGCCTTGACTTTAGACTCAGGAGAATCAGGCAAAGATATATTCCTCTGATTACTCATTGAGTCATTACTCTTATTTATTTTGGAAAACATGAGTTACACCTCCACAAAATAAGAAAGGAAATTCTACCATGTACAAAAATATGTCTCAGTTTCTCATCCATAAACAGAAGATCAGATTGCACTATTATTGAATAAAAACCTTGCGAATAGATTACATATATGCTGATGTGTTTTCTGAAAAGGCAGAGACTTGCTAAAGGTGAAACACCAAGAGAAGCAAAGACAAGGAGCCAAAGGTCCAGGAGACTATCGATAACCTTTCTTTCTGGCAGCATTACGCATGCAATGTGAAAGATTTAAAGGACATGAAGTGATCACATGGAAGACCCCATTGTCATTCTCTAGATAAGTCAGGGAGTTAAGTCTTTTGTATTCTTGTCTAATTGAATAATAATTTGAAAGAGGGTTTCTGACAGCCACTTACACTTCAGGCTAGATGATCTATTATGCTCTGCTCCGATTGTTTCGAAATACCGTAGATTGACTTCTAACATTCTAAGTTCTGCATTAATGTTCTTCTGAGATGTACAAGCTATGAATTCTTATTTTAATTTCAGATATGCAGAAAATACTAATAGGATTGCTACAGTGGCACTGAAGTTGATTGTGACAAACAGATCTATGTAACAGAGGCCAAAATGTCAAAATTATATTGTGGAAAATGGCAAATTGCAAACAGTGAAGAATGCCTAATGGTGCCTTTTTCATAAGGGGGAGAAATTCTTATAGGTTTAGATTAGTCTTTTGTTGCATTTGAGGGTTTCATGAGGTAGGTGGCAATGTGGGGCCCAGAGGACAATATTTTGGTACCCAAATAACTCACATAATGCAGTAAAAAATGGTGTTTTGGGGGCCTGTGCATCCGGAAGCTCGTGGAGGCTCCCTGTCTATTGATGAGCTTGTGGGCACTCGCTGACTGGTAGTGAGCCTCTATGAGCTCCCGGGCATAGGGAACACCCTAGAAACCACCCGAGTTCCTGAAGCCTCCTCTCAAAAGCTCCCAAAACACTCAACTCTCAAAGCCGCTACCAATGGATCTGGAACGTTCCGTTCCCATTCAAATGCTTCCAGAAATGCCAGAACGTTGGGAATGAGTTTCCAAGAGGCTGGGAGTGGTTCCTGCACAACTAGGTATTATTAAGATTTTATATGTTGGGAACTTGGGAAACGACACTTTGAGTATCCTTGAAGGTTATATTTTATTATTTTCTATGTGGCATCTTATACTGCATCAGAAGTCAATAAGAATCTGTTATGTATCACATCAGGGTGCTAGAGGTCACCTCATATTACGTCCTCTCCCATCATAGGCAAGAAGTGGCAACATGTCAGCCTTAGCTCCCGCTTCCTCTTAATCTATGTCCTAGCTGAAAACTGAAAACTGATTTATTACTGTTCTGAAGGTCAACAAGTGCAACAAGGAGTATGCAGTGAACGTATCCGTTCACTAAGTTAATAGTCGAATTCGACTCTCATATTGGATAATAAGTAAGAATAATATATTAGATGATAGGATAAAAGATGATATGTTACAATGATGGCCCTGCCTTAAATATGGCTCGGGCATTTGATGTTGAGGAGACGCCTCATTTCATAACCTAACTTTAGTTAACCTAATTATTAATTATTTAATTATTATCTTATTTTATGTTCGTAGCATTGTCACTCTCTTAGAAAGGCTTTGTCCTCAAAGCTTTATAATGTTTTTGCATCATTTTATGTGGTGTCGTAGATGACAAAACATGTCGATACAAATTGCTAAGAGTCGAACATAACTTCTGATATGTCGATGGATCAATCCATCCCAAATTGATTTGTTGTGGACTGATGGGATTCCCTACTGATGTGTCATCAGGAGATTTGATCACATTAGTACCATTATCTTTCGACATTTCCCACTTTTTCAAATATCGGTTTTTATGGTTGGGGTGTCGATAGGGAACTTTCACGATGTCATTTTCGTTTACGAATGTCACCTTTAGAGCATTGATCTGAGTTGGAAGTTGTATTTTCGTCTCTTGAGGAGCTAAGTTTTTGTTCTGTATCTTTTCCAACTTGTTTTCTAACTGCCTATTATCATTTTGAAACTTCTTAATCAATTCGACTTGCGATTTTTTGTCATCTTCAGATGTCTTAAGTTGTTCCTTAATATCTTCATTATGATTTCTAATACAAATATTTTCTTCCTGCTTGTCTAGAAGTTTCCCTTCAATGTCGTCCATAGATTGTTCTATCTTTCGGCTATTTTTCAACTTCTTAATTTTTGTGACTAGTATCTTGTTATGATTTCTTAGTCTAAAAATTTCTTCAGCATTGTTAGATAATGCTTTGGTACTCTTCGCGATCTCTGACTTATGTGTCTTTTTAGAGTCGTCATTTTATTGTTGAAGAACTTTTATCTGTTGTCGACACTAGTCGACCTCTGATTCTTGACTTTTTAATTTATGTCGTAACTGCATTAGTTCTTCATCTTTGTCGCTAACGATTTTGTTCAAGCGTATTATTTCTGCTTCGTAATTATTTATTTCCTTCTTTATATCTTGATTTCCTAACCTCTGATTGAATTTATTTTCAGCTTTTAATTAATCAATTTGCGCATACAATTTTTTTATACGCCTTTCCTGATGAGAGATTTTTATTTCATTGTACCTTTCTTATAATTCAATTCTTATTTCTGAACTGTTATTTATGTCACTCAATTCTTCATTGTCTTTTCGATAATGTTTTAACGTGGCTTCTAATTTTTCTCGCAAATCGGCTTCCATGGTTTCAGACTTCTTCGACGCTGGGATGATCTTCTTTGATTTCTTTGATGAGTCTTTCTTAAACTTGGTTGTCTTTCTTTGACTTGACTTATCCAATGATGGATAGTCTTTGCTAGATCTTCACTTGTTGTCTTTTTTTCTTCGTTTTATCTTCTTTGTCTTTTTTTAAAGTAATTATTATTTTAATAAAATAATAATATTATTTCTCTCTCTTTTTTTTTATTACAATCTCTTTCTTTTTTTTTTTCTTTGTATTATGTTAAATACCTTTTTCTTTTTTTTTTTAAATAATTATTATTTCAAAATAATAATATTTTTTTTATATAATAATAATTATTAATTAATTAATTAATAATTATTTTATAAACTATATATATATATATAGTTTAATATATAATTTTTTTTTCTTTCAAAAATTAAAATATTTAAACAATATAATAATATTATAATGTTTAATATTTTTTATTTATTTTTTGTGAAAATTTTGTTAGGGTTTGTGAGGATGGAGGCGAGGACGTGGGCGGAGGCTGGGTGTGCGTTGGAGTTGGTGGTGGAGATGGTGGTGGGTGTGAGGGAGCCGGCGGTGGAGTGGTGGTGGAGTGTTGGAGATGTTGGGAAGGGGGTCGTGCAGGTGGAGGGAGAGATGTTGGTGGTGGCGGGAGTGGTGGTCGATGGCGGATTGAAGGGGAGCGTCGGATGTACGCAAGGAAGGAGGGTCTGCACGGGAGACTGGAAGCGGGGAATGGAAGATGGCGTGTAGGGTGAAGATAAGGGGGAGGATGCAGAGTGGATGTTGCAGATGGGAGGTGGGGCGACAAGGAGGAATGAGGGGGGGAATGGATATGTGGAAAGCAGCTGCGCGGGCCTAGAGTAGGCGTCGAGGAGGATAGGGATGGCGTGGGGTGAGGAGGGACGCCTGCACGAGAAGAGGAAAAGCAGGCGTGGGAAGCACGGGGAGTTTGGAAGGAGGGGGGGGGGACTGCGTGGAGAAGGGAGACGCAGGTGGTGGGTGGAAGAAGAGCCGCGTGAGGGCTATGCAGGAGTGATGGCGAGTGTGGGAATGGTGGTTGTGGCCAAGGGCCTCTTGTTGATTAAAAATCGTGATCCAAAGAAACTCTGGTGAAGTGGCCAGTAGCCGGAATCAGGGAGGGCCGAAAGGCTCTGATACCAAATGCAGTGAACGTATCCGTTCACTAAGTTAATAGTCGAATCCGACTCTCATATTGGATAATAAGAATAATATATTAGATGATAGGATAAAAGATGATATGTTACAATGATGGCCCTGCCTTAAATATGGCTCGGGCATTTGATGTTGAGGAGACGCCTCATTTCATAACCTAACTTTAGTTAACCTAATTATTAATTATTTAATTATTATCTTATTTTATGTTCGTAGCAGAGTATGCATTGAGATTTGCCCTGCAACTCCTCCACAAGAATAGCAATCTTGTGAGGCTAGTAGTCGGCCATATCGGTTTGCCATGTGGTCTAATCATCCAAGTGTTTGCTAGAACTGGTTTTCATTACTGGAGAGGGCCCACAAACAAGAAAATTTTTAGATGAATACCTAGTCCAAAAATGTTTGTGCCACCTTGTCGCTGAAAAGAGCATACTTCACTGAGGCCTCATTGTGGCAAACAACATGTGGCATGTTTGACAATCTAGTTGAGTGTAAACTTACGTTAACTACCAAGCTAAAATCAATCATCATTCAACCCAGCACTGAGTTCTTTAGTATGGCCAAATAGATTGGCATTTTTTGATTCATAGTCTCATATATGCTTAGTATACCAACTACCCCATCCTCTATATATTCTCTTACTTATTTGGGTTTGGGTCTAATATTTTATTTGCATTCTCTTAGTGTTGTAGCAGAGGAAAAGCTTGTCATAGCTCCAATGCCAAACTTTCCAGGTAGGTCCCGGGGCATCTAGTTGCATCTTATATAACTTGGTCTCAGGAATTGATTCATATATCTCCAAATAAGCTTACTTGTCTGGGGACAAAAGGTGATGGGTTTGGTTGAAGACAATCGAGTCTACCTATGAGTGAGATAATTGATCCCACAAACCACCCTTTGTGTGGAACTTTCTGCTTGAAATTTTTTTAGCCATACTATTTGGAAGAAGATACACCTGTCTGTTTATAAAAGTTGGAGTCTGTTACGTGGTACCAGTACTAGCGTGTCTACATATGTGCCCTAGGGAGAGATGGTTACTTTTCTGACTAGGAGGGGTGTTTAGCCAGCTTTTTCTGAGTGGGGGTTATGGTCAGACCCTTTGGTTTCTCCCTTAGAAGTATTATGGCTTAGTGGCATTCCTGACTGCCTCATGAAAGGGCTTGAAGCCTTGAGGTTGGTGTCCGGGGGCTTCCAGGGGTGGATCGCTGGGTCACATGACCCCAACCTTGATTTATCATTCTGGTGACAGATCTTTCAATACTGAGGCATATGTTTCTCCTCCAAGTCACCTCCCACACCCTCTTGGTCCTCCAATTCACCAACGCCCTCTCTCCTTGGGCTCCTCTTGATGATGACATCATTCTCCAGGCCAGGCTGCAGTGCTTGATTAGGGGGGGCATTGAGGGATTTTCACTACTGTTGGGGTTAGATGGGGCATAACGACTCCATGTGTGGGTAAATTCTGGGGAAAATGCCCAAAATTATCCACATATTTGATTATTTTATATATATATTTTTAAAATTTTAAGTTGACATGTTATAATTTCAAATTGACATTTTAAAAGGCATGTCGGCCTGGATATTTTTATATTTTTGTAAAGTGAGTGTGAGAAAATATAAATAGACTTCTCCTCATTTCATTTTTACACAACAACTTATGGGATAAAATACTATGCTACTTTTTTACCCTTCTTAGGGATCTCTGAGGGATGTGCACCTCTTGAGGATGGATGGATGTACTTGCTTGTTTGGAGGCAAATATTTGAAGTATATTTTGTTCTTGCTCTTTGCTAAGGTGATGCTAGGAGTTGTTTGCTTAACACATGCACAAGGAGGTATCTAAGTTTCTTCTCTTGATTTCTCTTTGTTGAATGTTGGATGTGATACTTGTCCGAGGTTGAATGGTAGCCATTAATGCTGCATTTTGTCTTAGCTAAGTCATTTTAATCCTTTAGTTACCCTAGCATTGTAAGGCTTGAGCTTTAGGTCTCCAAGGTTTTCCCTAACTCAGGTCTCTTCAACCAACTTTTGTGGTTGTTGAAGAAAACGCTAGTTTGCCAAACTTGGGAAGTACCATCTCAAGGGGAGGGCCATCTTCCTTGATGCCCTAGGGTTAGGGTAAAACCTCTTAAAACCTTAGGTTGCTATTTTAAAACCCTAATTTTTGAGTTTTGTATTCTTTTGTATATATTATGTTAGATTATATTTTTTAGTTTTTGTGTAGTTTAGGTAATTTTTTTACTTTTATTTTTCATAAAATTAAAATTAAAAAACCTAATTAAGCCCTAATTTTTGGTCCTAAACCCTAGCTGCAGACCTGAAAGCTACAATGACCTCCTCCTTCCTCCTCCAATACCCTCGCTCACCTCTCCTTCCAGCTCGCCTCCCTTCCCTTCACCTTTCTCCACCCTCACTCCACCTCCTTTCACCTTCGCTTTCTTTTCCCTCTTCTTCTCTCCTTCGTTGCCCCTTCTTTTTCTTCTTTCTTCTCCCCTCTCTCCTCCTCTTTTCCCTTTACTCCTCCATCAACCTCGATCACCTCAAACTGTGGCTCGGTATCCCCTTTGGGGACCTCAGACCTTCCCCCATTGGCTGCTCCTTGCCTTGAGCTTGGTCAAGCAGGGCCCGGTCTCCCATTTGGGGGGTTCCCAAGCCCTAAAACAGACTTTTCGCAGACCTTGTTTCCTGCTTCAAGAAATCTTCAATTTTTTTTGTAGACGGTTACACAAAGGACAACCTTATCCTTTAAGCTCTCTACCTGTGCACGCAAAGTGGTAAAGAGTAGTATTTCATTGTTTTTCTAAGCTGTCATTTCAAAGAAGTCTAAATATGCTTGCTTAAGTCTGAAATCAGTGTTATATACAATTTGCTACTTTGAAATGAAATATATGACAATTGGAGATTAAGGTGGTTTAAGATTTATGTTAATATTGTTAATCCTTTTCTCTTCTTACCATCACATGTGCTGATAACCTTACTATTGCTAACTTACTTCTGATATACTGCTACATTGATATATGCATATACCATTGTTCTAATAAATGAAGGTGGATGGGAGGATCTTGATATATGCTATACCATTGTTCTAATAAATGAAGGTGGATGGGAGGATCAATAGATGCTAAGTTGTTACTCTTTTGTGATCTCTATGAGTGTTAATCATTATCCTATTGTTGTTAAAATTACAAGGTTACTGTATGCATAGAAGTAGGTTGGTTGTGATGTTGCTTCACCATTATCGTTTGTCTTAAATTGATGATAATACTCTTGCTACTAACATTCTTATGCGAAAACTTGACATTGTTAATACTACGTTGGGATAGAAGAGATCAAATTCTTGGAACTACATGCATTACAACTATCCTTGGATCCTTGTGATACTTGTTGATTACTTACACTAGTCTTTTGATATTAGTTATTGGAAAGTCATCAATTGATTATACATTGCCATTAAATGACACATGATTACCTTAATAAATGTTGGTAAATGATCTTTTGTACGTTGATGGTGTTAGTGGATTGGCCTTAATACTTGGATGATCTATAGTTATGTGATCTTACTCGTGTGCTAAAAAACACTATTGATTGTCTTTGTTCCTTATCACTCACATCATTGGATTAATACGTTGCACCTACAAATGATTTGAATATGTTTTCTTCATTCTCAAGTTGATTCCATGAAGGCATTGGTCTAAATTAACGTTGCATAGAGGACATGGTTTTGTTTCCTAGTGTCTTATAGGAGAATTCAGGGTTCTCCCCCTGAGAGGTTACGAATCTCCGAAGAAGTTAGAATTGTGATCGAGGTGACATTGGGTCATGGTTCTCATATTTGATTACTGGGAACTAGCCCTACTAGTTTGCCTGGTAACAGAGTCCAAATTGATTTTGCTACAAGTTCCCATCCATTTCAAGGCCCTTTAAATTTCCAATTAATCTCTTTGGAGATTACTTGCCAGGCTTGCCATATTTTTTTAAGGTAGTGGAGCTCATTAATTTGAAGGATGAAGCAGTGCTGGGAATCACAACTACTTCTAGCCATTACCTAGCATGTTAGGAGCTTGGAGCTGCCTTAAGGGCAAAGTGCAAGTAGTGATGCCTTCTCTTCCTGAATAGAGATCATGTCTCTCAAGAAAATAGGATTGTTCAACTACAAAGTGGGACCTTCAACATGACCCTGAAAAAAATATGCAACCATCACAGCCAAGTAGACATTTACCACATTTGTAGGAGCAAATGAAAAAGAACTGAAAAGCACAGCTTTGTCGTTCGGTATTTTTTGCCTTAGCAGAATTGATCTCTTCAACAACAAAGAGGTGTCTGTAAACTTTAAGCTTTTGATTTTGAAATTTTATACAAGTCAAGCAAAACAACATTGTCACAGATGCCTTATCAAATCAGGCAGATGTTGTGGTGTGTGCTCACAGTTGAAACGTGTTAAAGAATGATAACATAAAGAAAGAACACAAGTTCACCACAAGCACAAGTACATGATTGTTTCTTGCCTGTGCAATCTGTACCCTCTTCCATTATATACATGTTTATACAAGAGTACATCATAACCAACATTGGTATGTACAAGATTAACAGAAGTGAAGAAGCCCTTGGCTTCTAAAAAACAAAAAGTTATCTCATCTATAAAGGGAAAACCTGGAGGAGAAGAAAGCTAAAAGAGGACAAGCTACAAGAAGAAAACCAAAAAAATTATTTACAATATTTACACCCACTTTTGGAATATTAGCCCATATGTTTTCATTACTTCCTTCATACTAAGGAGAAATTGACCCCAATTTCTGATGTAAATGGGGAAAACGTTGTTGAAAAGTGGAATGGGACAACCCCTTCACCCAAGTATGTAAAGTTTCCTTTCATCCAACTGAGTAGGTAGTTGTTTGTTTGCTTCTTGCAGTTATGGTGCACACTTTGAGCAAAGTGTATTCATCTGAATGATGCTAACATCAATAAAGGAAAACATAATACATGCATCCTAAGATTGATGTTAGTAAAATTGGTCCACATACATCCAAATGTACTAGGGTCACACTAGGGTTAGTATCTCCTTAGACTTATGCTCATTGCTTGGAAAAGAAACCTTGTCATGCTTGGCAAGGGTGCACCCTCTACATATTCTCTGTTGCTCAATGCTGAACTCTGGAAGACATATGACTATCTCCCTCAGAATAGGAAACACCTTATGATGTAGGTGCCCCATACTCTTGTGCCATAATTCACACAAGTTGTCATTGATATGAACTTGGGCTCAAATAGGTTCACCCTATAGCTTGTATATATTACCTTCTATAACCTCGATCATTTGTGTAATGTCCGAGTTAGATTCCTTTGGTTTGATAAGGACATGCTGGTTCTTGAAATATACTACATAGCCCTTATATTCCATAACTGAAACTGAAAGCAAGTTTGTCCCAAGACCTGAAACAAAAACCAACATCAAAATCTAAAGAGTTATTTGGCTGGAATTGAAAGGAAATGGTACTGACTCTTGCTATTGGGTACTTGGCATCATTACCAAGCTGTACTTGGACCCATGAGTTGTGCTCTTTTAGACTAGTAAAACACTGCTGGATTGCTATCATATGCTGAGATGCCCTATTATCCTCATACCAAGCATCCCTTAAATTTGTGTTAGTAAAAATGCAAGATCCCATTGATAAGTCCTTCTCGAACTTGGTGGTAGACTCGTTCATTTAAGTTTTTGTAGAAACTGCTACCTACTTCTGTTGCTACTTCTCTTTGCCCTTCTTCTTGTCTAGACATTTTGGTGTATAATGCCCATGCTTATGACAAATGAAGCACTTGAATTTTCTCAAGTCCTCCTCAACTATGAGGTTGACTCCTCATCCTTTCCCTTTCCCTTGCTAGGTTCTTCACCTTTGCTCTTCTTTATCTGTGCAAATAGGGTTTGGTTATCGTCACCACCCTTCTTGTTGGTCTTTGAATCCATTTGAGTCTTCTCCTGGATACGTTCATACCACCGTCTTTCAGAGGGGGAAAGATGCTCACAAGCACAAATTCCCTGGATAAATGTTTCCCATGAAGCTAATAATCCATTGAGTGCCATTTTTACTAACTCTGCATCTTCAGTCTCCTCCCCAACTACTCCATGTTGATCATGAATTTGTGTGACCTTCTTCAGGTATCTAGTTACTGTGTCTACTCTGGTTATCTCTATCGATCTGAGTCCGTTCTACAATATCATCTTTCTATTTATGTTCTTTCTCTGGTAGAGGTTAACTAGAGAATCAAACATGTCCTTCATTGTTTTCTTCTTGGCTATTGAGGTATTAAATGATCCTTTATAGCACCCAAAATCATCCACTTGGCCTTCACTTCCTTCTTGTTACGAGTTTCCAACTACTACAGATCTTTCGGTAGAATAACATCATCTTTGATGACATCCCGGAGATCATTCTCCTGCAATAAGAAAGTTACCCTAACTTTGCAAAGCATGAAATTTTAGACACTTTCAAATCTATCCTCAAATACAAGCTAGTGGATGCCATATATGAGGTCTAGTACACAAACTCCCAATTCTAAAAAGTAAGTAATACACAACCTCTAAAACTCTTTAACTGTTGGTTTTCCAGTAGTTACTTCTGACAGTTATTTTCGGTAGTTGTTTCTGATAGTTGATATACAATCGTAAACTCTTGAGAATCTCAATCAAAGAGGCTTTTATACCATGATAAAAATTCCTAGCCTAAATCATTGTTGTCCTTATGTTCTCAATCAAACAAATGAAACTAAATTTATTTAATCGCATAATTTTTAACTTTTGAACATATCAACAATTACAAAATAATTGGAAAAGTAAACAACATAAGCATAAATCAATTACACACCTACACAAATGTTTTTTCCTCCAAAATCAACTTATCATTCTATTAATCAAAGCTTATAAGGAAACCTCTACAAACTGCAAAACCTAGTAGCTGTACAATTGTTTAAACTGCCCCAAACTGAGGTGTAAGACTTGCTGACAAAGTACGACATGCATATGAAAAATACATTAGCTTGTACAACTTGTATGACCTATTGTACACCCATTGTATGGATCTACTGCATGATCTTGTATGACTGGTGCTATATGGATCTACATAGATATGTTGTATGGCCTCTTCTTTTATGACTTATGCACCTTACTCTCTCCTCCAGCCGCTCTTCCTTTGTCCGACAAAAAAATTGTCAAGATATTTCTATATTGTCCGTCTGTATACATTGTTTGAAAACCCAATCTACCAAAACCCTAATCTCATCTTGTGATTTACGATTGAGATTAAATTCTAGTTTAAGTCATTAATTAATTAAATACACCTTATTAGACTCAACTGCAAAACATTAGACTTTTTACTTTTTTTTAAGTGAATTACAAAATAGAATTATTACCCACTTTTCTTAAGTCTTCATTTTCAAAATATCTTCAATCACTTCCTACACATTCATGCTGAAACCTGTGCAAGAAGTTATCGTTCATGCTGCATTTCTCAACAAAAGTCATGCATGCACTATCCTCATTTTAGTACCAGTTTAGATGCTTTTCCATATTTAGCATTTCAATTCTATTTATGAGTTTTTCATTAATTAATAGTTGCATGCATAGCTAGTTAGAAAGCACAATTTCCTAGGTAGAATAGGCACTCATGCATGTGGATTCTTAATGCTAGTTAGGGCACAAATCTCTAAGAGGATTCATGATTGCATGCCTTAATTCATATCTAGTAGAGGTGCACTTCACTTGGCTCATCTATCTATGCAAGGAAGGCACATTAGGGTTAGGGTTTGATACTTTCATTTGGCAAGCTGTTATGCATGTTTCTAGATTCATTGTATTTTTTTATTTATCCTAGTATATAAGGGAGTTAGAGGGTGGACCACTGAGCGTGTTTGAAAGTGCATAAGCTTACTGCTCATATTTGAATAAAAATAGAGATGCAGATTTGAGTCTCAGTCCTGAGTGTATTCCCTTGTGTATTTGTTGTTCATGTTTTTGAGTATGCCATGCTTGTAGATTACACCATTCATAAGTTTTAGTTTTGATTGAAGATTAAGGTTTTTAGTTACCTAGTTTTAGGAATAATTTTCTAGGCGCATAATCTGGTTACCATGTGCTGGGAACTTAACATGGTATCGGAGGATGTTTCTAAAACATTTTAGGCTATGTTTATGGATAAGACTTCTACTTGGGATAATGAGTTTTTAGAAGGTTTCAAGGGTGAGATGCCGAAGATTTGTGCTTGAGAAAGGCATTGTGGACCCGTGATAGGTTTTTGATATGTTTTGTCTAGTAGTGTGTTCTAGTCCAACAACAATATGACTACAGTCTATCTTCAGATATGAAGATAGATTGAAAAGTCCCTCCAACTTCATTTTGTGGAAGTGTCAGGTACAAATGCTATTAAAGGAGCATGATCTTTGGGATTTCATGGAGACCAAGGTTGTAGAGTCCGTTGATCCCATGCAGTTGGAAGAAGTATTATAAAAATATGGTGGCATGTATAATTCAGAGAGTTCCCCTCTCAACTCTTGAGAAGAACCTTGATCACCCAACCGTGTCTGTTTGTTTCTTTTTTCGATAATTTCTTCCAAAAGTTGTAGATTCAAATCCATTGAACTTTTGAACATTCTGGATTTTTCAAACATTTTTTCTTCTAAGTGGTTGGCTCTTTCAATTCCATACCTGTAGAATATTCAACATTGATGTTCATAACTAGAGCATCAGACATGCTTTCAGGCGCATCATGGCTTTTGAATTTGCCAGCAATAGGTACTTCAATATTTCTAGCAATCTTCCTTATCTCTACATTCAACTAAAGTTTGGTTTTGTAGTTTTCAACAATTTCCTTGGAAATTGAATGAGTTCTCATCTACCTTTAACTTGAATTGCATCTCATTACCTATATTTTTCCCATGATCCTTACCTTCATACCCGTTGCGACTCTCCTAGAAAAAACACGACCAAAGGCAAAGAAACATCATTTGTCTGGGCATGGAATTATTTTCGAAACATACACCATGAGTGGTCCCTTGGGATCACAGTTCTAATTGAAGTTTAATATATATCATCAAGAGGTCCTTCAACTTAATCCAAAAAATGCCTTTCCTATTATATAAAGGAACCATACCATTTCTACTTTCATAGACACAGGACTAGGAGTGAAGGAATCCACTTTGCTTAGAATGTATTATGACCCCCCTCATATTCTAACATCCAAAATTTTCCAGATATCTCTTGATTATCTCTTGATATTTGAAGTCCCAAAAATTCCCAGTTTTCTCACTGTTGTGGACTGTTTGGTCAGAAGGACGATTTTTTTGGATAGAAAGCATTACCACTTGAGAGCTGCAATGGAACAAAGTTCCCATGAGCTCTTATAGTGGTCTTTGCTCAAAACATAGAATAGCAGATTTATGATTTAGTGATTTTGTCATTCCACTTAGTTCAACAAATGGCTTGTCATAGCCACATAATGAATAACTGTGACTATACCATAGTTATGATTTAGTGATTATGTCATTCCACTTAGTTCAACAAATGGCTTGTCATAGTAAAAAAAATCCCCTTAGTTTATTGTTAATCCTCTATCATGTAAAGTAGTCACATGACAAATGCTTGCAACTAGACAATGGAGTTTCAAAACTTTGCCATGAATGACAGCTAAACATTTGCAGGATCACTAACAAATATTTGATAGGGAAAACAAGTTGTGGATTGAATTCCTAACTTACAACATTGTAGTTTATACAATATAGGTAAATATTAATAGCATTGAGTTGTTTTGGTTCCTTCTCTTCCTCACATTGTCTGCATGTGATCCATAAGTTGATTCAAATTCCAATGCAAATGTTAATAATAAGCCTCAATTTTTATTTTATGAAATTTTGCTTTATTTTTCCCACCTCTGTATATATAGTACACATTGTAGCAATAAATATTTATGGCAACTAACTAGAAATTAGTCTTCTAGGGATCATAATCTTGGGAAGAAAAACCTGATGGGAATTCTTGACCTTTGCAGGAATTCCTTTCTTGTTACTTTTTCTTCCTGTCACATGCCTCGAGTGCACCAATGATTGCTTAGATATTCAAAACTCAAACCTCATTATGTTTCTAGTAGTTGATGTTTCCTTAGTGTCTCAAGCACCTATTCTCATCCCAAGTAGAACTAAATACAAAGATGTAATATATATATACTATGACAAATGTTTTCATGATTGCACATCACAAATGATTCATTAAATGCATAATTAAATTATCTGGTGCATTAGTAGTCTTCCTTAGTGTCAACTTTATGGCATCTAGATTTCAAATATGGATTGATAGAATACCTTGCATGTTGTGTTTGTTATTGTAAGTCATTGATCCTAGGAAAGGGTACAAATTCATTAGAGTGATATTTGTAGTCAACACACCTTCTTTGAGAGCTATCTTTCTTTGATAATAAAATAATAGGTGAACCATACAATGAGGCACTTAGTTTTATGATTGCTTGCATCAACATCCATCTTCTTCTTTAATTCTTAGGTGAGTACAACACAATCCCATAGGTGAGTACAACACAATCCCGACATCGTTACTTTCCCAAGAACACGCACTATCAAAATGCATATGCTAGAGTTGGTCATGAGAATTACTAGTAGGTTGTTCATGAGGACATGAAGCTTCCTCTTTTGCAAAGATGAAATAATTCTCAGCTAAAGTTCTATGTAGTTAATACGGGGCTCAAGTAGGATTTCAATGTAAGGGGAGATTCAATCTTCTAATTGGTGGAAAATGATGTTCTTGGCCTCCTTTTGGATGATCATGTGTGTACCATTCATAGACACATATCCACTAGTTAAGGATTTCTAGTCACGACCAAGGATGAGGGTTACATACTGGGGCTATAGCTTGTTGTAAGGAGTAGTGTGTGACCTTTGATGATAAATTGTGAACCCCTACAAGGAAACTGCTATGACTACTAGAAACCTTGTGCAGAATTGCTTGGGAGACAATAAAAGCCTTTGATCCAAAGCATAAATAAAAATCTCAAACTAATGTACCAAAAAAAACTAGATAATTCATCCCAAAAGACTACCGAGAAAGGTAATGAATTGGTAAATAAAATTGTAGAAAATATAGTTGAAGCTCAAAAAAATCTCTACACCATAAACATGTAAATCTATTATATTTTAGCCATTAACCTAGTGGTGTCACATACTCTGGTTTATCTATCAAATACATACTCCGGTTTTGTGCATTGCAGATTGAAAACGTTCTTTCATGTATCGAGCGAGATCTATGTAGATTTCCTACTAGCACATCAAAAGTCAAGACAAAAATCCATAGAGCCATAATGATTCAAGTTCCACCAGAGTCCTACATTGCAGATGTTCTGCCTTATGACCTTTATGCTGATTTGTCACATCTTCTAGTTGTTCTTGTCAATCATGGTGAATGGGATAAAAAAATGCAACATAATTGCAAACATGATCCTAAATGATTGATGCACGTGCACATTGATAATTCCTAGACATGTCTGGTCCACGAATAAAATGTGTATAATCCTCCTTAGCACCTACTTTGCTTTGAACTATGATTAGCATACCAAGATCGGAAAAGAATTGATCGTGGCTAAGAGAACTATGGGAGACTCACGACATCATTTCATCTCGACTAATAGTCGACCGACACAATTATAAGTGGCGCAACCATCCACTGTTGTAAAGGATTTTGATGATGCACTCATTATTCATGTGCTAGAGGATGAAGAATAGGATAGGCAATGAGGGTGCCTCTGTGTGGAAGATGATTGTGTATGCTTTAACGATGATGAATAGGAGGTGTCAGCTGTTTATTTATATTTTATGCTTGTGTGCTATGGTAAGTCCATGTATGAATTTGTACTTCCAAGAAAAACAAAACATTTTATGGATGAGGTTCATTTTGTCTTCTCTTATTGAATGCATAACGTTCAACATTGTCCATAAGATACTTGTATGCCATATGTGAAGTTGAAAGGCTTACCATGCTTTGACATTTGAAGTATACTCACCAAAATCAAGTGGTTCATCATTATGCATTACACCTTGATTGATATTTTTAATTGGGAAGAAAGAATATAAATTCCATTGATATCAAGTAATATCATAGGAAACAACACTACCGAAATAATGCCCATAAATATAAACCTTCCCATCATAGTGAGGATTATGATCCTGATGGCTTTGCAGATGATTATGATGATGATTTTTCACCTTAACTAGATTGTCGTCTTAACTTGTTAGCTTGTCATCTTAATTTGTTACAATGTTCATTGTTATCTTGTTTCTTGCTTCCTCACCTCAGGGGATATGAGGGTAAAACATTTAATAACCATTCTTTGTTTGTTTTAGTTTTATTCTTTAATTGTCTGTTCTAGTTTTGACCTCACTAGGGTTTTGAATTTAATCACCAATCATCTCCTAATAGGCTACTAATGGGCCCACCTCCTAGTGTGCAATCGAGTGATGATGATGATTGATTATGACAATTTGTCCATTATGATATTGTGCTCAATATGTATTTTAGTTTATCCATGCTTCTTATATGGTAATAATGTTGTAATGGCTTCATGCTTATGATGATATTATGACATGTTTATTTTGATGGAAACACATAGTTGTGATGTTTATTAAAATTTCTATATTTCACCTGCAAAATAAAATACATGTGAGCATTTTCAGTATGTAAATAGGGGTAATGGCATGGTAGGTGGACAATTATTTTTGGTTATGGTGATGTGTTGTTCCCCACCTCTTGTTTATGATATACCTGTAAACAAGTGTTAGTAGTGAATGGTGTGCCAATGCCTATGTTAAAGCTATACTGTAGATTGTAAGAGTCTAGAGCATAAGAGATTATAAGATTATATTCATTAATAAAACTAATGGAGTCTCAGAATTGCCTCAATTACTAGGATAAGTGGCAATAGTGCCAACTATATACTTTGTTAATACAAGGTATTATGATGGTTTCATTTGCAAATATATTTGCTAATTAAAATACATGAAAAAGTGTGCAATCTATCTTGCAATACACCACAATAACACTTGAATTAAAAGCCATTTCTAGAATGTTTTTTGTGGAGAAATCACAAACCTTCATTCAAATTGAATGGTGGATATTCGATGTCATTCTCACATATGAATTTGAACTAGCTTTTGGTTCATTTTGTTCTCTGGTTGGGTCTTTTATTTAGCTCTGCCAAGGTTGAGATCGATCTCCTTTCCTTGGAATTTTGTGCATGGTTTCATGGTCAAACTAGGGCGCAACCCTGCTCATCTGGCTCTTGGTTGGAGGCTTAAATTGTTTGCTTGAGTTTGGCCCTCCTCTATTCATCTCACAAAGTGGTGAGTGAGATCCAAGCTCCACTTAATAATCACGACTTTTATGGTATTTGGTGACTTACTTGAAGCTGTTCTCGACCTGTTTAATTGTTGGTGCTCTCAATCAAACCATGGAGAGCGTACTCATAACCAAGTTGGATTCAAACTCCAACACTAGACAAGAGGTAGGATCTCTGTCTATGGTTTAAACGACATGTAACTGCCATTATGTTTCATGCATGATAGTGTGTTAAGGTGCAATTAAGGTTATTGTTGTCCATGCCCACCCTTGTTTATAAAACTATCTCTTGTATTCTTGACATGGTTGTGAGCCATTCTCACCATTATCGTAGCATCCTTTCTAACTTGATGGTTGTTTTCCATAGTGATTTTTGCATCGTTCTAGCACTCTCATACTTGTTTATGGTTTATTGAAGATGGGTAAGCCTTGAAGCTTGAATCCAACCCTTGGTTTTCATACACTCTTTGAATGCATGCATTGGGTCAAACCCTAACTCGTTTGGACTCTTGTGAGTCTGGGATTTCAACCCACGAGCATCCTTTCTCTTAGAATACCCTTTGCAAACCCAAAATAAATTAAAACTTCTATTGGCATACCATTTGAGTTGGATATCACTCCACGAAACTTATAGCATCATTGTACTTTGATTTTGATCTAGTATTTGAGTTGGATATTCCTACATGAAACTTACAGCAACACCGTACTTTGATTTTTGTGATTATATATCTCTCTCTCTATATATATATAGATAGATGAGTTTGTCCATCTTTAAATTTTAGAACATGTATAAGTTAAAGGTAATGTAGAAACAATGGAAGTGACTCACTTTATTTGTATTCATGTTACAAGCATTCAACAAGTCTTAACCCAGTCAGCTTGGTTAGAATAGTGATAGGTATATGTACATTTTAGTTTGATGTTTATAACAGAGGTTGGAGGCCATGACAGGTGGATGATAGGTACTATTTGATTGGGTGATGGAAATCTCAACTTTCCCAACATTTGAAGCATCGAAAAACAATACTTTTAGTTTTAATACATGCATATGTGCTCATAACTAGTGAAGAGTTTGGTTGCATACATTATCTTATTTGGCTTATATCCATGCCTTAAATGGGATGTTTATATACAGATAATATAGATGCCCATGATAGTTAATGATTTATATGCACAAGTCCTCCAATGTGTGCATTGTTAGACTTCAGGAAATGAGGAAAAAGTTGTTTAGGCACAAAAGTGACAGTGAAAACAATGAAAAAGGAAAATATTAGACTATGAGCATTTTCATCAAGACATTGTCATGGAGAATAATGATTATTTATCATCTCTCGGTCTAAAAAATAGGAAAGATGTTAATCCACTTTAGTATATAATTTTTTTAATACTTTTTTTTTTATGTTTAATAAGTACCGATATGATATTTTTTTCTTCTTCTGTTTTATAGGCAAGAAAAGGATTGCAAATCAGAAAGAACTCCAAAAAAATCAAGGCAACTAAAGATACATTCCCACCAACTCGCAAAATCCAACGCATTAATTTTGATTCTACAAGTGGAGTTAATGAAAACAATACTTGTGATGATGTGCCTGATATAGCACATGCTGATTTAGCACATACTAATGTGCACTGTAATGAAGCACATGTTGATGTGCATGAGGATGATATAGAACATGCTAATTTGCAACCTGATATAGCACATGGTATACAAGATATTATTGATAATAATAAGGGAAAATAAAATCCAAGTCTGAAGTTGCTTTATTCTAAACTAAGGTACATGTTCAAAGGTACATCTGCGGTGATCAATGAGCTACCTCCTACCACAAATGATGTGGCCAGGGAGCAATCAAGTCCATTTACACCTTGTACAAGGATTGTGCCTCAAAATACACCTGTTGTATCTAGAAACTTTAATGCAACATAATCACACAATATTAGTGGTGGTTTAGAGGACCCATTCATTGATGTTAAAAGAAGAATATTCATTCAAGAGTGGTTTAACTCTACCGAAAGAAAAGCGAACGAAATAAAATTAGAAGGAAAGAATCCTTTTTTGGTTGAGGTGTAAAAAGATGGTGATCCCATTGGGAAAATTTTTACAAGCTGGGCTAGTGAGCTAGGTACGAGATGCAGGGAAATGTCTACAAATTAAAATTTGTAGACCAAGATCAATGAAGTGTGGATCTTGTTATACAAAAAATGGACAATGCATTTGAGACTGTTGGTGATAAGATTTCAAGAAAATATTACCTCAGCAGAATGAGAATTTTGATGAACAATTTTAGACATTTGTGCAATAAAATCATCATCGATGGAAAAGATAGGAGTAACTCAATTCTATCTCCCAAATAGTGGGAGGATTTGATGGAAAGTATGTGCTCTGAAGAGTATTTGTTAAAGAGTATCGAAGGCAAGAGAGCAAGAAATAGTGTGAAAGCTGCATATACTTTTGGTCGAGGCAGCTTGTAGGCCAAAAAATAAAAAGTTGCAGTAAGTGTTTGAAGTTTTGGTTGAATTTAAGTTATCTTATTTATTTCAATTTGTTATCAAACTGGCTGTATGTTCAAATTTGACATTGAATTTTAGGTGGTAAACAATAATAAAGATCCAGGTGCAGAAGATGTCGTGAAATATATGGCAGCGTTAGAATCTAGTAGAGATAGTAAGCTCAAGGATAAATCTTCATTGTTAGAGATTTCGTAGCCATCTGTTGAAGATAAAAAAGGCCAATAACAACCACTACAAATGTTGACAACCCGAACGATGAATGGTACCAACATGTGATGAATTACATATATGGGTTGAAAGATGCAGTTTCTAAGTTGGCTTCCTCCATCAAACCTATTGTTTATGCATGGACTGAGCATGAAGTAATCAATAGTGATATAGATGAGGTAATTAGAGGCCTAAAGTTTATCTGCTTATAGTCTAATGTTCCTTAAAAATATGCACTTTTAGTTTTTTTTCTAAACTTGGTATGATATTTCCTTGTAGTGGCTTGAATCTTCACAAGATTACTAAACACCCTCTGCAAATATATGGCGAAGATATTCCAAGGAAGTCTAGGATAATTTTAATTTGGATTCTTTTCCATAGAACTTCTTTGGACTTAAAATGGCTTGTACAAGACCCAAATGCTCCAATTGTTCTCTAAATGTTCTAGTATATATGAGGATATCATCAAAGAAAACTATGACAAACTTGCAAGGATACTTATCAGGCACTTTGTTCATTAAGCCCTTAAATGTAGCAAGAGTATTTCAGAGGCCAAATTGCATCGCCTAGGAGGCCCTAAAGGTGATATTCTCTTGATCCTGTAGTTGTATAAGTATCTAGCAATAGCCATAGCAACACTAAAATGATAGCCTTGTCAGTTGAAATTTTCAAATCTTGTCAGTCATAGGAAAGAGTTAAAACTAAAATAATCTAGGGCTCTCTTTATCATAGTAGCCTCGGGGATATGGATGGATAGAAATGCCATAATTGTTTAATACATGCAAATTCTTCCTTTTTGATGTATCTTAAAAAGTATATCTAACTTTGTCAGTTCTAGGTCCTCCTAAGGTCTCCCCTTTTAGGTAGTTTGTTACTTTTCCCTTGGACAAATGTAGAGCTTGGGTTTTTTTATGGAGCCATCCAAGAAAGGCATCCTTATATGGAGTTGGGATGCTATTCTTCTTGAATGAAGATATATATTTTTTAAAATCAAGGCTAGTCTACAAAAAGGTACAAAAAAATATACATAGTTACCTACCTCAAAAGAGGATGAGAAAATGGTGTAGTGATGCCTCCATGAAGAAGATAAAGGCTTTGTCTCTAATAGCTGGTTGGGGAATATAATTAGCTTGCAATGTTTTGATCTTTGAAGGTACAGTAGTCCCTCCTCTGCAATGTATTGTAAAGGGGTTAGCTATTTTGGTTGGATTCAATCAATTTAAAAAAGAGAAAGGGTCTAGGATTCCGCTATAGGAGTAGATCAATGACAATGGTCCATGGGATTATTTTGATATTACAATTCAAGGTGATCCTCCTTTAGGTGGAGGTGGAGATGGAGAGATTCTCTTCCTTAAAAAAGTTCATATTTTGAAATCTAGATCAAGCCTAGGTAAAGGTTCAAACAATATGGCTAAGCTAATGGAGAAGTTGAGCCAATAGAGGTTGAAATTGAAAGGAGTAGCTAGTTTGTTGCCTTCTTTTTACATTGTTCTACATTTATTGTAGTGTATAAGGGCTCCATAGATATACTATTGGTGATTTCTCACATTCCCTATGTGCTGATGTGCATTCTCATGCACTCATGGACGTTCTATTAGGTTTCCTATAAACATAAGCTTTGAAAATTTTGCTATACACAATGTAGAAAAGCATAAATTACCACTATACTTACCAATTGAAATAGGCAATGGGCATATGGTATGCAAGCCTTTCTTTCACAAGGATTAATGGAGGATGTTCTTTCCTTAAGCATGATGATGAGGAGTCCCTTCTGAAGAGAAGACCATTCATATAGTAGTTCCTTGAGTGAATCCAGGATACCTCATTTAAAATCCCCGTTCAACTCGTTTGGTATGTTCTTTGAACTTCCTAGTTACTATTCTACACATAGGCATATAAGGAGAGTTTAGATCTAGGTGCTTGGAGATCTACTCACATTACAGGTGGAATTGTTTAGGTGCTTATTTGGATTCTTCAAAACTCATATTCTACCTTTGAGTATACCCATCATTGCATGTTCTAGGTGCATTCAACTATTGTTAGTGCATTGTTCCTACTTTATTGTGGTTTTGTGGTTGATTTTTCATTGCTTTGAGGGAAATTCGTTATTTTCTATAGAACTATAGGGTTTGATTGTGGTTTTTCAATGTTCAAACCGTAGAAACTTAGAATTATAAGTGAGTTAGTGGTGTCCTTACTTATAACATCATGTTCACGATCTTTGGGAGTTGTTACCTCCATATCTAGGGTCTATTGCCACAAATGTGGATAGATTTAGAAACCCTATGTATTCACCACATAATACCCCCTCCCCACACACCCTAGAATTCCACCTACACTTTCTATATAATTTTCCCTATTTTTAATTATGTTGGTCTGCAAAGCCTTAATAATTTCAAGTTTATCATGGTTGGAAACACCCTAGCCAAGTTATTTTCTATAGTGCTTGATGACTTGATCACTGAGTTACTTGAATTGACAAATATCCGTACAAAAGGACAATTAGGTTTTAGATGCAATAATCCGATGGTGGGTGTCCTTTTTACAAATTGTTATCGCCATGGAAGCAAAATCTAGTAAGAAACATGTCTATTGTTGCTTGGAAAATTTCCACAAGACCTTTGACATAGTATCCTTGCATATGTCATTTTGAGGCATGATATTTATACTTTTGTGCCTTCAAAATAAGATTATTACCCTTGTAATGATCCTCTATGAAAAGGTCATTGGACATCTACTTAAAACTTCAAGACATCATATGACATGGGTATTCGCTCTCATGTGTTGAGAGGTGTATGTCAAATTCAATTGCCTAGATGGTGGATGCCTACTGTTCAGAGTTATTATTGCTAGTATTGCAAATATCTTTGATTTCTCCCAATATTTCCAATTTCTCTTGAGTTATTCAAGTTGTTGATTTGTCCAATATTTTCAAAGTTTTTCATGTCCAATTTTTTTCATTCCTATATTTTCCCCAATATTTATGATAAGTTTCTTTGGACCCTTGGCTTATATTCTTGAAAACAATATTTGCAACATTGATTATTGCTAATATGATTTTTATCAATGTTATTGTACTGATGGCTAACATGGTGGCACGTTTCCAGCAATAGCTTGACATCGAATACATTTTATGATACCTATAGCCTAGTAGTTAATTTGTGCAAAACAAAGATTGTGATATTCAATATTTATATGATGGAATTGTAGGTAGTTTCTCTCAGTTATAAGGATGACATGGTGAAAGTAGTATCCTCCTATGTGTTTCTTCATTGGTCCTTCGTTTTCTATGTCTCTGTCTTAAAAAATGAGATTGTGTAAGAGTTACATAGTCATTAACATACTAAAGAGAACATTGTTTCCAACTCAAGTTATTAGATGTCAGGGTTATAGTCTGAATCTCTAGTAGCATTGCCACACTGGCATTGATATATGGATATAGATTTGGGGACTTGGTTTGTGGACTTGGACTTGGTTGGGGACTTGGTTTGTGGCTATAATCTGAATATCTAGTAGCATTGCCACACCTTTCATTTTCCATATGGTGCATCAAGTATGCCTCCAAGAATTTGTAGAAGAAATACCATATCTAGACATATGGATCAAAACATGATCCGCAGGTGCTACATTCACACATAAGCAAGTTTATTCTTTTAGTCCAACATATGAAAATGAAGAGTCCCTTAGCAAATTTGTAAATTCTAAGGGAAATATACAACACCTGCAACCAAGGTTCCTGTTAACCCTGCAGCCTGACCCGAGTAAGTGTTAAATGCCATAACCATACTTGGCTGTGGAACTTCAGATGTTATGTTCATTTAGTTATGTGCTGGAAGCTGCAATGCTTAAGCTTTGATTTAAATTTTAGGTTCTTAATCACCTTCTTGTCCAAAAGTTGAAAGCTTATTCCTAATATGTTGTTTTTGCATTTTTAAAGCTTATTCTTAATATGTTGTTTTTGCATTTTTAAAGCTTATTCCTAATATGTTATTTTTGCATTTTTAAAGCTTATTCCCTTAAATGTTGTTTAGCAATATTGTCATCAATTTTATTTTGCATGTGGTTGTTTTGCAATATGTTATCAATTTTTTTTTGCATGTGGCTTCACATGCAGAACGACACAAAAGTAGGAAAATACCATGTCATCAGTGCCATTGAAGCACAACAAGATGATTGCATTGAAAATCTTGATGTGAATCTGGATCTACAAGCTGTGGATGTTAGCAATGTGGAACTAGAGGATACTCAATCAGTGTTGGGGCTTCGCAGTGTTGATAACAATGTGAATGTTCTTGGTTTCGTGAGTTACATGTTTATTAAATTTATTTCAATAATATGCAATTTACAATATGATTTCTGCTGTAACATTTTTCATACCTCTAAATAATCATGTGTACTTTTTTTGTTTTTGTAGGATTCTGAAGATTATAAACTCCAAGAAGGTGACAAAGTGAGAGTGTTGGATCCATACGATTGTGCTGAAGCCGAAATTGGACGAATTCATTCATTCTCTATCCTGCATAGAGTTAAATTGGATGAAGGTATTGCAAACGTAAATATTATAAAGGTCACCAGTAACGTACCACTTCCATATTTTGACAAAGTTTATGAATGTCTCCATCTTAAAGAGAAGGAAGGAAGCTTTACAGGGTGTCCTTTAAAATATTTGAAAAAAATGACATAGTTGCAGCCAGTTGGTCCACTACATATTGTAGTTTCATTGCATGAATATTAGTTCATGAAATTTAGTTTAGTTTCATTCTTGAATGTTCAATCAAGGATTTGATATTTGAGTTGGATATTACTCCATGAATCTTCACAGTAGCGATGTAATTTGATTTTGATCTAGTATTTGATCAGTTGGATGTTACTCTATGAAACTTACAGTAACACTGTACTTTGATTTTGATCTGGTATTTGAGTTGGATATTACTCCATGAAACTTACAACAACATTGTATTTTAATTCTGATATGGTATTTGAGTTGGATATTACTCCATGAAACTTACAGCAACACTGTACCTTGATTTTTGTGATTATTTACATATATATGAGTAATTTGTTCATCTTATATATTGCATTATGATGTTTATGAATTTTGCATATGTATTTTAGTTGATTTCATGAATTTTGTGTATGTTCATGAATATTGTATATTGTTGATTTCATTTTTTTAATTACATGGTAACCAATAAATTATACATATCATATAAATGAATGTGAAAACCAATAAACAATATATCAATATATTATTGGTAATTAATGATTAAATAAATCCCTAAATGACTGTAAATTAATGACTAAGTGTATAACTATCAATTCCCTGTAAATGAAACTAAATGTACTATCAATTGACAGTATATTAATGACTAAATATGCTACCAATTAACAGAAAATTAATGACTAAATATGCTACCAATTAACAAAAAATTAATGACGAAATATGCTACCGACGACAAATTAATGACTAAATGTATTACCGATAGACAATAATTAATGACTAAAGAAATCACTAAATATAGTACCAACTAACGGAAAATATACTACCATTTGACGACATTTAAAGGTTAAAATGACCGAAATAAATGACTATAATGACTAAATATATTGTCAATTGGGTTTACCCCGAGTGGTTGAGTTATCAGATAGTTATCCGCTCCACCCAGGTCCAAGTCCTGCCAGTGACACTTGCTCTTAAGTGAGCTGTTGAGCTCTTCAGGAGCTCTACTAGCCAATTAACTGCCCTTCCTATGTCTCTGGATGGTAGGGAAGTCAGTGTGGACGTAGCAGGGCACCGAAAAAAGAGGGTGTTCTCTGAACCACACGAAAACAAAAGAAGAAAAAAGAAAAGAAAAAGAAAATAAAGAAAAGAAAAAGACTAAATAAACAACCAAATATACCACCAACTAATAAATTTAGAGCAAGCAATAAATGACATTTTAGTCATTAATTTAATGGTGAGTTATATGACTCCAAATATAACACCAATGAATTACAAAGGAAACTCATAATTGAATTACGTCTAGGAACTAGGTTTGAAAACTAATAACCAAGAGGAAATTCACATCAAGAGGTTGAATAATGCACATGTTGATCATCTTGCAAATTAGGTTGTGCTCTTTAATAAAGGCTAGGTTTTAGAAATTGGGGGACCCCCCAAAGCCTTATGGATACCTTAGAACTTAAGCTTGCATGCATGAATTTGTGTGAAGCGTCCATGTATACATGGAAGGAAACCAATGAAGAGCCCATTAATAAATCTTTAGAACCTTCATTCTAGCCATTATTAGATGTGATGATGCATGTGGGATAATATCATGGTAAGCCACAACGTTAAATCCACATATGGGATTCATATTAGGGCTCCCTATGACATTAGGATATCTACTAACTTGCTATGTGAAGACAATGATGGAGATTTCAAGTTGTTGTAGAGTCCCTTGTTTCATGCCAGAGGATAATGTTGCATGAAGAATGCTCTGTGGTGATTTGGTTTTGAGTTTTGATATTGTCTCGATGGGTTTTTCTTGCTCCCTTTTTCCTCAGTTCATGGTGGTGATCCTTTTATGTTATTTGACATATTGACTGTAATTTCATCTGCCTATTTATATTGAGACATCTCTGTTTGTGTAGACAACATTCCCAGTTCTAGTAATTGGAGGTTGTGGTCTATGAATTGGGTCATGGCATGGAAAAACCTAATCCATCCTAAAGCAACAATGGGAATGTTATTTCAAAGGTTAAAAGAGCGATGAGACACTTGTATAAGAAAATAGAGGGTTTGTATAAATCAATTGATCATATTAATGCTCTGATGGAGTTACAAACGAAGAAGCAAGAGGAGTTAGAAACCTAGCTAGGTGAACAAAGGTAGAAGATGGATAATATACCAAATGATATGGAAATGCATTACAAAATTATATTGGATTTTGCTAGAAGTGCATAGTCTATTATAGCCCAACAATCTATATTAGTGGGCTTTGTGAAGGAATGTTAGAGGAGAAGAACACTATCCAATAATTTGGAGGGGATCATGAGCAACAACCAACAAACATGAAGCCACATGACATGAAAATGAAAATTTCTCAATATAGAAAGCCCATAACGAACACATTTTCACCCATAGGTCATATGCACGAGTGTATCTTACTTTCTAGTCAATTTATTAAAAACTATAATTATAGATTTTTTTTCTTAAAATAACCATAGCCAAAATCACCTAAAAGCCAATATCCACTTCAATATATTTTTTAATTCTTTTAAAACATCCCCACAATTTTTTTATATATATTTTTTTCACATGTGGTTCACAAACCCCCCAGCAGGGCTCCTATGTCCACAATAACCCTATTCGCGCTGCTATGTCCACGGTAACCCTATTCGCCCTGATTACATAGCTAACAAGATGGGGACATCAAGCGAGGTCCTTATATAGCAATGTATAGCCACTCGTGGATTTGACCCTGAAACCTTCTGCTCACAACTTACAGCACTCAACCACTTGAGCTAACCCACCGGGCCACAATTTTTTTTATATAATATAAAAATCTAACAATTCTTTTTTCAATGTGGTTCACAACCTCAGGGAGGAGTTACTATGTCTATGGGAAGAATTCACAGGGTGCCCACCCGAAGGTGCCTCACCCCGTCGACTCTTATTACGGAGCTTAAACCCGATGGGGACATCAAGTGAGGCCCTTATGTATCTATGCATAGCCACCCGAAGATTTGACCCCGAGACCTTACTCACAGCTCTCAACCACTTAAATTAACCCATCAAGCTAAAAAAAATTTAACACACACACACACATATATATATATATAATATAAACATTTTCAATTAATAAATAAACCAATTCCTTCACTAATACCATTTAGTAAAACAATGCTCTCTAATTGTTTTGAAAAAGATGCCTCTTGATAAAATTCATGAAAATAACGTGTTTAGGAAATTGTCCTCTTGATAAAATTCATGAAAATAACGTGTTGACCAGTAGGAAAGACCGTAGGAAAGACCAGGAAACGTACAAGTCTCACTGCCCTTGTATTTTGACCACACCAATTACTTGCCTAAAATAAAAAGAATTGTACCAATAATGCCATGTTATTTGCATGGAAAAAAAGTTCAAAGTAATATTCAATTTCATTAAAGTATAAACAATTATATATACATGTGTTTTAAAGTATTTTAGGTTTAGATAGCCACTTGGCCCTTGGCCTAGACTTTACCTACTCTTTAAGATTTCATACTTCCCAATACATGTGGGTAAAATGGCTCTCATTCCATGCATAATCTTCATTGTAGATAATAACTAATTATTTTTATTTGCATAATCTGTATATATAATCGTTTTGTGTTTTGATTAGTTATTTTATTTTATTTTTTTCAATTAAATTGAAATTATATATAATTTTTTTAAATATATATTTTAATCAAAATAAAAATTAATGGCGTAACTTAAATATTCCAAGTTTTCAACTTTTTTTTCCTCATATTTTCTGTCTAATTTTATTAGTATTCCAGTTTGAAATATTTAAAAATATTAGAATCACATATATTAGTTATTAAAATTGCATAATTTAAGTGTTATGGAGGTATTTGAAAGTGTAGAATCTATTTTTAAATTCAAAAATATAATTTAAACTCAAAAATTTAGATTTACAAAAAAATATCATCGTAAAATGGAAAAAACATAAAATAAATAAACTATTCCAAAATTAATAATAAAAAACAAACCATTTAATACCTCGCCGATTTTACCAACCCAACCAATCAAAAATCACTATTTCAACAAAGATTCTTCATCGAATTCCGAAAACCTGATTACATCATCATTCCAACCCAATTCCGCGAATCTATATTTGTCCTTCACGAATCACGATGTTAAATGCCCTATACATACGCCACGATCAGTGGATGCTCTTCACAAAATCTCTCTTTAGTCTGCTGGTAAGGGATCCGTGGCCATGGATAATAGGTTTCAAGCTACCAGACAATAAGGCGGCTGTACAACCATTCCGCGTCCTGCCTGACTGGAAACCTGGCGATCTGTCTGTACAGTGGGTGAAGCGGGCGTGCAGGCCGCAATCGAAGGAAAACCAGGTAAGCGTTCAGTCGGACAGACAGAGCCACCAGCTGCAATAAGTCAACCAGCTACCCACAATTTTCACCTTTAAAATACTACTAGTTCTACGAGCTCAATCGCTTGAGTTCGATTCAATCCTGCGCCACAGGAAATGAGAGGCGCCGAAGGGATGATGCTTATACTGCTTCTTCTGCTATCAGTTTATCTTCCAAACATGCAGAATCATGGCGTCCTGGGCTCCAGGGCTTCGCTACATTTAGCAGCGGAGGAAAGGCAATCGGCCACTGCTGCGGTTAAGAGCTTGTCATGCGTGCAGGTGGAAGGATATTGCAGGAGCCCTGTTAGAGCTAAGTTCGAGAACATGTTGCCAAAGTCACCAGTGCCACCATCGGGGCCGAGCCACAAGGAGAATAACATGCCTGGCATCCTCTTTGCGCCACCTGCGTAACGCCCAGTAATTTGTTAGCAAAGGGATTTACAACGCCAGATTAGTGCAGTTTTTCTCCATTAAACCGAGAAACAATGCGTGGCAGCCATGGGAGCCTCTGATGATCCAAGGGATGAGAAATAACTAACTGTTCTGTAGTAAGAAACGGTAACCTACAGAAAATGAGTTGGCTGACTCGAACTCTGGATCTGAAACGAAGAGAGGAGTGGAGCCAAATGGGTTCCAGAGGCCGGAATTGCAAATCAGAGTCTGCATGGATTCTACATTCTACAGTCGAATTTGTATAACATTTCGTTATTACATTCACTCCATGGGTCATGGGGTTTGCCAATGAGATTGAGATTGTTGTTCAAATGTGTAATAATAATTTGGCAAAGTGTATAATACAAATGTAATAATAATTTGGCAAAGTGTATAATACAAATTTTGAGGATTAGTCTTTCAATATTTTATTTTTGTGTTGAATTTTGTAATTGATTAAAATAATGTTATAATGGTAAATGAAGAATATATTTTTCTTTTTCAGAGAAAAAAAAAAGTATCTTTGTAACTAAATATGACTGTATATTTCAGCATCAAATATATAAGTTCCAATATATCATAACTTATCAAAAAAGATTTTAAATGACTTTATTATAAAGATCAAGATTAATAACTTTTAGAACAAAAAGAGCAGCAAAGACTATCGGTGACAAGTTGTTTGTCCACTCATTCTTTCCAAAAGAGAGCATCTAGATCTCCATCAATAGCTAACTTCGATAAAGCATCAACCACTATTAAAGTTGTTTGAATTTGAATTTATCTCAATTCACAAATAAATAGTTAATCTTAATCAGAATTATATTAATTATTTTTTATAAATTACAGCATTTTTCAATTTTGTGTTTTGCATTTTTAATTAGATTTTAATACTATGTCATTTATATGAAATAATATTATTGTTGCAACCCAATACGTATAATTTTGATTTCCTTAAAAATACATTCTTTGTCTTATTGCATTTTCATTTAAGATATTTTCTTTAATGTGATTCCTCTACCCTTTATTAAATAACTATATTTATTTTAGTGAAACTTAATAAATGATCTAATGAGGTTTAAAGATCGATATAAATAATGAAGTAGAGGCTCCTCCTTTAAAGGCTAAAATATTTCAATTTAAATAACCTCAAGTCTCTAATTATCAACTTAATGAATAATTTGAATGTCTTATGATTGTGTGAAGGAATGTTGAGGAAAGAAGGGGATATTTCCTTCCAACCTATCCGCTAAGTCGATGTCACTAGTCTTTAACTCTTTCATGCCACACACCTCAAGGAAAATGTCATACATGAGGCCACATATTCACAAGAGTGCATGCATATGGGAGAGTAATGTTGGGTGCATGTAATATCCCCAATTCGAAAATTAGAGATATCCTCTCAATGTTTTACCCCGAAAAGAAACTAGTTCACACTTTTCACTAGACATCCCCTAGTTTCGAGCTTTCCCAAACAACCCCAAACCCACTCGAATATTTCCTAATTTGACTCAGATGGACCATAACAACCCCAAATTCATCCAAAGTGATCATCAATAGTCTTGGCAGGTGGTCACTATGTAATTTTTACAGACAATTAACCATGAATTTGTAAGCCATGTATGCAGATTTCAACATTGAATAACTAGTATTGAAATATTGATCCAAATAAAGGAAAAATGTTGAACAAATTTTATTAAAACTTGAACACAAATATAGATTACATCTATGGTTTCCCAGCAGCTGCAAAAACACAGAGAAATCTGGTACAAGAAGGGAAGAGTGGCTGCCACAAAATTCAGCAGAGAGAGAGAGAGAGAGAGAGAGAGAGATGTTGCTTCAAAATAGAAAAATATGCCTCACTGTTGCACCCTCCACAAGCAATATTTCAACCCCAAACCTTAGATTTGCCACCTACAGTGCACCCTCCATCAAATATGGTCAATATGCAACCACATGGACAACTTCCTTTAGATTTCTTCACTCAATGGTGTGCCCTCCTCAGCTAGAGACCTCCACACATAAAACTCCACCAGAAAAACACCAACAAACTGCTCTACCACAAACTGAGATCCAACACTACTATATGAACTCGAACCGACAAGATAACATGGACATGAAATCACTCACATGAAGCTCAATAAAGAAACCAAGGTGGTTTCCCCTCTCATGCTAGATAGGATGAAATCTCTCATCATTGGAACTAGTTATAATTTGCAAGGGGCACATATCCCAACCATGGAAGCCACTATGGCTCTCCAACTCAAATGAAAAATGACCAAAATCTCTCCACCTTCATGCCTGCATCCAACTTATAGAATTATCGAGGCCCTTTCCTCCCTATTCTCAAAATTTCTCCCAATAATAATAATAATAAAATTTGAGTTAGTTGAGAGAAAAATCATTCATGATGTTTTTAACTCCCATCTAATGTTATTTGACTACATGAGGCCTTATCCAACCTTAGGAATTTGAATAGAGAGGGAGTAACATTCATTTTGTGGGTCCACTTCACTTCAAGTGCCCTCCTTAGCTATTTTTAGGACCTTCCATTGTCATAAATGTCATAGATGTTTCCATAGTGTCATAGATGCTTGTCACAGTGTCATATATTCCTTGGGAATTATGCTTCACACATGCACCCTCCTTGATTATTCTTGTCTTGATCCATCCTCATGAGATTCTTTGGGGGTTACATTCCCACTAGTGTGCCCTCCATAGTCTATTTTTATCCTCGGAAGTCACACTTCATGAGATTCCCCCATGATTGGATTCCTTTCACCTAGGATGGAGGTTACACTTCTTCCTTGACCCAATCATCCTCCTATGCACCCTCTATGGCTGAGTATACCTTTTCCACCTCATTTATTAATTATTTTCCCATTATTATTGCAGATTTATGACCCACACCACTCCTCCTTAAATTAATTTTAATCTCCATAGTGACCATAGGCCAATTTTAATTCCCTAGTCAATTTAACTTCCACCCTAACCTATGGAAATTGGATAGGTTAGTGGAATGACCTTAGTGAGCTTAGAGAGGGGGAATTACGGTCCTCCCCACCCAAGATTGCTTGTCCTCAAGAATTTGCAAACCTGGGTGCTGCAATACATGTTCACCTTCCCATGTAGCATCTTCACTTGCTAGATCTTTCCACTGAACAATGTACTCTCGAATGGTCTTATTTCTCAACCTTCTTTCTCTTACCTGCACAATTATTTCCAGAACCAAGACCAATTGCCCTTTATTGCCCAAAGGGAGAAGCTCTGTTGATACCTTCACCTGTTGGCCAACTTCTTTCTTGAGACATAAGACATGGAACACATTGTGTATCTTGCTTCCTTCTGGAAGCTCCAACTCATATGTCGCTTCTCCAACTCTCCTCAAAATTTTATAGAGTCCATAGAAACTTGGCTTAAATTTTTCAGCCCCGTTTACCTTCAATGATGATTTCCTGTACGGCTGCAACCTTAAGTATACCAAATCATCCACTTGGAAACTGCGCTCTATTTTATGCCTATCTGCATATAACTTATGTTGATTTTGAGTTGTTTGCAAATTATCTTTGAGTTCCTTATGATATCTTGGATTTCTTCAATCCAATATCTAGCTTTAGGGAGTCTACATTCTCCAAAAAATTGATCAACAAAGGTAGGAGCTTCATAACCATACAATGCTTTAAATGGAGACATTCCAATGGATAAGTGATAAGTTGTATTGTAGCAGAATTCTCCCAAATGCAGCCATCTAACCCAATCTTTCTATTGTCCTCTCACATAATTTCTCAAGTATCCTTCTAGCCACTGGTTGAATCTCTTTGTTTTACCATTAGTTTGGGGGTGGTAGCTAGTGCTAAGGGCCAAATTTGTTCCTGCCAATTTAAACAATTCTTGCCAAAATGTACTAGTAAACTTGCTATCTCTATCACTAACAATAGTTTTTGGCAACCCATGCAATCTGAAAAATTCTCTAAAAACAAATCAACCACTTGGGAATTTGTATAAGTGGATGGAAGAACAAATAAATGAGCAAATTTAGTGAGCCTATCCACTACTACATATATGTAATCTCTACCTTGTACTTTGGGTAATCCGATGATGAAGTCCATTGAGATGGTTTCCCATTTTTGTTCTAAAATGGGTAGAGGGTGTAGGAGACCAACAGGACGTGTATGCTCTATTTTATTTTGTTGACATGCGCTACATTCCCTCACATACTTCAAGACATCATTTTTCAAGTCCTTCCATGTGAATCTTTCTCTTATTTTCCTATATGTCTTCAAGTACCCTGGATGACCTGCCAGTGGGGGATCATGAGCTGCTCCCAAAATATTCTTCTTCAAGGATGATTCAGGGACCAACTAGATTCTATATTTATAGTATATGACCTCATTGATGACTTTGTACTGGTCATCTTGTACCAACCCATCCAACAATTCACAAAAACTTATTTTTTGAATATTCTACCAAGAGTTGAGCTTTCCAATCTGTTGAGATCTCCATTAAAGAGAGGGATGGTTTTCAAGAAAGTGCATATGCAACAACATTTATTTTGACTTTCATGTACTCTATATCAAAATCATAGGTTTGCACCTTGCTGACCCACTTTTGTTGCCTATCATTTAGCTCATTTTGAGTGAGGAAGTGCTTCAAACTATTATGATCTGTTTTGACCGCAAACTTGCTACCCATTAAATATTGTATGAACTTGACCAAGTCATGCATAATGGCCAACATATCCTTGTCACAAATGGAATAGTGGCACTCATGTGGCTGCAAATTTATGCTTTCAAAGGCAATGGGGTGCTGATTTTGCATTAGGACAACTCCAATGCCTTCTCCTAAGGCATCACATTCAAGCAAAAATGATTGAGTGAAATCTAGTTTAAAGCAAGGACTAGACAACTGCTCATCACTTTCTTCATTCTTTTGAATGATTTTTCAGCCTCCTATGTCCAACCAAGTGCTCCTTGCTTTGTGAGATCAATCAAAGGTGATGTCAACTATGAGAATCATTTGACAAATTTTCTTTAGTATGTGCAAATCCCAATGAATCCTCTCAATTCTGTTACATTTTTGGGGGTTGTCCAATCAAGAATGGATTGAATTTTCTCCATGTGGAATTTAACTCCATCTTGTCTAATCACATGACCAAGATACAACATATCAGTCATTCCAAATTCACATTTGGACAACTTTGCATACAAGGACTGCTCTGCCAAAATGGTTAGTACAACTTCCAAATGATGCAAATATTCTCCCCAAGTCTTGCTATAAATCAGAATATCATCAAAAAATACTAAAACAAACTTATGCAGTTGCTTGTTGAAGATTATGTTCATGCAATATTGGAATGTAGCAGGTGCATTAGTCAAGTTAAAAGGCATGACTAGGAACTGAAAGTGGCCATAGTGACAACATAAGGTTGTATTCTATGTCTTCTTCTCTCATTCTGATTTGTTGGTAGCCAAAACGAAGATCAATCTTGAAAAATAACTTGGCCCCATGTAGTTCATCCAACAGCTCAATAATTTGTGGGATGGGGAACCGGTTCTTGATGGTCTTCTTGTTTAAGGCCCTGTAGTCTATGCGCATTCTCATCATTCCATCTTTCTTCTTTGCTAGTACCATTGAATATGCAAAGGAACTTGAACTTGACATAATGAGTCCCAAATCAAGAAGTTCATTTATGGATTTTTCAATTTCATCTTTGAACCGCTTGGGGTGCTTGTAAGGTTGAATCATGACGGGTTGAGTTCCCACCTCCAATTTTATAGTGTGCTCTACTCCTCTATTTGGTGGCCTACCAGGAGGAAGGTCTCCAAAATCCTTCTCATGCTTCCGTAGCATCTTCCTAATGTCTTCTGGATACTATGAGGTGTCTATTGTACACGTCTTATCTGTAACCAAACATTTTGTAGCCCATTCTATGTCTCCATGCCTTAGGACAAACCTCATATTATATGCAGAAAGCACCTTATTGGGATAAGTGTTCATGCACCTCAAGGTTATTTTCTTCCCATCAGCTCCTTTCAATCTCATTTCGGGCACCCTATAGTTCATGGAATTCTCACCAATGGAAAACAACCATTGTACCCCCAAAACTATGTGTGTATCAACAACATTCACAACATAAAAAATATCTATCACAGTATAGTTACCTATGGTGAGATGAAGTTTTGGAATCCACATACAACAGTCCATTGAATTTTTACATGGGATAATCAAGTGAATCCATCAAGTGTTTCAGTAGGTAGGTTCCTCCTTTCCACCAATGTAGAATCAATGAAGTTGTGAGTGGCTCCTCCATCAACGATCATTGTAACTCTTTGGCCTTGCACCACTCCCTTGAATCTACGAGTGTGGTACAAAGGGACCCCTGGCAGAACAACAATAACACCTTTCGCTAACTCAGGTCGTGGCTTCTCGTCTTCTGCTGTCTCATATCCATATCCTTGAATTAGCTCATGCTCTTCAACATATTCCTCCTCACTTTCAGAAAAAACTTCTATGTAGTGAGCCTTCCCCTTTGCACACTTATGACCTGGAACCCAAGGCTCTTGGCATGTGAAACATAGCTTCTTCCTTCGTAGCTCATCCCAGATATTGCTATCCCTCTTGTCTTTCCATGTTGTATCTTTTTGGAAAGGCTTTTTGTCTTTGAACTTAGTTGGAAAGTTTTTTTGGGGGGGAAATATGGTTTTGGGAATTGCATCTTGAAGGTCTTGAGTTCTACTAATGGAATCCAACAGTGTTGCAGGTCTGTAATCCTTCACAAATCCCCTCAATGGCTCTTCTAACTCTTATGTAAATAGCAATACTAAACGAACCTTTGAAATGTATGTGATCATCACTTCAAGTTTTTGAAATTATGAAATATAAGCCTTAGGTGTACCTATTTAATTCAATTGGGACAAATCTCTAAATGGAATCTCTTGGTCCTTCCTATCAAATCTATCTATGAGTATTCTTGTAAATTATTCATATGATGTGATGTGGGTATGACCCAAGATCCCCATTCCATGGTACCACCAGTCATTTGCTTCTCCTTCCAGATGTAAGGTATCCATTTTGATGGAATATATTTCTACCATGGGATTTAGTTGGAAATATGTATCAAGTTTCTACACCCATGCTCTGGCAGTGCACTTAGAAGACCCATCAAAACTTGGAAGGGTGACTTTGCCTAGGGTACGTTGCAATTAAAATTTTTGAATGCTCATTCTATTGAATCCTTTAGGTCTGTTACGATATTTGAAGTTGTAGTACTCATAGAAATACATGGTTTCCTTGAATCTGTACTCATAACCCTGTACTCATCAAAATAAGCCTCCAAGGACTCATCTTGTACATTTGGAACAACTTCTCCCATTGTTTGTGGTTCTAGGAATTTTGGCATTGAAGGTCTAGGTGATTCCTTGAACTCAAGTGACATGTTATGTGGAACAATTCAAGAGAAGATTGTTTCCCTGATGGGTTTCATGGTCTCCTTTTCTCCATCGTGAGAACCAATGCTACTCCCTCCTTCATTTGTGTTCCCAAAACCATAGGTTTCCAACTTGGCCATAAACTCCCTTGTCTCCTCTTGACTCTTCCTAGCACTCTCCTGACCTTTGGACAAACTATATAATGTTTCCAAAAGTAATTTCATGAACAATTATTCCTTCTCCATAGTGGTGACTCTTCCCGAAACAATTTCCATACTCCTCTTTGTTCTTGGTTCTTCTCGAATTATACCTTGGGTAGAATCTGTTTCTTCAACTAGCCAAGTTGTTTCAGGGTTCCTATTGCTCCTAGAGTTGATATTTTGAAAATATATTTGACTCATTGATCTATTTTATGACCCACAACTATCCAATACCATGCTATGATACAACTGTAATATCCCCAATTCGAAAATCAGAGATATCCCCTCAATTTTTTACCCTAGAGAGAAACTGGTTCAAAAATTTCACTAGACACCCCCTAGTTTCGAGCGTTCCCAAACAACCCCAAACCCACTCGAATATTTTCTAATATGACATAGATGGACCCTAACAACCACAAATTTATCCAAACTAATCATGAATATTCTTAAGGTGGTTTCTATGTAAGTTTTATAGACAATTAACCATGCATTTGTAAGCCATGTATGCAAATTTCAACATTGAATAACTAGTATTGAAATATTGAGCCAAGTAAAGTGAAAATGATGAGGAATTTTTATTAAAAATTGAACACCAAAAAATATTACATCTATGGCTTCCCAGAAGATGGAAAAACATAGAGAAATATGGTACAATAAGGGAAGAGTGGCTGCCCCAAAAGTCAACAAATAGAGAGAGAGAGAGTGAAATACTGCTTCCAAATAATTAAATCTGCTTCACTATTGCACCCTCCACAAGAAATATTTCTTCCACAAACCTTAGATATACCACCTATAGTGCACCCTCCATCTGATATGGTAAATATTCAACCATGGGGATATCTTCCTTCATGTCTGTTCACTCAATGGTGAACCCTCCTCAGCTAGAGACCTCCACACACAAAACTCCACTAGAAAACACCAACAAACTGCTCTACCACAAATTGAGATCCAACACTACTGTATGAAATCTAACCAGAAATATAACATGGACATGAAATCACTCACATGAAGCTCAGTAGAGAAACCAAGGTGGTTTCCCCTCTCATTCTAGCTAGGGTGAAATATCTCATCACTAAAACTAGTTACAATTTGCAAGGGACGCATCTCCCAAGCATGGAAGGCACTATGGCTCTCTGACTCAAATGAAAAATGACCAAAAGCTCTCCCCCTTGATGCCTGCATCCATTTTATAGAATTATTGAGGCCCTTTCCCCCCTATTCTCTAAATTTCTCCCAATAATAATAATAAAATTTGAGTTAGTTGAGCGAATATACATTCATGATGTTTTTAACTCCCATCTAATGTTATTTGACCACATGAGGCCTTCGCCAACCTTAGGAATTTGAATAGGGAGGGATTTACATTAATTTTGTGGGTCCACTTCACCTTAAGCGCCCTCCTTAGCTATTTTTAGGACCTGTCATTGTCATAAATGTCATAGATGTTGTCATAGTGTCATAGATGCTTGTCATAGATTCCTTGGGAGTTACACTTCACCCATGTGCCCTCCTTGACTATTCTTGGCCTGATCCATCCTCATGATATTCTTTGGGGGTTACTTTCCCACTAGCGTACCCTCCATAGTCTATTTTTAGCCCGAGGAGTTACACTTCATGAGATTCCCCCATGATTGTATTCCTTCCACCTAAGATGGAGGTTGCACTTCTTCCTTGACCCGAGTATCCTCCTATGCGACCTCTATGGTTGAGTACACCTTTTCCACCTCATTTATTAATTATTTGGAAATTATTATTACATATTTATGACCCACACCACTCCTCCTCAAATTAATTTTAATCTCCATAGTGACTAGACAAATTTTAATTCCCTAGCCAATTTAACTTCCACCCTAACCTATGGTAATTGGATAGGTTAATGGAATGACCTTAGTGAGCTTAGAGAGGGGACATTATAGTGCATCACCCTTACAACACCTTCACACATGCCAAACATAATTCTTAGTGATCATTTTGAATTGAGGATGTATACTTGGGTTGTAGGTGGTATTATGGCATTTGGGTTTTGTGTTGGAGTGAAGTTAAGCAGGGGATGCCCTTGTCAACTTCCTTTGGTGATTTGGCATTGTTGGGTTTGTCTTGAATTGGAAGTGGGTTGGTGCTCTAGGGAAACCCTATGCTCATTTATTCCTCAACCTTGGGAAGCCTCATCATTCTCCAACTCGGCGGTCCTCCCTTTGGGAATTCAAAATTCAAATTATTATGTCGCTTTTTTACAGTTTTATTGGATTCCTTGCTACTTTGTGTTTGCTTATTTTTGAACACTACTTGTCATTCTCTAAAAAGAGTTTGGTTTGTTGTTTATGGGATACCCTGGGCCTATTTTTTTCTCCATGCTTGGGATGATATAGCTTCTATGTCTTCTATTTCATTCAATTCTATAACATGCAATTAACAAAATGAGCCCCATCTCATTCCCAATACAAGTAATTTTTAGTCTTTTGTAGGTTGGTTGGAGTTGTCGGTCCCTGATCTATTTTGGACCTTGTATATCTAGTTCCGTTAAGAGAAATTCGATACACCTATAAGTATTTGGGGCAGGACTACCTTAAGAATCATGGGAATTTGATGAAGGAAATACATGATATTCATAGGGTCCTACCCAGGCATGAATAATACATTAATGGAAACAAGGCTTCTATATTTTTTGTGACTACAAAAGTTCATAGCAATAAGCATCGATGTAATTCACAAAATGGAGTGATAATGGAACCTCTTTTACAGGAAAAAAAAGGAAATTCAAGTATTGGAAGCCAAATTTTCAATGTTATAAAACATGGTTTACAATTTCAATAAGAGGTCTCACTTGGCTACTTCTAATCTTCGAATGTCAATGGGCCTCTTAAAAGGATGCTAAAACCTTTTTTGATATTTCTATTTAATCGACATGATGAATTTTGAATACAAAAGCATATCTTTTATATTACAATGTTGATTAGTTGAACTATAACTTTTTTAATAAAATATTATATGTTTTCCTTAAAAAAATATTAAACTAAAAACAATTTGAAGCATCCTTTTATTTAGCTTTATAAAAGATCCTCGTTTCAACTTAGCTTTATAAAAGATCTTATATTCAAGTTGTATGTATTGATATTATTTTTAAGGTTTTCTCTTTGTATATTAAATTTAATTTTTTTCTACTCACTTATACATCTATAAAGATTTTATAACATGATTCTCTTAATTTGTTTTCCCTCCCTTCTCTGTCTTATTCTTTCCCTTGCCCACTTTATTCTTTGGCGGTGATTTATCTCATTCCAATACAAAGAACCTATTGTAAAGCATTTGTTTATGTATAGTTAGGAGTATGGCTTACGTAAAAAGAGTCCCTTAACTTCTTAAGGGTGGTCTACTTGTACAACTATGACTAAGATGATTGTTCATCTTTTTAATAGGTTGTGAGTTATTGTTGATCTTCAGAATATGTTGTGAGTTATTGTTATTGTTATGTATTGTTTTTTTTTTTTTTCACACGGAAAATACTACCTTCCTGTTATTCCGAGGAATCAAGGAAAGCTAACACACACACGGGAAATCCCAAAAAACTTCCTCACATATCGTGGATGGTAGGTCGAGCAAACCGTCAGCCAACCATCCAAGCTAGAAGATGTCTCAATGGAATGGAACCTGGGTGGATGGAATTAAATCCATCTATCCCCACCAACGGACCACCATATCATTGACTGTGCATATGTATTGGTTACTATAATAATATTAACGACAATTAACATTCATGGTTTACATGTGAATCTAGAGTGTGCATATGAAAATGGAAATATTGCGTGTTATTATTGGTGCATATGTATTACATATTGACAATTACCATCCATGGTTCACATGTAGATTTAGAGTGTGCACATGAAAATGGATATGCAAAGTTGAAGTATTCGCATTGAGTTAAAGTCATGTGTTTGTGTGCTAACTTTGGTACTTGTATGTGCGGATTTTTTAAAAATTTTAGAGAGTTTCATCAATAGTTAGGCTTCTTAAACACTCTTAGGGGAATTAAAGAGCAAGAATGACCTAGCTAGAATAGGGTAATGTAGGATATATACACTTTTTTTTAATGTACATTATACTATGTATATGTAGGATGAAGACACTTTTTTGATGTACATGAAACTGTGTATCAATACATAGAGTTATACTCAAACTAGTTTGGATACCTCTATGTGTACCTCTTGACTTTGAGAGGACTTTGAAAAATTAGTCAAAACACTATGTAGGATGAAGACACTTTTTTTATGTACATGAAACAGTGTATCAATACATAGAGTTATACTCAAACTAGTTTGGATACCTCTATGTGTACCTCTTGACTTTGAGAGGACTTTGAGAAATTAGTCAAAACACATTGATAACTACATTCAATTAAGTTGGATACATCCACATGTGCATCATGACTAGAGAAGATTGTATAATTAGTCATAAACATGTTGATAGATATTTGTAAGGCATTAACCACTCTTATGGAAATTGGTGTGTACTAAGAAGTCTAATGGTATGCATTATACTAAATATTTCGAAATTGGTGTGTACTAAGAAGTCTAATGGTATGCATTATACTAAATATTCCATTTTTATAAGTTTAAGTTGTAGTTTTTTCTTTAGTCATTGTTATAAAATTCGGTGATTCCATTTACGTTGTATGTGTTTCTTTAGTCATGTGTTATAAAAATGGTGATTCCATTTACGTTGATGTGTTATAAAATGGTGATTCCATTTACGTTGTATGTGTTTCTTTAGTCATGTGTTATAAAAATGGTGATTCCATTTACGTTGTATGTGTTTCTTTAGTCATGTGTTATAAAATGGTGATTCCATTTACATTGTACGTGTTTCTTTAGTCATGTGTTATAAAATTGGGTGATTCCATGAGGTTGTATAACATGTTTTTGAAAATCTAGGTGGAAATCAACATATTTATTTTAGAGTTATGATGTATTTTAAATGTTAATTTGTTACATTATGAATAATACTAATTATTCTTTAAAAAATTACACCTTTGTAGGTTACCAATTTATTAATAAGATGTAATATTTATACATCATCATATCATATGCTTATTGAATCTCATACTTTTAAATCTAAAAAATAGTTCTTAAATCTCCTAAACATAGCTAGCCATGAAACCTCTCAATGATACATCTCCACTAGATTGTTTACCTTATCTTTGAGGCCAATATTTGATGCGCTCCAAAACTGCCTTGATTTGTTCATCATTTTGTAGCCTTATCCTTGACATATGAACTCAATCCCATCATTTCTTGTGCCATTTTGCCTACTTTAGTAACTCTTAATGATCAATTGAGTTTTATGCATATGATTCATTACTATCTCAATGATGTGTTACTGAATGTTATGTTAGAAAGAGCTCTTGTTTATTGTGAAATTATTTAATGAGTTGTGACTAAGTTGTCATCTTGTGCATGTTTAATATGTTTATTCATGAAATAATTTAGTAAGATTGTCTTGTTGTTGAGAGGAGCATGAGAAAATCTAGTGAGTGAGGGTTTTCACTAGGAAAGTCTGAGTGAATATTTTGTATTTAAAAACATCCTCATGTATCATTACATGGAGCACATGAGAATACAAGGATGTGTCTTTGAGAATGAGGATTTTAACCCATATGAGGGTTTTTACTGATATAAACTTGGTATTCCATTGTTCTGTTCTTTGTTATCCTATTTATTTATTTACAAGTTGTTTTAGGCATTAGTTATTTACGATGTAAAAAAAATTACATGGTATTAGAGCAAACATGGGCCTAATGTCTCTCATGAGGGAGACATGGATTGCATTTTGCAGCTTAGGACTTTTCCCATGGAAAACAATCCCTATTGAAAAGGAAATCATTGTAGCATTATGAAGGCATGAGAGTGATAATTGAGGTATGGGATATTACTTCTTCATGCCAATTTGTGCTCATAATGGTGTTTGATCTTGGACATGATGAGTAGAGTGAAGTTACAGAAAAAATGGGGGCTTCACTAGTTAGTATCGCATGTATTTTAATTTGTTGGTGACAAGTAAAATGGTTGTATGGCAACCTCAAAGTTGTATGGAATGAATGTGAGTATTTTTTGAGAGGGCAGTTGTCAGTTGTTGCAAATAAGGCTATAACACAGTACATGGTGAATGGTGATTATTTACATGGCGTGTGTTTGCAAGATGCAAGAAAATCACAAAGTTGGGGTTGTGGTTGCAGCAATTAAATATGAATTATGGAGAAGAAAGTTAGGAGTGACTACCACATTGAGCGTTATTATTTTCCTTTCTAAATAGATCTTGTTTGCTAATAGTTATGATAAGATGGTGATTTCCCTATATGAGAGGGTTTATGGTGTGACCAAATACACAGTGTAGAGACAAAGTTCATGATTATCAAGTAAAAATACTTACAAAGTGGCAAAAGATTAATATTGTTAAGGAAATATTATAATATCTCAATTGTGTAACGACGGAGACAATGATTCGCAAGGATGCATCCTAAAAATTCATTGGATGTTTCATGTTGCAAAAGATAATTTGCATGGAGCTTGTCTTAAGAAAAATTTCAACCATTAAAAACAATATGGCATATATTTTGAATACATGTGTAACTTCACATTTGGAAAAAATATGAATTGATTTTTCATGATGTAAAGAGTATATGACTCCAAGACTCAGTGTGGCATGAATAACCCTCAAATTGTTTTTCTTGCAGTATGTCGAGGTATGATGTTATTCCTATTGTTGGTGACAAGAAGTAATCATGTTGGTGAGAGTATGTATATCCATGAAAATGTAACCTTGGATAATCTCATTCTTCATGTGCTTTAGGTGAGTTGATATGATGACCATGAATGTTGCAATGTATATTGGTATGGGGGATTATTCGTTGATAGGTATGACAAAGATATCCCATGGAAGACAAATTGGAATTGAATGAGATGAGAAATTCATAACAAGTACTTTCTATGTGGGGGTGAGAAATAGATATTGCTTCTTGTCTAGTGGTCACATGAGTTGTCATCTTCGACAAGTTTAGTGTGCTTTTTTAATGATTTAGTAAGATTTTGTGTTGTTTCTAAGAGGAGCATGCAAAAATATTGGGAAGTGAGGAGTGTCATTGGGAAATTTCAAGTGAATATTTTGTATTTAAATACATCCTCATGTATCATTACATGGGGAATATAGATCTATGCATTCTTAAGAGAAAACGTTTTCCACTGTATGGGTGTTTTTACCACTATAACCTTGGTGTCTCATTGTTGTGTTACTAGTTCTCCTATTTATTTCTTTATGGGATATATTAGGCATTAATTATTTATTGCAAAACAATTACATATTTTTGGGGAATTTAACTAAAATTTGTGATTTTGGTTGTTTGTGAAGTGATAATATTTTTGTTGCAAATACACTATTAATGTCTACTCGTTATTGTTGTAGAGAATCTAAAGTTTTGAAGTCTTTGTTAGAAGACTAGGGTATCTTCACTTAGGTCAAACACCTTCAGAAAAATTCTCTCACACATAGATCAAAGATCAATACACTGATGTTTATGTGGTTAAAATCCTCAAAGAGGGAAATAATCTACAACTCCAGACAACATGGCCACTTGAGGCAATATATTAATGCAATAAAAAATAAAATACATTAACATCTCTCACAATTGATCATTGATATTTAAGTAGAGATCATGGGCCAATCAGGTGTTAAGCTATGGATCAAGTGTCATTAATATCAAGAATGCGTTTGAACTATCGAATCACTCATGTCTAAGACATGATTGTGGTCATCAAATTAGTAAATTACAAAATTACACTAAGGAAACACATTGAAAGCACACTTTATTCTAATATTACATTAGTCCAAGTTGACCTTAACTAATTCTTAGTGTCCAAATATTCTAACATGTCCCCTTAATAACAACTTGAGATAGGATTGAATAATTTACACAGTGACAAAAGGAGAAGGAAGGAGGCAATATAGTCCCATGTTTCGATGAGCTCCTTCACTTGTGGTACCTTATTGTGTTGAGGCCCTTCATGAGATTTATTCTTGTCTCCTTTCTCACGTCTCATCTATATCAATATCCAAGTGTGCTTATCTCCTTGCTAATGGCAAGATTAGGCCTCTTTGCAACTATTGGGATCGGTCTATCTCCTTGCTAGATGGCTTAGGATCATGAATAGTTGTGTCTTCTCTGTCTCTATTTCCTTGCCCACATATCCTCTATCCATATCTCCTTGTTCATGTCCCCTTTCTAATGGTTGGATCGGGCCCCCTTGTAGCTAGTGGGATCAAGTTCTCTCTTTGCTATATGGCTCAAGCTCATGAACAATTGACAATCATGCATGCATCCCCTTAAGAAATTTGTCTATTTGGGAATGAGCTCATGTTTTAAGTTTCTATTTTTTGTTGTTTATTATTATTTATTTTATTTGTTTACTAACTGTTTAATTTTATTGTTATTTTTTGTTTTGTTCTATACATAATATATTGTGTATATAATAAATATAAATATTTTATAAATATAGTATACTAAATATATTATCTAATTAAATATATTCAATGACAATAATTCTGATGAGGACATCAAGGATCATTACTATGACGATGGCGATGATGAGAATGATGATGGTGACGATTATTATGATATAATCACATCATCATCATAATATAACCACATCATCATTGTCGTCATCACCATCATCAATTCCATCTCAATCAATATTGTCATCTTCATCATCGTCATCATCGTCATCATATTCGTAGTTATCTTCATCATTGGCGCCGTCATCATCATCATCATCGTCACCACCACCATAATTGTCGTCATCATCATCGTCGTCATTGCCGTCGTCATCGTCATTGTCGTCGTCGTTTTCGTCGCCGTCGTCATCACCATCATCATCATCATCATCATCATCATTTTCATCGTCAGTGTCATGGTTTTCATCATCATCATCATCGTCGTCATTGTCATCCTCAATTTCATCATCATCATCCTCCTCAATTTCATCTTCATCATATGCATCATCATTATAATAAAATCACATCATCATCATTGTCATAATCATCATCGTCATTGTCATCATATTTGACAATACCATCGTCAATCCAATCATGGTCATTGTTAAAGTCCTTGTAGTGCTATAAAGTCAGGTTAACCCTTCACTTGCATCAATCACCATACTCACTCTCAACATGGTATTGTTGGATGGAATATGGAGAGAAGGGTTGACTAATCACTACTCATCACACTAATTACCATTAAGGTAGGCATAAAGTAGATGGATATCATGGGGTTTCCACATTAGCAATATGAGGGACAAATAACGAGAGATGAATAAACCTACAAGTCTCAAATTATATAAAAATAGTTATGCATAGAGTTCTATAGGTAGGTTTCATATAGCAAGGAGGTGGAAGGAAAAACTATAAAAGGTTTGATATAGTATGGATGGAGGAGCAACAATATTCATTTAGGGTTTGGGGACAATAAAGGACAAAGTATGGTATATTGTGCAATATGACCTCCATCATGTAGAGGAAGTTAACCTCCATATAGAAGTAGTAGTAAAGTAGATGTTAAGGATGAACAAAATAAGACGATACAACCCCTATTATAAATTAAAAAAGGCAAGAGGGTGGAGGTGTGTCTATATCTATTATTTGAAACACATAGAAGCATATAAAGTAGCCTTTCATGTTTAGCACATTGCAAAAGAATATGTTAAGATCAATGTAGTGGATAGAGTTCAAGATGCTAATGTGTTAAGGGATCATAATTGTGTAGGGGTCATAAGGGATATGGATAAAAGTGTGTCTAGGGTCATAAGGTTAGGGATCGAGGTGTTTTCATGTTAAGAGTACAATGAATAAGATATATTAGTTCTTGTATATGTATATATAGTTCCCTATGCCTATTATAGTTCTCTACATAGGTAAATGTACACTTGAAACTGTCTACATCCATTTCTCCAAATGATTTTATGTGTTCCTCAAGCATCAGAAACTATGGACATAATGCTTTATATATTATGTGATTTCCATCCATGGAATAATTTTTAAACAGGTGGTTATTATTATATTGGTAGAACCATTATTATCATCATCATAAATCATAGTCATCGTCATCGTCGTCATCATCATCATCGTAATCAACACCATCATCATTTGGTCCTGATCATCATCTTCATCATCATCATCATCATCATCCTCGTTTTCATCTTCATCCTTATCATCGCCATCATCATCATCATCGTCGTCGTCATCATTGTCATTATCATCATTGTAGTTGTCCTCATTATCATCTCATCATAATCATCATCACCATCTTCATCTTCATCATAGTCATCCTCATTGTTATGGCATAAGACCCTAGCCTTTGACCCTAGACAATGGATTATGCTCTAAGAATTATCCCTAGTGTACTACACCTTGATCACATGCCAATATTTATCTATGTAGGGCCTATGTGGTGGTTCGATGTCCCACAAATGGATTATGATACCTGAAGATATTTTATCTAGTATAAGATTATTAATGGAATTATCCATATGGAGTTGTTAAATACCCACATGGAAAACAACTACGAAAAATTTGCAAGGAAATATAATAACCACTATTGTTGAAAGATGATCATCATTGTAGTTGGAGCATCATTCCTAATACATAAGACATTTTATAAAGTTTATATCAATAATTAAAAAAAATAGATAATTTACAAGAAATGGTTTGGGTAGGAGTGTTCATCATTCAAATACTTTAAAAAAGTGCACAAACCTTAACTCATAACTACCTTGGTCTTCCAAACCTCAAAATGACCACTATATCTTGCTCACAAGCCAAATATTCCCTATGCATAGTTTATATGGTTCCTTTTTCCACATGCATTACATGTGATCCCCAAAGATAATTGGCATGGGACCTAATACCCTATATTTTGTCCCTATACCATGGCTTCTACCAATAGAACTATCCCTAGTGCAACAAAACATGAAATCAACTCCACACTAAACTTGTCGACCAAAGATTCCCTATTCAAGCTAGCATGTGCGGTTTCCATGGATTATGACCCCAATTTTCCCTCATCCCTAAGAACCATCCCTTTATAACCAAACCTTGTAGTGGCCACCATATAGAACTTGTAGGCCAATATTCTCTATTAGGGCATAAGTGATGGCTTGAGGGAACAAACATGGCCAACAATGATCCCCAAATATGAATTTCATAGCTTACTACCTTATATTTTTTCCACGTACCATGACATGACCATTTATAAGCATATTTGGTGTGATATATCTCAAAATGGAAAGCTCACTCATAGGCTAAAGATCCCTATATAGAGCCTATGTGGTTATTTGGGGCACAACACATGGGCCATGAGCCCATAGGTAATTATATGTTTTTAGACCATAAATTTCAAGCTTAGATAATGGAATAGATCCAAATAACCATCCATGGTGTTCTATAACTTGACACAATGGCCATATCCCACTTGTGTGCCAAAGATTTCCTATGTAGGGAATGTATGATAAATTCGGGTTCTGCACATTTCCCATGGGGTCTCATTCATGGGCCTAAACCATCCATATAAGCGACAAACATACCGCCTAATCCAAAACATGTATATCTAGGTATATACCCCCTATCCCCTTATCCCTAATCGCGTACCCCTTAACCCCTTATCCCTAACGCCTAACTCCCTACACAAACTCCTTTTATAAGATCCTAGTTGGTTAGGGGTTGGAGGATTCTATGACAAACCCTTACTATCAAGACCTAATCTCTACCCATAAACCCCTTAACCCTTACCCCAAATTCCATGCATCATCATCCCAATTCGAAAACCATGTAGTCCCTATAACTAATTACATATGCTAAATATCATTTTAAACCCCTATCTGAGACCAAAGAACCCTTGACATAATTGCATGGAATCTATAGAAAATAAAGATGTCTTTTTTTACTAAATGTATTTTGGCATTTAGCTACTCCTATATTGTGTCATATTCTCTTAGGATCACTTCTTGCAGTATCCTAATTGATTGGGGGCTATAGGGTTAGGGACTAACTGTCTTTATGAACCCCTAACCTCTACCCACTCCCCCTAATTGTGAACCACTAAAGTCTACCCATACCCCCTAACTATGAACCGTTAACCTATACCCATATACCCTAACTATGAACCCTTAGCCACTAACCATTACCCCTTAATTTTTAGCACAAGTTCTATATATGCTCACCCTAACCCCAAAACCTATAGTCCCTAGTATTTTCCCTTTATCCTCAAACCATAAACATATCCCTAAGAATCATCCATTGTGTGACAAACCTTGAAATATCCAACAAAGGACCTAGTGGACAAAATATTCCCTATTTAGGGTGTGTCTTGGCCTAGGGAGATTTCATGGCCCATGGTATTAGTATGTAACATATATAAGTGTGATACACATATTTTTTGTTCATGTCCTACATCTACATGAGTGCACTAATGAAAGAGTTTGGTGCACCTATGTTGTTGTATTATGGGATTGTTGCTACGACTATAAAATCTTCTTCCCTCATACCCTCCATATTATCCCAAGTTTTTTTATTAAGATTGGTCCCATAAAACATATAATCCCTAATAGATGTGAATCCTTATTAAAATTAGGTGTCCCCATAATAAATGTCCTCCTACTAACATAATGTGTCATTAATGGTTGTGAGGTGGCTATGATTTATTAATTCGTGCTCCCCTTCATCTTATGCCTGGAATGTGAGTCAATTAATGTTATGAATTTGTAAATAATAATAAATATTCAATATGGTATCATTATGTTGTCTTTCATATAAATTTTAATATATGTGGATCCCTTCAAGGGATATTTTTTTTATTATATTCCTCATTAATAAGAAGATATTGCATGAACTTGAATGAAGCTTCATGGATATTCAAGTGCACCAGTGACCATGTAGTGCATTTAGTGAACGTCATTGATTGTGTTGGTGTACCTAGTGCTAGATGTATGTGGTTTTATATAGTTACATGAAGGAAATAAACACATTTATAAGGTAATGAGCACAACCATAAGATTGCATGGTAGAGGGATATGTTCCTTTGGAAAATTTATTGTAAATGGACTATGAGAATGTTGGCCAAATCATTGGAATAATATGTTGGCAAAAGGAAATATATTAGATAAGTGTGATGTATTGTAAGCCTATAATACATGGAAATGAACTACAAAGACAAATGATATGGCATAAGGTTGTGGGATGCAAACCCATGTCTTGTTGCGTTCAATTACTCAAATATTATGACATCTTATCTTAAGGTCCTAATTTCTAGGATCTTATTTGGTTAGATTTTTTAGGGATTGAGGACCAAACCTAAATGTGATCCCCTAACCTCTACCATCCCCCCTAACTATGAATCCATGAACCTTACCCATACCCCCATAATCGACCATACCCAAATTTCCATAACCCTTCACCCCAACACCAAACCCTATAATTTGTATCTCTAATTACATACCCCCTAACACCATACCCCTATCCCTAAACCCAATCTCTAAACACACAAATGAAAACCCCTTATTCCTCTTTGCATCCCCCTAAAACCTACCCTCTAACCCTTATGATCCATGACTACATACCCCTTCACCCATACCCCCCACCTCAAACCCACACCCCCTAATTATGACCCCTAGCCTCTACCCCCCACATCAAAACCCAAACCCCTTCATTTTTACCCCTAACTCTAAACCCCCTAACCCTAACCTATAATATTAATATAATAGGATTATATGTCTATAAAATCTAACATACACACCAAACTCTATGCCCCCTCACTATGGCCTAGAATCACATACTTCCTATTCTTAATCCCTATCCCTAAGCACATAGCCCCTAACTCCCAACCATACAAACCCCATACCCCCAAACCCTACACATATCTACATACCCCATAATATCTTCCCTACCCCTAAATCCATAACCCATAAACACTACCCCTAACTACATATCCTAACCCATGCCCTGAACCTACAAACCCATAACCTTATTGCATCTAATGGATATAAAACATGGTTGTTATTTTTCCAAGTGTGATTTTCAATGATGGAAGTCAAGGGAAAAAAAGCTTAAAACCTATGTTGGTGGGATATATCCCCAAACCATGACCGTATCCCAAATAACCATCCATTATGTTCTAAACATTGGAATCACCAACATAAAGACATGTTTAAAAACATATGCCTATTTAGGAGGTGTGTTGGTTCGTGTACCACTCATGGCCCATGAGCTTCGAAGGAAAACGTTGTGTCCCATAACCCATAACACTAAACCCTCTCCTCAAATCCTAATAATAATGCAATAGTATTATAAATCCATAAGCCATCCTAACCGCTAAACCCTACTTTGAACTCCACCCATATAGTAAAATCAATGATACAACCTTGTGGAAAAGGTGGATCCTATTTGCGCATGATTATGTTAATAAAATATCTTGATGCAACTATGTTGTTATACTTTGGGGTTGTTTCTATAACTACAAAATCTCCTTCCCTCGTATTCTTCCATCATGTCCCATATTTGTTGTTGTGATTGGTCTCCAAAAACGCATAATCCTTCACAACAATTCTTTATCATTCCTAAAAAATTATTAAAAATATTAAAGGCTTCAACTCATCCTCAAAGAATACATTTAAAAAATGAAGTAAGGAGCTAATGTTTGAAAGCTAATTCAAAAGATGGTGAACCGATTCATTGATTAAGGATTACATAATATAATTATAATATTTTAAAAACATTTTCTATGTTGTGACGGAATGATCAAAACACCAATCATGTCCTACAAAAACCACTCAACAATCATAGTTTTCTTCTAGAACATGTTCAAATCCAACAAAGGAGGAAATCATTGGTCAAGGGATGCAATTTATTTTCAGTAACTTGTCCTTGAGCAACCCTTAATTTTCACATATGAGTAATTTCCTTTTTTAACAATATTTTTTCATGCATATAATTGATGTCCTTTCAACCACTTGGGATTTCTAATTAAAGACTCAATCAATTTAGCAATGACGGTAGTTAACACAAGAATATGGTTCATAATCTGTCTAATCTCAAAGAATATTTTCCACTTATATAAAAATAATGAAACCATTATAAACTTACTAGGATTAATCTAAGAGTGGAAATTAACCCTCATACACCTTACAAGCCCAAGATAGTTAAGTGCACATAGAAATTACCTCACTCTTATTCAAATCAAGAAGATGCAAGTCACAGAGCATGTAGTGAGAAGCAATTCACCATTAATATATAAATCGAGAAATAACTAAAATCAAGAAGGGAAATTAACCATCACTTTATTAAATAATATTTATTACGTATCCATATTAGATCTATCTTGAACTTAATCCAATTTAAAGTTTGACCCATAAAGATAAAAATTTGTATCTAACCCTTTAGAATCATTGAAAGGATTATCCATATAGCATCTAGGATATCTATTAATAAGTCATCATTAAAATAATAATCATCATCAAGATGAAGCATAGTATCATGTGATCCAATAGTTATATGGCCAAGCTCATTATCCTCTTCATCCAATAGTACTTCTATCTTCTCTCCTACGTCTTCTTCATGAAGTTCTTCAAGCAAAACATACTTTACAGGCCTTCCTCTTGGATAAAATCTAACGACAAATGACCAATTTTCTCTACTTGGAACCTGTCAATAAAATACCTACTCTCATTGAATTGAAAGTACATAGGTCTTTTTAATCGACTCATGCATAGTAATGTTAATCATGGTAAATACATTATCATGATCAATAATTGTCCTTTCATTACCTTGTACAACAACAATACTATGTACCACCTTTGAAGGATTTAAAGTCTACATCCAATATATGTTCCCAATATCCATATTACCTCAAATCCAATGTGATTAGATTTGTCACCCCTATGGGAAATATCAGTAACCTGGAAAATTGGAATTATCCCACTATCACAGGTTTTCTTCTTATCATCCAACCATTTTGTGTGATATTTTATTCCATTACACCACATAGCTTTATGATGTTTCATGTGTATTCTTGAAATGTTATAAATGCATTCTCATGAATTCATAACTATAAGTATAATATAATTTGAGAGACAAAAAAACAACACAAAAATAAGAATTAAAATTTAAAAATCAATGGTAAATGCTTACATTTCTATCTTTTGCACCATTTGATAGATCAATTTCTTTTTGCATTAGATTTGTATCACTATCCAAATAATAGATTATAATCAACTCTCGTGCCTATCGCGAAATCAAACCTAGTGTCACGTTCCCTCTCACCGATCTAGTGCGATGGAGAGAACATGATGCTAAAACTGGGCATCTAGCCCCATGATCATTACCAAAATTCATTGAATATAATAAGACATATGCAGATGTATGAATGTAAGAAACACAATGGAAGTAAATTCAAATACACATCTAGCATGCATTCAACATATTCATGATAGTCATCAAATAAAGACATTACATAATTAACACAAGAGAGTACTTATCTTAAAACAAAGTAGTCTCGAGCAATTGGCTATGCAATTGCAACATTCCACCCAACCATAGGCCAGTTGTGCTCATCAATCTCTCAACACAACTGCCACCCCCGAGTTGGGAATGATTTCTACAAGGAAAAAGGGAACAACAGACTCTCACATAGCCAAATATACGCCAAAATCAGCCATGCCAATCCATAGTTGGGTTTATTAGGCTGCTAAGGAAATGGAAGGGAATGAATTGCTAGACTAATGAGCTCAACCACAAAGCTATGGATACCTTTGCAAGATCTATCTAGCTTGGTCTCCACAATACCTACACACCCAACACTGAAAGTATTCCCTTCACTGCTACACAGTCCCTCAAGCCATACCTTCCATTCTAGTGTTCTTCAAGGTGTGCATAGAAGAGTAGCCAGCCCTTTTGATCTTTCCGTGAGGATATTCCCTTCATTAGGTTTATCAAGCCAACTCTAAACCTCTTCCAATCATAATTTTTTACCCACTAGTTCAAACCAAAACAGGGATGCAAATAAAAACAAAACACAAGTGTTGGGAATGAAGAAAAATGTTTTGACAGTGGGATGCCCAAAATGGGGTTTCCATTAGTTTCAGAAATCGTGGGCAACCAAAAACGAAGTGTTAGATGGGGAATCAACCTTGGGAGAGAAAATCGATTTCAAAAAACGTTTGTGGGCATTCAAGGGGCAGAAACAACCTCTATAAACCCCCAAATCGTGACTCTCCTCCTCCTAGCCACTGTGCAACACAAAAACGAATTCCCAGCTATGGAAAATGAAGGAAAATGATGGAAAACGTGAAGGAGAAAGCCCCAACTAGCTCAAACTGTATGAGGGAGCAAAGACCAAGGGTGAATAATGGCTTGGGCAAAATTTCGTGAGTGTTTTTTTCCCAAGAAGCCAAAATACGTTTTCCCAGATTGATGGCTTGCCCATACACGAAATTGGCTGCCATACCTCCCCATTCCCAAGGCATTAACTACCTCAACCAACTCTTGGAAGAATTAAATGATTGGGTGCATAAGTCAAAATGGGTAGTTGAGGGTTTATAGGTTCATTCATTGACATTTGGCCTAACACCATTGGCTCAAGGGTTTGAATAATTTTCCCTCCCCATTCCTTGCAAAATCATGCCCCCATATCTTGTTGCATTGCATAGCTAGTTGTGGATATTTCATTAAAATTCATATTTACATGATGTCTTAATTTCTATTGTGCGTGGCTAGCACGATAACCATATGCATCGATTTTTAATTGCCGATACATAAAATTCTAAATCGATGGCAGGGCCTTGGCCTTGAGCTCCTCACCATGATTTAATAACAGTATTTACATCATTTACAATTTTAATGCAATAGGGTCAAAATCGGGATATTACACCCGGCTTGATGAAGACTTCTCTAAAAATCTTAAGCTGTGGTTATACTCTTGTCCTAAACTAAGACTGTTTTGCTGCATCTCATTTCTATCTCTTTGGGGAATATGGATGGCTCAGAATGAGGCCATATTCAGAGACAAATTTATTTCCTCCTTCGAAACAATGGCACGCATAATTAACCTCCTCCCCATTTTCAAAGAAGAGTTGAGTCCTCAAACCCCTACGATGATTGGATCGTTGAGGATTGATTAATCAAAAGCATGGGCCTTTTTTTATAGTTTCTGTCAAATCCCAGACATGTCTATGGGTATTTCAGGTGTCCTATTTCTCACAAAACATAGCTTCACCAAATTCTTTAAGCTTGCTCTCTAGGGCTCAAACAATGAAACTGATATCTAGGTTCTCAAGCTACTCCTCCATATATATTGGGATCAAGGAATAAAGACCCTTCATATTTTCGGAGACTCTATGCTACTCATTAGTTGGATGTAGGGTATAATTCAGGTCGAGAACCTTGGGATGCTTGATCTTGGCCACACCCTGAAGGAATCCTCAGATAAATTCAAAACCATATCATACCATCATGTCTGCATGGAACACAAGAATCGAACTGATCAAATATCTAAACAAGGGCTTCAAGGTGACTTTAGGTGTATTATATTCTCACAAAGAGGAACCCAAGGAACACAAAGCTTCAACATACATATTTCTGACCTATAATATGAACTGAAATAGATCAATTGTTCCCAGCTTCTTATTTTTTCTAAGGTCTTTACTGTTTAAACCCTTTCTTAGGTTCTTACTATGTATACTCTCGGATTATGTAAATGATATACAACATCAATCCACTAGCATATATGTACTAGTATTAGCACGGGAACATGACCCAAGGCTCTTGTTGATTGCCTTTTAGCCTAAGGATTGTATTTTTCTTCAACTGTAATGAAAATACGCTTTTTTTTTCTTGGAAAAAAAGATGTTTTAATCAACTCGGCCAACACATTCCATGATAATCTATGGTAAACTTCACTACATCGCTCTTCCATATATTCATCCAATCAAGATTATTGCAATGTATAAATGCATTGCATCCCACTCTCCATTAATTATATGAGGAACAAAATAGATTTAGTGCAGCAATCAAGCCTAAATAATTATGTTAGAAATAGTAATTAATTAAAATATAAGCTATAAATATACCTTGCACTTTTATCCATGTATCTTTCTCCAACAACACATTCCCTTGAAATTTATTGATGTAAAAGGAGAGGTACATTAATATCTCCCACTACTTGGAGTAAATACTCACTAAAATACATATTGACCTCTCATTCAATTCCTTTAAGTGCCTCTCCACCAACCACATTGACCTTGTGGGTACGGGTCTACATATTTCAATCTTCTCAACTAGGTGTATGAGGTAATGTTCTTTCGCATTGAAAAAACATGTAGCTATATACTTTTTCATTTCACACATTAGATGAAGAATCTGTATCTTCCAATACTTGATATCTTTTAAATGAATTTATTTAAATGAAAACCATCTAATAGTGTGCAAAGAAATCACACAATAACATAAAATTATACAATTCAAGTAAATACAATATCAATGAGTTCTACAAGTAACATTTCAATTATAATTTTTTACTTATCTTGTGTACTTGTAAGATCATATATAACTTACTTTATGTCATTGTTAATGTTGTTTGGGAGAGAAAGAGGTAAAACATATTGTAACAATGAAAGAAGCATCATCGTCTAGTTTTCATTAGAAACAAACATCTTTTGTTAATAAATAATGTATATATCATAAGATGATAAATACTAGAAATGTTTAAACCTTAATAAAGGTATGTCAGTCATGAATCTTTGACCCACCAAAATCATATTTTTTCATTAATTTATTATTTATGTTTGAAGCAAAATCTATGGGAAATGTAATCTTCTATATAGCCTCTTTTACAACATCCCTCTCTTTCTCTATTAATAACCATGGAAGATTGGTCAATTATTCATCACTATAACAATGTGTCAAATGTTGCAACATGTTGGATTATCGATGTCACTAATAACTTTAGCGATTTTGTCCATGCAAAATTCTTTCCAATACGCATTGTGTCAAACAAATGAGCTACTTGTAGGTGCTCATAGTAGGACAACCGACTAAATTGGGCAGTATTATTTCAAACCTCGTGGAAGCTACACACCCTAATGACCTTTGAGAAACATAAATGGAAATAGATTTTTTATAAGAGTGAATATATAAAATACAAAAAAATAATACAAGTAACAAATATTGATGTAACTAAAACCAATTGCTTACCATGATTCTTCTCAAATAACGCAGTATACTATAAAACGAGAACCCACATGATTTCTCGTTTTTTTGGAAGTCTCATTTTGTAGTAGTTTTTACCTCTGTTTCGGAAAGTGGTGCTACCAGTAGCACCCCTTTCCTTTGTCCCATTACATTTGCCTGGAAAAATTAAATTTCTTTAGAAAAACTCAAACATAGAAAATGAAAAAAAAACACATCAAAACAACTAAAAAATAAAACAAAAACGTGAAATAACAAATTAAAAAATTCAAATTTTATAAATAAAAAATTTCAAAATGAATAAAATTATAAAAATTTAATTTTTTTTTTATAAAATTTATAAAAAAAATAAAATAAATTGTTAAAACATATTCAAAATAAAAAAAGTTGCAAAAAATACAATCTTTTTAAGATTTTAAAATTTATTAAAAAAAATTGAAATTAAATATTAAAAACAAACCATCCCTACTCCTTGTCCCCATTCCCCCTTCCCCCCTCCCCCCACTCCCCTGACCCCTCCCTCTCCGATCCCCCCCTCCCCTCCCCTGCCTTCCCTCCCCCTCCCCCTCCCTCTCCGATGTCCTCATCCCTCCCCTCCCTTCCCTCCCCATCCCCCTCCCCCTCCCCCTCCTCACTCCCTTCCCCTCGTGTCTCTCCCCCTAACCCTCCCCCTTTGCCTGACCCTTGGGAAACCCTTTGGGTGCACGAGGGAGCAGCTGGTTGGGCGAAGGGGGAGGGGGAGGGGGAGAGGAAAGAGGGGGAGGGGAGGGGGAGTGAGGAGGGTTTGTCTTTCTTTTTTTAATTTAATTTCAAATTTTTTTTTTTAAATTTTTTTTTTGCTCGAATCTCCTTGACTTGCGGGAGTGGCCTGTGGTATGAGAACCATGACCCAAGGGCATCTAAGCTGTCAAAATCACCCATGGATCACACCCGACCTGGACCGCACCAACCTCAACTTGATTGGGTTTTTGGGTGTCGCATCCCAACGAAGTCACCCCTAAGGGCAATTGAACTCGAGTCGCCTTGCTGACAAGACCCACACCTTAATCGAGTGAGCTAGCGGGAATTGATGAAAATACTTTTTTTATAAATTTTAAAATTAAAAAAAAAATTGTATTTTTTTGAAATGCTTTTGTTTGTTTGTTTTATTTTGAAGTTTTTTTACATTTTTTTGAATTTATAAATTTTATAATTTATAATTTTTTTTTAAAGTTTTTTTTTTTAATTTCTTAATTTGTTGTTTCACTTTTTTTTAAGTGGTTGTGGTTTTTTTAGTTGTTTTAATGTGTGTTATTTTTTCATTTTTGCGTTTTTTTAATTTCATATCTTTTACTTACTTTGTAAACTAAATTTGTTTTTTTAAGCTTTATATATATATATATATATATTAAATTATTTTTTTTAGGCAACGTCTTCAAACCCTATAATTGCAACCCGAGAGAAAAAAATAGGTGCCATTGGTAATACCTCTTTTTGATTTTTTGATTAGGGGGTTGATTTTGGTGTTTTCATTGCAAAGACGATGAGTGTTAAGGCCACAATGTTCAACAAGTCAGAATTTTAACATTGGAAACAAAAATGGGGGTGCCATAGTAGCACCACCTTTCGATTAGGGGGTTGATTTTAGGGTTTTGATTGCAACAACATGGATTTTTCAGGCCAAGGTTTCAAACAAGATGCAATTTTAACCTCGAATAAAAATGAGGGTGTTTCTAGGAGGTATACTTTTCAATTTGGGGATTGATTTAGGGTTCTGATTGCAATGAAAACACTCGTGGTTACCAAAAAGTTGTAATTTTAGACCCGAAAAAAAGGGTGATAGTGGTATCACCACTTTTAGTTTTGGGATTGTTTTTTGGTGTTTTTGATGCAAAAATATGATTTTTGTTTATAGATGGAGTTCTTGTTCTTTGTGTATAGTTCTTGTTTCTTTGTATACTGCGTTAAATGCTTTTTCCATAGTTGAGGCTAGGGATGATTTTAAGGATCCATACTTATTTAAAAGTGTATAAACCTTGGCGAATATGACCACTTCTTAAAATGTCAACTATAAAATATTTGGCGATATTTTTCTTAAAATATTTCAATTTCTAAGGATTTTATATACTTTATATAATAATTTGGCGATTTTTAGAGTGAAAGTTTTTTACCCCATCAAAATTGGGCGAAACAAGGCTTCAAAAATGCAATTTGGCGAATCTTTTTTTGGAAAAAACATTGAAAAATAGCCCATGGGCTAAATTTCGCCCCTAAAATTTTCCTTGGTTGAGGCATCATTCTTTATCGTTTTTTCCACCCTCTTTCAACCCATTAAAGATATTTGTTTGGTGGTTTGATATCGATGGTTCATAGGGAGGAAATCCCTAAACTCATTATACACCTCCTTTCCTAAACTTCTTGAAAGTTTGGATTATTTTCTTGGACCACATACTAGACATACATATTTACTTGTTTGAATCCTTGCAAGATATAGAAGAATGTTAATAGAATACCAAAAAAATTCAAAAAAAAACTTGAGTAGTAAAGGATATATAGAGTTACACTGCAAATTAACATATCACAAAAATGTGTAAGCTTGGGTTATCATGAATTGTCCATTTAATCCATGGAATTGAAATTTTTTTACCTATTGGTTTGGAGATGTCATACATATTGATGTTGAATCATAACTTTAAAAGTTCATAAATAAGAGGCTCAATATATACATCCATATCTCTAACTTGATGCTTACCTAGCGATTTGAAAATATAAATAATTAAATCCTTGTACACAAAAAAATGTAACAAAAAAATGAATTATTATGTTGTTGTTAACATTCCTAAAAATAAATCTTTGAACCTGGAACGTGCCTCTTGGGATCTTGGGAACCAGCACGGTCGCATAGGGTTCCTCAGCAACGGCTGCCCCTACGACATCTTGCAGGCCACGGTTGGCTCCTGCCCTGTGCAGATGGAACCCCCCCCTGATGCAAGTCTGGAGGACAGGCGACAGCGATAGGATGAAGCTTGAACCGTGCTCTGGTAGCTTCAACGCCATCAACCCCTGCCCCCTCCTCGGATTCTAATGATGCAAACTTCATCAAAAGGGCAGCAACACCCTGCATTCAGATCTTGTCGGCAGCTTCACGTTTAAAATCTATTGCTCTGAGTGACTGTGGTCTGATCGGACAGTTCATGGGCATCTAGCCCTCTCCCAAAACCATGGACATTTGGTTAAAAAAAACTGGATGCCATTGATCGCGGGAGGTATTCAGCACTATTTATGTGGTAAGGGATTCTTTACCTTCCTTTTCGAACATAAAGATGATAGAGATCTGATTTTTAGAAGTGGACCATATTTCATGGGGTCTCGCGGCCTTTACTTAAATCAATGGAGCCTAAGCTTCGACCCGAAAAAGGATGTGCCCTCAGCAGTCCCAGTCTGGGTGCAATTGCCACATCTCCCTCTCCACTATTGGAATGACGATACCTTGCAAGCTATCGAAAACTTGCTAGGAAAATATATTGACAAAGCTGAACCAAAGGGACCCCTCTTTTCGTGTGCAAGGATTTGTGTTGAAGTAGATCTCGAAAAAGGTCTTCCTGAGATTGTGAACTTGTTTATGGATGGATGGGAACACATGCAGAAAGTGGATTACGAGCAGCTACCGTTCAAATGTAAAAAATTCCATGAATACGGTCACTTCATAAAGAACTACCCGAAGAATGTTCAAGAAGTCCCGGAGAAACCTCAAGAAGAGGGATGGAAGCCAACGAAAAAAGGAAGGAAATCAACCCAATCTGCCCCTACAGCTAATGAAGAAACTGATAAAGGGAAATCACAGGAAAATCAACCTGTCTCAACCAGTGATCAATTTCAATCGCTTCCCTTGAAGAAGGATAAATCCCCATTCTGTGTTATGATCTGAGAGATCTAATAATAGAGGAAATAATGGTGGCTTCCAACCCCACTCCTTCGTCGCCCAAAGATCAGATTGATACCACAATGGAAGATAGCATCACCCCAGGTAGAACATGGGCTGACAAGGTTAGATGCAGCAAAATAACTCCTCATATTTATTCCTCAGAGAACACACACTCACAGGACACGATGGATGATCTAGATTTAATCATGCCACCAAACACTAGAGGGAGGAATTCACTAAGATATCACAGAGAATTGTAAGTAGAGAGAGAACTTGAGCTAGGTAGGAAAAAAAGCTTGGAAGATACCAAGATTCTGCTGAATATGAAAAATCTAGGAGGGAATAAAGAAGGCAAGTCCCGAGTAGGACCTCAATCCAGCAAAAAATAATGAAAGTAGTCTCCTGGAATTGCAGAGGACTGGGTGACATTAACAAAGTCGAAGCTTTGAAAATAATGATAAAAGCCGAAAAACCGGATCTTATCCTCATCCAGGAGACAAAAATGCAGGAGGACGAAATCATGGCACTCTCCTGCGCTATTTGGAAAGATTGCAATCTTTCTGCATTAGTTCCAGAGGCGCCTCTGGTGGTATTGCCACTTTTACTTCAAATAATTTCCCAATTATCTCAACAAAGAAGAGCCATCATTGGCTACTCCACGAAATCCAGGATAAAACAAACTCCAATAAATTCTACATCTGCAATGTCTATGGTCCGACCCATTACCGGGATAAAGCAACATTTTGGGATGAACTCTCCAACTTGAAAGACGAGCTTAGTGGAAAGGATTTGATCTCAGCTGGAGATTTCAATGTAACAATAGCTCAGAATGAAAAGCGTGGAGGAAATTCGATCAGGGATCCGTTTGGTGAAAGATTGGAAGATCTTCTCTCAGAATTGGATCTCATAGATATAAAGCTGAAAAATGAAAACTATACTTGGAACAATCGCAGGTATGGAGCAGGACACATCACCACCAGACTGGATAGATTCTTGGTTAGTTCTTCTATCTTGCAAAAAAATATTTTACCTGTTTCTTTTATTATCCCCTCTGCCACTTCCGACCACAAGCCTATCTCCTTGACCCTCTCAACACCGGTCATCCTTGGCCCCATTCCTTTCAGATTCAATCCTCTTTGGATTAAGGACACTAATTTCTTGACCCTTGTTCGAAATGCCTAGAATTATCCTTGCATCAACTCGCCTAGCTTTATGTGGGAATCCAAGCTTCGCTCTGTCTGTTATGCTCTCAAATGCTGGGCAAAAAATTCCTTCAAAAACCCCGGAGAGCTAAAGAGTACCCTGCAATCCAAGCTTGCTGAACTGCAACACAGAATGGACTTTGAAGTGTTAGGATATTCCTATACTCCATCCTAGTCCCACCAGTATTTTGATCATTTACATTTTCAGTCATGCATGCACTTTTAGGGTTTGCATGCATTCCAGTCATCAGTCCAGCACCTAGCCCCCAATTATCCAGCCCCCGGGAGCTTCTCTCAGATCAGTTTTAGCCCTCCTAGAGCTTAGTGCACTCTTCCTCCTTGATTTAAGGAAGCCACTCGTCCTCTCTCACCTACCACTCAGTTGCACTTCAGTTGTCTTCAGTTCTTTCCTTGATTTAAGGCTAGACTGACTCTCAACTGACTGTATCACTCCGATTGACCTCCACTGAGACTTGACTGCCCATTCTGACTCTAGTTAGCTCCTCATGCGCCCTCCACTGAGCCTCCTTCATTCAGTTAGTGTCTCCATGTTCCAGTTACATTCAGTTACACCTACCACACTCAGTTAGACTCAGTTTGACTAACGGTTGACAGTTACTTGTGCATTGATGACTCCACCGATGATGAGATAGACTACTAGTTGTGCTCCGATGACACTCCAGTGATCCTTTGATCACTCCATGAAGGCTAATTTGAATTTCCACCTTAGGCATTCAAATCCTCATGCATTGTACTATTTATTTGTTCATATTGTGATTAATTAACTAGTGTGTGTGAAGTATTTTTGCTTCTATCCGAGTTCTACTGTATTATTATTCTATTGCTCATTATACTGCATTGATCACTCTTCTTCTATTTTCCTGCTTAATCGTAATTACTCTTGTGAGGTATAGATCATCTCTTAGATCTATTGTGAGGATTTTCACAAGTTATCAAATCATGTTGAGAGTATTGTTTATCTCCATTCTTGAGAGTTTTTTGCAGGTTATTACCAAGATTTCGAGTGCAGTAGTTGCAGCAGTTTCTGCATCTTTGCAGCAGTAGCAGTTGCAGATATTCTCTATTGTTTTTGCAGGTCTTCTACAGCTTCCATGTATTCAGAAGAAATCTATCCTCCTCCATTCAACTATGATCCTCTTTCTCCATTCAACTATGATTAATGGAAACCAAAGATGATAGCACATTTGAAGAGAAATGGTCTCTTTGATTATTGTTTTGAGAGAGAGTTCGAATCCTCTGAAGAAAAGATTGACTGGTTAAATAATGGTGATAGAGCCATGGGAACCATGATGCTTGCTATGTCTCGATGCTTGGTACATCAATTCATTGATGATGTTGAATCTCCAAAAGATCTATGGGCCTACCTGGATGAAAGATTTGGCAAACAGAATGAAGGGATTGGTCCAAACCCCTTCGAGAGCAAGCCCAGTGATGCATTCGCTCCCCTTGATGGTCTTTCAGATCATGAACCAATATCATCTCATATTGAAGTTTTCCACAAAGAACCTACAGATTCTACACTCATGCTCCAACTTTCTTCTCTTTCTGTGCCAGCTCACACTCTAGATATTGCAGAAGGTCCTAAATCCTCTCTTGCACCAGAGTCTGTTGGTTTGCATCATGATCACATGATTATTTTGAAGGTAAAATCAGCTATTGGAAGTAATGCATTCGCTCTCCTCAAGAAATCACCTCTTATTTACTACTATATGATCATTATCTCATGCTTTCAGATGGTTATTGAAGATTATGGCTATTGCCATTTGCTTGGGATAATTTCTCATGCACATCATGGTTTTGATCTCACCCCTGTTGGTTCAAAGGAGATCTCAAGAAACCATGGCCATTCGCTTGGGATAATTTCTCATGCATCTACTGGTTTTGATCTCACCTCTCATGGTTCAAAGGAGATCTCAAGAAACCATGATTCAAGTCTTGGATCTAATTTGGATTCTAAGCAATTACTACTTGGGATAATTTCTCATGCATATGATAGTTTTGATCTCACCCTTGCTGGTTCAAAGGATATCTCAAGAAACTATTCTTCAAGTCTTAAATCTGATTTGGATTTCAAGCAATCATTATTATTTGATGGTTCCTTTTGGCATAATCTCACCCATGATGGTTCGAAGGAGAAGACAAAATACTATGTGCATATTCATGTTTTTGATCCTACCTCAACTGATTCGAATCACAGGTTCAACGATCATCCTCATACTTTTGGATTTGTTCTCATCACATTCGATCTATAGAGCAAGTACAAGCACATGCTTTTTGAGCATGATCCACTTCTTCCCAAGAAGAAGACACCTCCAAACATATGACCAAGCATCGCACCTGCTTGAGTTTGGAGCATTTATTTTTTATGTGTGTCTTACAGTTTGTTTTGAGGGGGGGGTATTTTTCCCATGAAATTTTCCCCACTTCCTTGGTTTATTGACTGTTATTATTCATTGTATTGGGTGACCTTTGGTCTTAGTTACTAGGGCCCAGGATGGATTAAGGGGGGGTGTTAGGATATTCCTATACTCCATCCTATTCCCACCAGTATTTTGATCATTTACATTTCCAGTCATGCATGCACTTTTAGGGTTTTCATGCATCATTTAGGGTTTGCTTGCATTCTAGTCATCAGTCTAGCACCTAGCCCCCAGTTAGCCAGCCCCCGGGAGCTTCTCTCAGATCAGTTTTAGCCCTCCTAGAGCTTAGTGCGCCCTTCCTCCTTGATGTAAGGAAGCCACTCGTCCTCTCTCACCTACCACTCAGTTGCACTTCAGTTATCTTCAGTTGTCTTTAGTTCTTTCCTTGATTTAAGGCTAGACTGACTCTCAACTGACTGTATCACTCTGATGGACCTCCACTGAGACTTGACTGCCCATTCTGACTCCAGTTAGCTCCTCATGCACCCTCCACTGAGCCTCCCTCATTCAGTTAGTGTCTCCATGTGCCAGTTACATTCAGTTACACCTACCACACTCAGTTAGACTCAATTTGACTGACGGTTGACAGTTACTTGTGCATTGATGACTCCACCGATGATGAGATAGACTACTAGTTGTGCTCTAATGACACTCCAGTGATCCTTTGATCACTCCATGAAGGCTAATTCTAATTTTCACCTTAGGCATTCGAATCCTCATGCATTGTTCTATTTATTTGTCCATATTGTGATTAATTAACTAGTGTGTGTGAAGTATTTTTGCTTCTATCCGAGTTCTACTGTATTATTATTCTGTAGCTCATTATACTGCATTGATCACTCTTCTTCTATTTTCTTACTTAATCATAATTACTCTTGTGAGGTATACATCATCTCTTAGATCTGCTGTGAGGATTTTCGAAATTTGAAATGCATGGAATTATCCTTGTGTCAACTCTCCTAGCTTTATCTGGGAATCCAAGCTTCGCTCTGTCTGTTATGCCCTCAAATGCTGGGCAAAAAATTCCTTCAAAAACTCCGGGGAGCTAAAGAATACCCTGTAATCCAAGCTTGAACTGCAAAACAGAATGAAATTTGAAGATATAACCCAAATCCCCATCTACCAGAAAAAGGATTTAAACTATAAAATTCTCGTTGTTGCTAAGCATGAAGAAGAAATTTGGAGACTAAAATCCAGACAATTGTGGCTTAAGGGTGGAGACATCAACACTAGTTACTTCCACAAGCAAACCAAGCTTCGTCTCCCTCATAATGCAATCACTAAACTCACAGATCAAAACGGGAGCACTATATCAGAGTAGGATGATTTCAAAAGACATGCCTTCAGTCACTTCTACGATCCCTACACTGATAAGAATGAAGCGGATCTGGAAGCTCAAGCTAGCCTTCTTCACGGCATCCTTTCTTTGATTTATGACGACGAAAACCGAGAGATATCCAAACCTATTATGGACTTTGAGATTCAAAGTGCAATTTGGTCTCTTCACCAGGACAAAGCCCCTGGCCTGGATGGCTTTACCATTAACTTTTACAAAGCAGCTTGGGATATAATAAAAGATGATCTGAAAAAGATTGCTCAACTGGACTCGGAAGAAAGACAAGATCGGTGGAGCAGCCAACTCATCCTTTCTGTATTTAATCCCCAAAGATAAAAAGCCCCTCTCTATTGATCGCTTCAAACCAATTTCTCTTTGCAACACTTCATATAAAATTCTCTCCAAAATTCTAGCTACTAGGATAAAAATTGTCATGAACCGTATTATCTCTGAAACTCAGGGCAGCAGATCCTTGACAACATCATCATCATCCAGGAAGCTATTCATTCAAGCATTGGAAATCATTAGCAAGGTATGGCCGTCAAACTTGATATGGATAATGCCTTTGATAGAGTAAATCACTCCTTCTTGTTTGAAATCGTGGTTGAATTTGGTTTCTCTAATAGATTTGTAAGATGGGTAAAAGCTTGTATTAGTAGCCCTTGGATAGCTCCGTTAGTTAATGGCAGCCCTAAAATTTTCTTCAAAGCCTCCCAGGGATTGAGGCAAGGATGCCCAATTTCCCCCTTTATGTACCTTCTGGTGGTAGAAACTTTGAGCAGAAAACTACAGCTTATGCAGGATTCCAGCAAGCTTAAAGGTCTAAAAATTGCCAGAGGGGTAAAAGCTATCAATCACGGCCAATTTGCTGACGACACGATCTTGCTCGGGGGGGCTTCTACTATCATAGTTGAAAGATTCAAAAATGCGTTGAGCACCTTCCTCAAAGCCTCTAATGGAAAAATTAATGATGGGAAATCCAAAGTTTATGGATGGAACTGTCCTCCGGGGACGCTCGCTCGAATTGCCAGAACTTTTGGCTTTGAAGGGATCACAGCCTAGAATTCATTCAATTATATTGGCATCCCGATCTTCAAGGGGAAGAAAAGAGTAGTGGACAGGCGTTGACTAATTGAAAAAAAAAAAGATAACCTCTTGGGGTTCTAGATGGCTAAATCCGGCAGGAAAGATTGTGCTCATCAATTATATCCTAGCTACATATTCGTTATACGCCTGCTCCATTTCCTTAGCCCCCAAAACAGTGATCATGGAAATCACAAAAGAGTTAAAATCGTTCCTATGGTAGGGAGGTAAGACTAACAATTCAAAGAAATTTCATTTAATTAGCTGGGAGTTAGTTTGCAGCCCAAAAATATGCAGGGAAGCTGGGGTCTAGGACCCAGCGACTATGAACTTAGCGTTGGGTGCCAAAATTCTCTAGCGAACAATTTCCGGTAAGAAAGCATGGTGGAAAGATGTTGTCTGCAAAAATCACATGCAGGGCAACAAGAAAAGATGTGTTGATAGTATTGGGCATAACAACACCGACTCCCCTATTTGGATTCTTTGCCAAAAAGCGGCCTCTATCATTCAAAATCATCTGTTCTGGATCCCAAGAAATGGAAAGCTCATCAATATCTGGAATGACAAGCTCAATGAATCCCATCCCCCACTCTCCTCTCCAGCCTTCTCTGATCTTAAGATCTGGATGGATAATAAAAACATCTGCACTCTTTTTTATCTCTCCTCATGGAGCATATGAACTCGGACTACAATCTCCTTCTCTCCAATCTTCACGGAGCTACCCTAGTTCATCGAAAACTTGCAGATAAACGGGGGTGGGGAAAGCTTGGTCATTATAAGGTCAAATATGGTTATCAGCTAGTCGATAGTAGCAAGCATAGTAGGATCAGAGGCAACAATTGGAAAACAGTTTGGAGTAAGGATGGGCTCCCAAAAATCAATACTTTTGCTTGGACCCTTTCACACCACAAAACCCTCACCGTGGAAAATCTCAAGAAAAGGGGTATTGAAGGACCTGCGAGGTGCATTTTATGCAAAGAAAATGAAGAAACTCTCGATCATCTCTTCCTCAATTGTAAATTTTCCAAAGAAATCTGGCACAGAGCATTCCAAGACTTACCCTTCAACCTGATCCTGCCCAATGAGTGGCACGATTTATTCATCTGCTGGAAGGCTTACTATCAAGGCGCACTCTAAAAAAAACCGGATCTACAACGAGCATGGGAGACACTTCCAAAACTCATTTGCTAGAAGATCTGGAATGGGTGCAATAAGGAAATATTTGATGAAGAAAGATCCACCCCGAGCAAAAATTTAGCATATGCCAAAGCCCTTTGGATCAACTCCCTGATCTCCAAAGGCATGAAGAACATCACTAAGGAAAATATGACCACCGAAGGAAAAATTTGGGCTGTTGACTTCTTATCTTCAGTCCCTAACAATGTTCAGCTTCAGAACGTAAGAAGGTCATATCAAAAGCATTGGCATATCAGAATGAATGAAGATTCCTTTCAGGTTTGGAAAAACAATATCGGAAGCATCTCTCTTTTCTTTGATGGTGCCTCGAAAGGAAAACCTGGACTAGCAGGAGCGGGTGGAGTCCTATATGACTCTAATGGAACAAAAATGAAAGATTACGCATGGGGATTAGGAAGACATACCAATAATGAAGCTGAATGGCTCGCCCTGATTAAAGGGCTGGAACTCACTAGAAAAAAGGGTATTGAGGAGCTGGTTGGACTCAGTGACTCAATGCTAATCATCAGGGAAGCTAGGAGTTTGGCTAAAGCCAGGAAGACGCCAAACACAAATATGCACTGTTTGTTGAATAACATCGTGAAAGAGTACAAAAATATGAATTTTTTGTATATTCTCAGAAACAACAACAGCTTTGCGAACAACATGGAAAACAACGGTGCTAAACTTGATTGCGGGGTCATGATTTGTGACCAGCAAGACCAGGGACTTTCCTGGGTTCCCTAAATTCCCCCTCTTGATGTGCCTATTCAATTATTGTTTTAGAATTTGGTATAGCTTTAGAACTATATCAACCTCGAAATACTTTGGGTCCCTTATTGTTAAACTCAATGAGCAAACTGAGGAGGCCTTTTTAGTCCTTTGGTTGATGGATGCATGCATAACCCACATGGCCTCAGCTAATGCACACATACTTCGTGGCAGTGATGGCTCTAAGCTTGGAAGAGACATAATCATCTCCTCATTCGATCTCTATCTCACCGGCTGCAACAACGGAAGCTGGTTCAGGAATCATAGCAGGGAAGACAGGTTGGGCAGCAAAATTGGGTATAGGAAGTGCAACAGAGAAGTTAGCATGGCAGACAAATCCCCCTCAGTCCTCTACAGTAAGCATGTCATTGCACATGGGCGTAAGTTTTCTACCAATTTGGATATGAAGGAAAATGAACCTAAATCGAGCAGTGAACAATTCTCTGAGCAAAAGTTGGGGAAACAGAAATTTCTGGGGCAGGGCCTCCACGCGACAAATGATGGATTAGGTTTTGATAACCTCTCGTCAGAGTTTCAAACTTACCTCCATGATTTGGAAGCCCGGCTTCGAACAGTTAGCAATGATAATTTCAAACTGAAGAAATCTTTTGTTCACCTCTTCGCTCTGGTGAACACAACAAATGTGGAAGTTCACAATCTAAAGGAAAAAATAATTGGGCAAGTAACGGTTCTGGTGGAAGCGAAACTGGAAAACTTGGACGCTAGGATACAGTCATTTCATGATACAATAAAGAAGGTGGATGCAATTCTCGAAGAAATGAACAACCACCTCACCAACCGCGCTGCAGAAGACAGCGGAAAACACCTGTAACTCTGTTTTACAATCTTCTTTTTGATGTTCTCTAGTTTTTTGTAAGGTTACTTGAAGCATTTTGTTGTTCCAGATGCATAGGTTTATTTCAAGTCTTGATTAAAAATAATGCTTTGTTCCTATGTTCTTCTCTTAGGCCAATTTGTAATGAGCTTTAAGATCCCTAGACTAGCAATGCTCATTATGCAGTATCGAACAAATGAACTTCTTTTTGCAGGCTCGACTCAATTTCTAAGTGAGTATCCCCTATGCAAATCCTATGTAAACTCTGTCTCATATTTTATATAAAAGTTGATCAACATTTTATGTTTAAAAAAAAACATTCCTAAAAATAAATACCTAGAATAATTAATGCCAGCATTACATGCTCCTTAAAGAAAAAAACTGGAGTATCTGGATTTGAGCTCTCCAAATGCATTGATGCCATCAACTAGCATTGAAAGTCTAACATTTCAAAATTATTCTTTAAAATGGACCATCTTTCCTCAATGTCCCTACTAAATGTGAATCCATCTATAGGAATTCTCATGACAAAATATTCACTTCTATTCTATAGATGGTAATTCACAAATTGTGAAATTATGTTTCCGCACCTAAACAATTGCTAGAAACGTGGAATTATGGGGATACAATGAAGAAATTTGCAAGGCACCTTATTTGTTACCTAATCATTTTGATATCTATTAATTCCACATTCAAGGCATTCCAATTTTGTTGCATGTTGTCCATAATATATAATATGATCATTAATACATACATCAATTGTGGTATACGCCAATCCTATATCTTTCGTAATGGCACATGATTCTCGGTATGTGCAAGGTAAAGTATTTGATGGTGGTAGGAGAATATCACCTAACAATTTACAAGAACAAATAAATTAATATAATGAATAGTGGATACTAAGTTCCTATATATTACAATAAATAAACAAGAGGAAAAATTATGTTTAAACACAAAAAATCTTGCATATCTTAGAATACGTGTCATACATGTGTTTAAAATAATGTTCAGTACCTTCAAGTTGATCAAAAACAAAAGAACATAGAGAAGACTTGTTTTTAAGTCTTTAAATATGGATCTGTGTGCCTTATTAATAAGAGATACAATAGTTTGAGTATGTAATGATGACTAGTGAGATGTTGTTGGTAGTATAATGATCATATCTATCATAAAATACATAAATAACTCTAATATTATAAAATAGAGTAACTATATCACATGCATCATGAATTATTTCATAGATCTCATCCATGGGTGCATTTTCATCAATAACAACAAAGATATAATAGATAAACCTATGTATCCCTTCATTCTCAATAATATCATTGTCATTTTCTTCCATAGTATCCTCTTCAATTCTATGACCCTCGCCATCTCTACTACAAACTGTAGCATCTAAAATTCCAAGTATTGGTATTTTTCTCTTTGTGTGTGTGTGTGTTGTATCAAAATGACAAAAAACATTATCAAAATGACAGAAAACATGTTTTTTCTATCTTACCAATGGGTGATATTGGTTCCCCCTTTCTAGGTGCTCATGATCCAAGTAAAGTTTCCTAGATGCTCACCATTTAACTCTTCTTTTATTTATGCCTTTGCTTTTTCTTCAAGGTAAATAATATTTTCCATCACCAATATCAAGAAGTTTGGGATGAATATGAGACAGTTTATCACGATTGCTAGTCCGTGGAAAATATTTTCATTCATCATTATCTACAGTAAGAGCCATTACTTCATTGACTATAGATTGTATATCAGCCAACCAATCCAATGCATCAACACCCAACCGAGTTAGGGTTATTTGGCATTGCTTTTATTTCAACAAAATATTTAATCCACCCTTATCACAATAAGAATATATTTAAATAATTTCACAAATTGAGAATCCAAGTGGTATTATCAAATTTTAACAAAACACAAATTTTGATGATTATGGGTAGACAAATTTACCTGTACCAATTTCTTTGTGTAATAAATAAAACAAGAGTTATTGAAAATAAGAATAAAATGTAAAAAATTAAAAGTAACAGTTCTTTTGTAATTGTGTAATAACGAAAAGGAAGAGTTACATTGTAAAAACATAAAGGGTCATTACTCTTCACTATGGAATCCTTCATCTATTATTTATTTGATATGTTTCTATTATCTTGGGGGAGTAAAAAGGAATATCGAGAGATAAGTTGGTCATAAGAGGGAAAGACCTGGGCTGGGATATATTGGGGTGGTGACCTCATAAATGGTGACCCAATATAATTGTATTCTTATCTGATAAGACATTGCAGTAGAATATCTTTTGTAGTGATCTTTTCAAGGCCTAAGACGATCTATGTATAAGATAATTTCTTGGCACATGTATTGTTGTTTAAAAGAATAAAGAAAGGAAATTATATTCAAGTTAATATTGAACTATAGAATTTGGTGTGAATGGTGTAATGATAATAAAATAACTTCTTGATGCTCCTTAAAGTGAATACACATGCTTAAGTCGATTATTACGTAAATGATTATTATGCATTTATTTTCTTTTGCTGCAATAAATTACCTTCGTGCAAATTAAGAAGCAAACAAGAAAATTTAATATAAAGGGAGAACAATTCCTCACATTTGGTACCAGTGCCTTGTCTAGTTCTACTCAACGCAATTTTGTTTAATGAGCCTCGCTTGAATATCCAAAATAAATTTGTGTGTGTGTGTGTGTGTGTTTGGAAGCAAATATATTTCATGCAAATGGAGAAGTCGTCACTTTCCAAGAAACAAGCTTACATGAAATATAGGTCTACATGAAAACTTATGAAACGTGCATGTACATATACTATACTATTGATCCTCTAGCACACTTGTGTTTTCTATATGGAGGTTTTGTTACGATTATTCATTTTGGGCATTGCTTCCATTTTCCAGCCATAATAAGCATTTCCAATGCCTAGAAAAGTCAAGTTTAGATATAAACCATAGCCACATTTTTTTCATATGTTAAAATTTTAATTCGTAGTTTAACTTGTGAAGCCACTTTGTATGGAAGTCACAAGGGAGTATTATCTGTTACTAACATTATAGTTGATAACAAGGAATATCTATGCAATGGAAATGGTGATTATTGAAACATTTTATGGTAAATATTGGTGAAAATAATGCGCATTATATTTTAAACTTGTCATTCATATATGAAGGATAAATTTAAGAATGAGGAAGATTTAGTGGGGCCAATTTACTTTAATATATTTGAGCAAAAATCTACATGTTTTATTTTGGGGAAGTCACACCACCAATAATATTTGAACCTTTGAGTTGAAAACAATCGAAGAAAGAATAAGATTATCATTATTATGAAACATAGACATCAATTAAATTTTCCAAGACAAAGTGATGAAAACATTTAAAGGGGTGTAGTTTCCAATCATATTATTATTGCATTGAAGTAATTTGATAATCGAAGTGGTTGATTAAACAAACAAAGAGACGTGTTATGGGTAGATGTCCAAATGCTAAACGAACAAAGAAAAATGAGCTATGAGTAAAAGTTCACAACTACCTTTAACATTGAGATTGCAGTGTATTAGGTTAATATTGACTTAGTTATTAAGTGATTAAAGATAGCATTATTTGGTCAATAATAGGTTTAGTATTAATGGTTTACAAGCCCAAAGTTTTAGCCTATTATGAATCATATTTAAAGGCTTGAGTAAAAACACACGTTCCTCTTATATGCTTGTTTTTGCACATTGATATTACTT